>JAYESA010000002.1:107129378-107386878 GCA_036927795.1 Iris macrosiphon
ACACAAACGCTTATAGATCTATATATACACAAGCATATATATATAAATACACACTCATATAGATATACACACACACACACACACACACACACACACACACACACACACACACACACACATATATATATATATATATATATATATATATATAATATATATATAGGGACACACATACATATATAAACTCATATATATATACATATATATACACTCTAATACACCACACACAACTCACAAACAACACACACAATATTCCACCAACACATGCCCAACGATCCTACACCGCACAAACACATATATATATGTCACGACCCGCACCCGGTTTAGGGGCACGAGTGCGTGGGTACGTCCAGCCTACGCCGCAGCATCGGCGGTAGAACGCTGTCAAGGTCTTGATACTATCTAACTAATGTCACGCAAGCATCCAATCTCCATTAGGAGGCACGGATGACACAAATAAGATGAACATATACTCAATCACAGGATTACAGCACGATAAGATTTCGAATAATAAGACTAAAATTAAACACAACACAAGTCCACAAGAAATAACTTAACTTAACAATATCCAAGAATCATCAAAAGACCGGAGACAAATCCGGTACCAAATAGTCTACTAAAAGAAAATAAACAGAAACTAATGATTTCCGGCTAGAACTCTGAATCACAACTAAACTACCAATCTGCAGCTACTCACCATATGGTCCATAAAGTGTCGGACAGCGGTCCTCTAAGGCATAGTCTGGAAAAATGTTTCCAGTCAGAAGGAGCAAAGCAACAATCTCAAATAACAGTTCCATTAATTGATAATGTCTATAATACAATAAAACATGTCATGCTAGCTACTGAGAAGACAGTGAAATAAATGCAATGGCAATTTCTAAGAGAGACAGGCAATATGATATAGTCAGTGCATGTATGGAAATAAAAAGAACAAGGAACAGTATCATATACGGGTGATGTAGTATATAATTTAAAATAGGGAACTGTAACTATTCTAAGTGGTTTGAGATTGTAGTTTCAAATATGATCGGCTTGGGACATGTACAATTGCTACAGTCTGGCTAATCATACGTGGGGTAAGATTAACACCAATATATAAACTTGTACGATAGGTATTTGATCACATTTTCTCACTAGCAATTTCCCCGCCCCAACTAGTACTGTGGATCCAATCATGACACGTCACGAATACACAACATTGTCTAATGTATTATGTACAATATCTAATGTAAATGTTAATGTAAATGTCAATGTAAATGTCGTGTATAATGTCAATACGATAATCAAGGTAACATCTCATGACTGCAGATCCAAGCTATACTAGTCCGTGTAGCACAGTGTCAAAGGATTCAGTTGTAACATTTCAAGATCATTGAACTTATAGCTATTATCAAGAATTGGAAATTATCAGAGAATGTACTTGCCTTGGTCCTTAGCTGGTATTTATGGATGTCCTGTTCCAGAGTATCCCCTGGGTAAAACCAACAGTCCTATCAACACATTACAATATAACATTGGTAACAGAAGCTATCCTAACACACAATAGAAATACACTGGCCTTAGGGCTACGCTAGGTACGGTAGGGGTCATCTACTAGATAGGCCAACTACATATATATTAATATCCCTTAATTACAATAATAGCTATAAGTATAAATCTATACACTTTAAATAAAACTAATACTTGTATGTACATACAACATATCTCAAATTAAATACAACTACAAAATATACATGTATATATATTATAAAAATGTACTAAGGGTTTATACAAAATATACCTACACATATATATCTATGTCAATTGAACAATAAAGATATATATATACACACCAAAAATAGTACGTATACTATTATTTTTATATACTAATTTATACCAATTAAACATACCTTGAAAATATGCTAAGTGTTTATATATTAAAAATGCTTATAGTAGAACACGTATTTATATTTTTTAAATTAAACACATATACAATGTATACGTATATATTTAAAAAAACATGCCAAGGGTTTATAAAATATATATACACATATATATATATGCCAATACATTATAGATATATTATTAAATACTAAAACACATTTTTAATACATGTTTAACATTTAATGAAAAATAAAATATACATGTACATATATATATAACACACAAAAGAATATATATATGTATACTAATTATATATTTACTAAATTACAATTACCAACATATACTGAAATATATATACTATGCTAATACATTATTTAAATATTTTATTACATGCACAAAATATATATTTGAAATTATATCAAGTATATATATATATACAAAATATATATATATACCAAACTTAATTATAGAATTTATTTAAGCACCTACTATACTCATATAATTAGATAATAATATATTCATATGCCAATTTCACATTAATTAAATATATAAATACTTTACATTATATATACAGATTAAATTAATTACATATACTAATTACTTATGTATGTATACATTTACCATCATTGAATTAAATAGACAAAATATATTTACAAAATATATATACATTCTAGTGAATACACCCACAATACATTATACAAGGTATTTATATATATATACCATACCAATATATATTAAACATTAATTTAATTTAATACTATACACATTTATTAATATATATACAAAATATACATTGGTTATATATACATATACTAATTCTCATTACTTAAATATATAACAAACATATATATATACATTATATATATATATATATTTACATATATACATATATACACTATACTATGCATTAATAATACAATAAATAATATACGTATACATATTTTAAATACATACAATATATATTAAACATATACTATACTAAGCACATACATGTATACATTAATTTAAAATTACAATTACATATACAATTTACATGTTAATATATACATATACGTATATATATATAAAGATATATATATATATAAAGATATATATATATATATAAAGATATATATATATATATATATATAAAAAGAGAGAGAGGAGAGGAGAGGAAGAAGCTTACAGTGGGGGTCGCCGGAGTATGGCCGCCGGGGAGCAGGGCCGACTCGGTGCAGTGGGATCCGGCCGGGGAGCACAGATGCCGGCGGTGGTGTATGGGCAGCGAGAGGGGAATGGGAGCAGCCGTGCGGGTCGGAGGAGTTATGGGAGCAGGCTGGCTGTACCGCCGGAGCCGCCGGAGATCTGAGGCCCGCCGGAGGGAGGAGCAGCCAGGGTCCGCCGGCGCAGCAGGGAGGAGATGGGAGAGGAGCACGAGCAGCCACCGGGGATCGGCTTCGTCGTCGGCCGGAGATCCAGGCCGCCGGAGGGTTGCCGTGAGGGAAAGCAGCCACCGGGCTGAAGGGGACTCGGCCGGTGAACAGTAATTGGGGGGTGAACAGTGTTCCCCCCTTCTTCCTCTGTTTAAAAATTCAAAAACATGAAGAGAGGAAGAAGAAAAAGAAAGAAGGAGAAGAAGAGAAGAAAAATAGAAGAAGAAAGGAAGAAGAAAAGAAGAAGGAGTTTACATACGTATGAGAGGGGGAGGCTTGAGGAATTTTTGGAGGCTTGTGAGGTGGGGGAAAACCTAGGTTTCTAGGGATTAGGGTTGAGGTAGACATGTCATTAAATAGGATGAGAGAGGGTGTGATGGAGGGTTGTGATGGGTCAATTTCAAATGAATGGTTAGGATTGAACATGAGAAAATTATTCATGGGGAATGAGGGTTCTTAATTAAAATTAATAGGCTCCCTCATTGATTAAAATAATTGGGTGAGGCCACAAAATGCCAATTTGCAATTTGACCCCCTTAAATTTGGGAAATTGCACAAACACATAAAATGACGAAAATTGGGCGGACGATTTGGGGTCCGATGTTTTGTAGGGTCAGGGGGCACGGTAAGATGGGTATGGGCTGAATTTGCAGGACACTGGAATTAATTGGGGATTTTAGAATCAGATAAAATGGTATCCTCAAATTAAATAGAAATAAATGCAAGTTGTGTTCAACAATTAATTAGGAGTACTTGGGGTCAAAATCAGATCAAGTCATCAATACCAATATTGAAGAAGACTCGGAACAGAATATTACCCTAATTTGAGTCGCACGAAAAATAGGTCAAGATGGCCTCCAATTTTCGATTGGAACGCACAATGATACAAAATAGGATTTTAAAAATAAACGTCCGCGACAATTTTTGTGCGGCCAGAAACAATGCATAAGGAGCAAAATTATGAGTTGCAAAAATAGCAGAATTGAAGGCGGGCATGTCTAGAGCAAGATTGTAAAATTTGTTGGAAGACAAAAGTCTGGATAGTGCTCCAAATATCGAAGCAAAGGCAATGCGCAAAAATATTAAATAAAATATAGTAATTAATTACAATCTCCAAATATTAAATTCTAGATAAAATAATAAAATCCAGAACCCTATAATTCCGACAGGTGTTCGTCTACTGGGCTTCTAGGTCTAGTCTGCTAGCTAAAATAAAATAAATAAACACTGCATATAATTATATATTTAATTACACATCGCACAAAATTATTTAAATCAAATACACTATCATGCAATTAATTAATTGTAAATAACATAATATTAAATATTGTAAAAATTCGAAAATACCCCTGTTTTCGGAATGTGGTAGTGACAAGTCTACCCACCTTAAAAGAATTTCGTCCTCGAAATTTAAAATCCTCATACTAGTGTTTAAATCATACACACTATTATTCCCGCAAATTTAAATCCATTAACCATGAAATCAGGTTATAATCCGCAATGTCTTTTCACAAATAAAATTTCTGTAATTATTTCATTCCTCGGAATAAAAATCAAAGTCCATTTGTCAAAATTCCCTTGAAAGTTTTGAGTTAATAATTCAATAGCCGGAATTTAATATTCACTCCTCAAGATACTCAACATTATGATATTTAAGGATTCTCCAATTGTTATATCCAATTATAAAGTTCAAAAATTCGTAACTTGCAATTAAATAAATATATTGATAAATCTCCCAAAATTTCCAAATTAATAACCAACTTAAACATGTCATAATCTTTCCTGGAATTAATACATCATAATTTTTGTCATGTTAAATTCTTGACCCTTTATTTAAATCAATGTTTATCCTCGAATTTTTAAATCCTCGATGGTTTTATTTATGTATTTATTCCCATCAAATTAAATTCCTTAAATCATATAATCATGAACTACTCCATATTGTTATTTCACAATAAATTCTTTCAAAAATTCTATAATTATCATATCCCAAAAAATCTTCAAAATAAATCAAATCCCATTCTTATCACAATATCCTCCAAAATTTTAAGTTAATAACGAAATACAAGAATTTAATATTCAATCCTCTAATTGAAATCCAGTCAGTGCATATTTCAAAATTGAATCTCGTCCCCAATTTGAATTTAACACTAATCCATTTGTGTTCTTATCCCTCGATTTATATATATATATATATATATATATTTTTTTTTCCATAATATGCAACGATGTAATACTTATGGAACCTCCAATACAATATTCAAAATATAAGTTAACAACTTGCAGTCCAACAATATATCGATGACCTTCTTAAATTCCTCAAATTCAATGATAAATTCCATCATTTTAAAATTTTCAAAAAATCAATGATTTAACAAAACTTCAATTACGCCATATTAAATTCCCAACTCTTTATTTAATTTAATATTTTCCCTCAAAATTTTAGGCACCTTGTCTCTCTTTGTCAAGTCATAACCTCTTCGTTAATCTTTTACTATAGTTAAATCCTCAACAATCAAAGTCTAAGAGAATTCTACCTACACCCATACAACATGCAACCTAAAGGAATTATGTATGATCATGGTGTCTTTTGCCAGGGTATTACAGTCTCTGTAACAGGGGTACTACTAACTACATTATAACAAGAAATCATGCATACAATTATTGTACCAAGGAATCAATCAATTAATCAAGTAGATAGGAACAGAATGAAGGAAAGAACAGAACTTGTTAACACATTACCTGCAGTATCGGTCTCCTCGACCGTCATCGCAAATGCTCGCCCTGCTGGGGTGGTTCCCTTTGCGGGTGCTGAGCAACATGCGGTTCTACAGGTAGCCTAACTGGATCTCTATAATTTGGAGTCGCGCGCTGGTTGGAAGAATAAGAAACTCGAAGACAATCCCTTATTCGATGTCCCGCAGCGCCACAGTGCAAACAAAGTCCCAGCCTCGTTCTACAGCTCTTCCGAAGGTGACCTGGCTTCTTACAGAAATAACAATTTCGTTGATCCTGCTGTACAGGAACTGGTGCCGGGTACTGCTGTTGATACTGAAATGCCCTCGGCTGCCACTGGCCAGGATACTGCTGGGCAACTCTCTCAACTATCTGTAGTGCCATCTGGTGAGCGTTCTCCATGCTCTCTCTCATTAGCTCCGTTTGTGCCTGGTGCGCTTCTGCTTGCACCCTCTGAGCCTCAGCTTGAACTCGCTGAGCATCTGCCGCCATTCTCTGGGCCTCTACCATGCCTTGGATCAAGGTGAACATCTGTGCTCCGTCAATGGGCAAACCTCCGGGAATCAGAGTCGGTGGAGGAGGAAGGTCGTCCGTCACAGCTGCGGCAATCTTCTGAACAGGTGGAGGAGGAGGGTCACCTACGTGCATCGGAGATGTAGGAGGAACTACGGCTGTCTGTCCATCAGGTGGAGAGGTGGCAGACCCCTCTAAAGCTGATGTTCCCGCTCTCATAGACCATGTCTGCGGCGACATCCTGAAGACAGATCCCAAAGATTCAATTTAGGCAAAATACGATATCATCAAGGAAGGACAGTACAGTTCTAAGGAACAACATTCAAGATAAAAGATTTGAATAATCCTAGTTGATTGCACAGATCAAAGATGCATCCATGGTTGATACCTCTATCCCCTAGGTACCACAGTTCTTCTTGAAGCATACTCACTGCTAGCTTCCTTACCTACTGCAATCGCTGATACTAGTTATTCTTATCACTCTATGCATATCAATTGCAACACTCTATACTAAGTACTGCACTTTCTAATACAACCCTTGATGAACACCCTAGTCAGTTTGCAGTGAATCTCAATCACGCTCAAGCCAACCGATCCTTACACCTGCATCTTATCTACTTATATACTAATATATCTCTCTCACTATAAGATTTTATCCTCAATTAAAATACCTCAAAATAACTCCTCGAATAAATTTTAAAGTAGAAATGCATACACTTTCCTCAAGGTTAATTATTTAAATACTAAAATAAAACTTAATCACACAAAATCCTTACAGACTTGTCTAGGTTTATTGAATCGAATCTGAATCCTCAAAAATAAAATTTTAATAACCATATTTCAACTCTTAAATTTCAAAATTTTGCAATTCATTGAAATCTTCAAAATAAGATTTTATTAACATAATATCTCAACCTCTCAAAATTTTTTAAATTTGAAATTCATTTTCAATCCTCAAAATTAAAATTAAAATCCACCTTTCGTAGTCCAATAGCCCTAATGTTAATCATTTTCACTGTCCTCATCGACGTGTGTTATCAGATAATATCATAATTCAGTCTGCAAATTCTTTTTAATATGAAATCAACTCTATAATGAAACCCTAAATCCTAACTTAATACCTTAATTAACAACAATCAAAGCAATATCAACAAGGGAGAATGGACAGAACAAGGGAATGATTGTAAATTGGAAGTTTTAACAAAATTCTCAGGGGTCATCCCAGGAATCTCTCAAGGAATTGTGATTGAGTATTTGCTCTCGTCCTAGTATCCTATGTCCTAGATCCTATAGCAGGCACGCAGTAGTATAACAAGGATGTCACACTACTACGACATCGCTCTAATTGCGAAGTTTGACCTGCATGGGCCACCACTAAAAACGTGTCACGACCCGCATCCGGTTTAGGGGCACGAGTGCGTGGGTACGTCCAGCCTACGCCGCAGCATCGACGGTAGAACGCTGTCAAGGTCTTGATACTATCTAACTAATGTCACGCAAGCATCCAATCTCCATTAGGAGGCACGGATGACACAAATAAGATGAACATATACTCAATCACAGGATTACAGCACGATAAGATTTCGAATAATAAGACTAAAATTAAACACAACACAAGTCCACAAGAAATAACTTAACAATATCCAAGAATCATCAAAAGACCGGAGACAAATCCGGTACCAAATAGTCTACTAAAAGAAAATAAACAGAAACTAATGATTTCTGGCTAGAACTCTGGAATCACAACTAAACTACCAAATCTGCAGCTACTCACCATATGGTCCATAAAGTGTCGGACAGCGGTCCTCTAAGGCATAGTCTGGAAAAATGTTTCCAGTCAGGAAGGAGCAAAGCAACAATCTCAAATAACAGTTCCATTAATTGATAATGTCTATAATACAATAAAACATGTCATGCTAGCTACTGAGAAGACAGTAAAATAAATGCAATGGCAATTTCTAAGAGAGACAGGCAATATGATATAGTCAGTGCATGTATGGAAATAAAAAGAACAAGGAACAGTATCATATACGGGTGATGTAGTATATGATTTAAAATAGGGAACTGTAACTATTCTAAGTGGTTTGAGATTGTAGTTTCAAAATGTGATCGGCTTGGGACATGTACAATTGCTACAGTCTGGCTAATCATACGTGGGGTATGATTAACACCAATAATATAAACTTGTACGATAGGTATTTGATCATATTTCTCACTAGCAATTTCCCCGCCCCCAACTAGTACTGTGGATCCAATCATGACACGTCACGAATACACAACATTGTCTAATGTATTATGTACAATGTCTAATGTAAATGTCAATATAAATGTCAATGTAAATGTCGTGTATAATGTCAATACGATAATCAAGGTAACATCTCATGACTGCAGATCCAAGCTATACTAGTCCGTGTAGCACAGTGTCAAAGATTCAGTTGTAACATTTCAAGATCATTGAACTTATAGCTATTATCAAGAATTGGAAATTATCAGAGAATGTACTTGCCTTGGTCCTTAGCTGGTATTTATGGATATCCTGTTCCAGAGTATCCCCTGGGTAAAACCAACAGTCCTATCAACACATTACAATATAACATTGGTAACAGAAGCTATCATAACACACAATAGAAATACACTGGCCTTAGGGCTACGCTAGGTACGGTAGGGGTCATCTACTAGATAGGCCAACTACATATATATTAATATCCCTTAATTACAATAATAGCTATAAGTATAAATCTATACACTTTAAATAAAACTAATACTTGTATGTACATACAATATATCTCAAATTAAATACAACTACAAAATATACATGTATATATATTATAAAAATGTACTAAGGGTTTATACAAAATATACCTACACATATATATCTATGTCAATTGAACAATAAAGATATATATATACACACCAAAAATAGTACGTATACTATTATTTTTATATACTAATTTATACCAATTAAACATACCTTGAAAATATGCTAAGTGTTTATATATTAAAAATGCTTATAGTAGAACACGTATTTATATTTTTCAAATTAAACACATATACAATGTATACGTATATATTTTAAAAAAATATGCCAAGGGTTTATAAAATATATATACACATATATATATATGCCAATACATTATAGATATATTATTAAATACTAAAACACATTTTTAATACATGTTTAACATTTAATGAAAAATAAAATATACATGTACATATATATATAACACACAAAAGAATATATATATGTATACTAATTATATATTTACTAAATTACAATTACCAACATATACTGAAATATATATACTATGCTAATACATTATTTAAACATTTTATTACATGCACAAAATATATATTTGAAATTATATCAAGTATATATATATATACAAAAAATATATATATACCAAACTTAATTATAGAATTTATTTAAGTACCTACTATACTCATATAATTAGATAATAATATATTCATATGCCAATTTCACATTAATTAAATATATAAATACTTTACATTATATATACAGATTAAATTAATTACATATACTAATTACTTATGTATGTATACATTTACCATCATTGAATTAAATAGACAAAATATATTTACAAAATATATATACATTCTAGTGAATACACCCACAATACATTATACAAGGTATTTATATATATATACCATACCAATATATATTAAACATTAATTTAATTTAATACTATACACATTTATTAATATATATACAAAATATACATTGGTTATATATACATATACTAATTCTCATTACTTAAATATATAACAAACATATATATATACATTATATATATATATATTTACATATATACATATATACACTATACTATACATTAATAATACAATAAATAATATACGTATACATATTTTAAATACATACAATATATATTAAACATATACTATACTAAGCACATACATGTATACATTAATTTAAAATTACAATTACATATACAATTTACATGTTAATATATACATATACGTATATATATATAAAGATATATATATATAAAGATATATATATATATATAAAGATATATATATATATATATATAAAAAGAGAGAGAGGAGAGGAGAGGAAGAAGCTTACAGTGGGGGTCGCCGGAGTATGGCCGCCGGGGAGCAGGGCCGACTCGGTGCAGTGGGATCCGGCCGGGGAGCACAGATGCCGGCGGTGGTGTATGGGTAGCGAGAGGGGAATGGGAGCAGCCGTGCGGGTCGGAGGAGTTATGGGAGCAGGCTGGCTGTACCGCCGGAGCCGCCGGAGATCTGAGGCCCGCCGGAGGGAGGAGCAGCCAGGGTCCGCCGGCGCAGCAGGGAGGAGATGGGAGAGGAGCACGAGCAGCCACCGGGGATCGGCTTCGTCGTCGGCCGGAGATCCAGGCCGCCGGAGGGTTGCCGTGAGGGAAAGCAGCCACCGGGCTGAAGGGGACTCGGCCGGTGAACAGTAATTGGGGGGTGAACAGTGTTCCCCCCCTTCTTCCTCTGTTTAAAAATTCAAAAACATGAAGAGAGGAAGAAGAAAAAGAAAGAAGGAGAAGAAGAGAAGAAAAATAGAAGAAGAAAGGAAGAAGAAAAGAAGAAGGAGTTTACATACGTATGAGAGGGGGAGGCTTGAGGAATTTTTGGAGGCTTGTGAGGTGGGGGAAAACCTAGGTTTCTAGGGATTAGGGTTGAGGTAGACATGTCATTAAATAGGATGAGAGAGGGTGTGATGGAGGGTTGTGATGGGTCAATTTCAAATGAATGGTTAGGATTGAACATGAGAAAATTATTCATGGGGAATGAGGGTTCTTAATTAAAATTAATAGGCTCCCTCATTGATTAAAATAATTGGGTGAGGCCACAAAATGCCAATTTGCAATTTGACCCCCTTAAATTTGGGAAATTACACAAACACATAAAATGACGAAAATTGGGCGGACGATTTGGGGTCCGATGTTTTGTAGGGTCAGGGGGCACGGTAAGATGGGTATGGGCTGAATTTGCAGGACACTGGAATTAATTGGGAATTTTAGAATCAGATAAAATGGTATCCTCAAATTAAATAGAAATAAATGCAAGTTGTGTTCAACAATTAATTAGGAGTACTTGGGGTCAAAATCAGATCAAGTCATCAATACCAATATTGAAGAAGACTCGGAACAGAATATTACCCTAATTTGAGTCGCACGAAAAATAGGTCAAGATGGCCTCCAATTTTCGATTGGAACGCACAACGATACAAAATAGGATTTTAAAAATAAACGTCCGCGACGATTTTTGTGCGGCCAGAAACAATGCACAAGGAGCAAAATTATGAGTTGCAAAAATAGCAGAATTGAAGGCGGGCATGTCTAGAGCAAGATTGTGAAATTTGTTGGAAGACAAAAGTCTGGATAGTGCTCCAAATATCGAAGCAAAGGCAATGCGCAAAAATATTAAATAAAATACAGTAATTAATTACAATCTCCAAATATTAAATTCTAGATAAAATAATAAAATCCAGAACCCTATAATTCCGACAGGTGTTCGTCTACTGGGCTTCTAGGTCTAGTCTGCTAGCTAAAATAAAATAAATAAACACTGCATATAATTATATATTTAATTACACATCGCACAAAATTATTTAAATCAAATACACTATCATGCAATTAATTAATTGTAAATAACATAATATTAAATATTGTAAAAATTCGAAAATACCCCTGTTTTCGGAATATGGTAGTGACAATATATATATATATAATATAACCCGAGAACCCTAGCACACACTCCCCGAAGCTAACCCAACGTACGCACAAGCCCGAAACTTAGAAACCAAGTCAAAATGGCCGTTCGGTTATTTCGATGAACACGCGGTGTGCGGTTCGCAAAACCTCCTGAAACGCACACCAAACCAACTCAGAATTGGCCCAAAATTTACTCACGGATTCTAAACGATGTCTAAATCCTAGAAAAAATGTTAACTCGTCGATTCTAGGTCTGTGGCAAAAACATGCACGCACATAGAACCGGCGACGACGAAAATCTTCAAATCGCCCGAAACGCCCATTTCTCCGCGACACGACTTCACGTGTCCGAACGAAGACACTCACTAACCCTCAAGATACCCGACAACGTCTACCTAGGTCCGTTTAACCTAGGGCATCATCCAAAATTGGGCCAATCTTAGATTTTACCCGAAATTGACACAAAACCTAATGTTAAAGTCTCCAAACACAACCAAACTTGTTCCAACTTCCTCCCACGGGTAGCCTTAGGGTCTAGGAAGGTTTTAAACCACTAATTATAGTATATAAGAGCAATTAGTAAGAGAAAAATTAAGGTTTATCTCTTGGGAGTTGGAATTCCAAGGCCAAAGTCTCCAAAACTCTTAAAATCACCTCCCTCAAGCTCCAAGCCTCCAAATCAAGCCTCCACACTAAGTCTAGGCTCTACCCACCTAGGTTAGGGAAAAGTGTAGGGTTAGGGTTCTCATAAAAGAAAGAAATGGAAGAAGGAAGGAAGGAAAATGAGAAAACTTACTTGCTTGGAAGTGGGAAGAAGAAAGGAAGAAGAAAGAAAGAGTAGAGAAGAAGAAGAAGAAGAAGAAGAAGAAGTAAAGAATGAGGGGAGGGGGCTACTGTGTTGGGCTAGGAATGAGAATAGGGGCCGGCCACATGCATAAAAGAAGGGTTACAAAAAGCCAAAGGACCAAAATGCCCTCCCTTTTAGGATAAAACTTGGGTTTTGGGTTTGGGGTTCCAAAAGCACTCAAACTAACTCCCAATCTCTCCAACTAACTAAAATAAAATACAATAAATATTCTAAACCCAAAAATAAGCCTCACAAGGGTGTTGGTTGGGTCGGACATGGGTCGACTAGGGTCTGACATGGGTCCAGACTAGCCAAAACCCAAAAACAATCAATAGAAAAATAATACAACCATCAATTAAATATATATATATATAATTAATTATAAATAATACATAATTTACCAAATAAAAATAAAAAAATCCTATTTTCTAGAATCGGGTAGTGACAAGAGGGCAGACTTTGCCTTTTTATGTGAGATACATTGAATCTTCTATGCATATTTTTGGTCCCCTGTGTGTGGAGTGAGGTGCTGGCTTGATTGGCGAATGATTCGTCATCTCTCAAGCTTTTGTTCTTCAGGGATGATAGAAAGTTGTTTCTAGCAGTCTTATTTTGTACATGCGGACAAACATCATGTTGTGAAGATGTTGACCCTATTTGGCGCACTTTCTGTGGTGCAGACAGTGTTGACACAGTTTGCCTACGTGCATTTAATTTTATACGAAGGTCTTGGTATGTCACACAAATAGTAGTTTCCTGATGAATGGCGTATAACTTTCCCTCCACTGTGTGCGTGATCATGATGTTAGAAGAATATTTTTTCCTGAATAATGCTTCATTAGTGAGCCTAGAGTTTTTCTTCTGTTGGCGTAGATTTTGGAGAAAATTTTGTCTCTCTTTGAAAAGCGTGCCTGTAAGAATATTAGCTTGGACAACAGTATCTATGACTTGCTTGTCCTACACATTATAATGAATATGCGTGGGTTCAGAAGCTTGAGTGTGGATCACTCTTTGCTTGATATTGTGCGAGTTACGTGATTTGTATCCCTTAGTTAACACAAGGGAGTAGTCTAGCAAATCATCGACTTAAATTAGTTGACAGAATTGACAAAGGAGTTCTCGTCAATCAGAATGCTATTTCCCTTGTTGACAGCAACTTCAGAATATGTGTGATGAGGCTTGGGCACCCACACTTTGCAGGTCTTTCTTGACTTGAGTGCGGATGATGGGCGAGCACTACCCCAAAATAGAGCATTTCTTCATATGCTTGTTGGTCAAACTTCACGACCAAGGTCTTTTGCATCGAGCTGACCGATACAGCGTCACGTTGGGCATTCAGTTTCTTATCAGAGGAGAAAGTTGTCCCCAACAGAGTCACCATTTTGTTTGCGATAAACAAAAGTTGCAAGAACTTTGTATTATAAACTATTAAAAGAAAGAAGAGTGTAAAAGATCTTAGACAAGAATCTAAGTAAAATTAATTCTGAAAAAAGTATAGCTGTAGAGATATGATCTGCGAACGATCACTTAGACCACACGACGATGATGAAATACAAAGATGCTGTGAACAACTTGTATAGTTGGGCAATGAAAAAGATTTGGCAATAATGGTATGACAAGGTTCTAACTCTCTCCTTTTGTTCTTGAATTCAAAGACTTAAAATTCTTCCTTGTAATGTACACAATGATCCTATATTTATAGGATTTTAGAGTAGTTATAACAGTGTGCGCGCACTTTGGATAATCTGCACTGTGCGCGCACTTTTGATGGGATGCCATCCTACGATCTAGTGAGTGGCTACACAACTTGGTGCCTCCTTGACACGTGACATCCTATACGAGGAAAGAGTAGGTCATGGAATAGTTATTTGTGCATGTTTTACGAGGAACATTGCCAGTAGGACACGTAATCGCAACTTCTCTTTGCCAGTAGGACACTCTTTGTTAGTTAGGAACATGGCTAGTAGGACACTATAGAAGTGGTCTGGAAACTGGCGCACCTTTGATGAAATGGTTCATATTGGTGCACTTTTGAAGTAGTAGTCATGATGGTGCACTTTTGAGAAAATTGGCCGTGATGGCACACTTTTGAGGAAGTAGCCATGATGGCACACTTTTAAGGAAGTAGCTATGATGGCGCACTTTTGGGAAGTATCCTTACAGCGCACTTTTGAAGAAGTTGACATTAAGGCGCACTTTGAAGAGGTTGGCCTTACGACGCACTTTGAAGAAATTAGCCTTACGACGCATTTTGAAGAAGCTGATTCGTACTGGCCACTAAACAACAACCTGGGTCTGCATGCCGTATCTCAGCTGTCATGATAGCTTCTGACATCCTCGACTATTATTCAGTTGTCAGATATCACATTTAATGCTCGAAAAAAAAGAATGATAGGCCAATTGTGCGCCTGTATTGGGCTGGATAAGAACAGCTTTAGAGTGCGCCACTGTTCTGTTCTTTGGAAGAGTGTGCCATCCTCTGAAGCAAGTAGAAAGTGCACCATTCTTTATAATAGAGAAAAAGTGTGCCATTATTTCCATGTTTAGTTTATTTGTAGGAAATGCCCCATCTTCAAGAGGCACATTTTTTATGCTTCTACACTCATTTCATATTTATAGATGAATAATTTCTAGCTACAAATAAAACATAACATAGATACATGCATAGCGGACAAGCATACACAATATGATCGTTCGGTAAAGTTGTGTGACAAGCATAATTGTTCCAAGTTTACTTGTTATTATCTTGACTTAATTATTATTATATGGCATCATTGATCGGAATGCACAAACAAGTCAGATTATTAGGAGTGAAGAATTGGAAGAAGAAATCTAATCAAAGGTAAGGCCACACAAAAGTTGGTGAATCAGAAAAGAGAAAGGGAAGATCTTCAAGACTCCGCTAGCTCATTGCCTACACGATCACCTGCACGCATCAACAGATGGTCAATATCTTATTCCTCGGTCTCCTAGAGTTTGATACGAAACACAAATTTCAAAGAACGAAGACAATTCCATTAAAATTGTTCAAGAAAATGCAAGTCACAAAACCGACAAGAAATTAACCAAACGACATCAAAAATGGGCAAAGAAACCAGCACAACGAAGAGGCCCCTGTGACTCTGCCGCCGAGTCCTACCTTGAGGCACGATCCGCTGAATGTGGCACTTGATTCCGAAGAAACCAATACATAACGAGGAAAGGATCTTGATTCAATCTTTTCTAATCGAACGATACCAAGTATTTTTTAGTCACGCTCCCTGAAAAGAAGGAATGTGGCACTACATCTTAACCAACTAATAAAAAGTTTTATCCTCGAAACTTAGGAATGGAACCTACACCTAAAAAAATAATGAGGAAAAAAATTTCTTTATGTCTGATTCGAGTTCCCAGATCGACTCCTCGGTCGCATGGTTCCTCCAGAGTACACGCACAAGCAGGACAAAATAATTTTGGAGCTGCTTATCCTTTCGATCGATAATTTGTACTGGTTCTTCTACATAGGACAAGTGTGCTTGCAAAGCCAAATGAACAAAATCTACCATGTGACTCGGATCATGCATGTACTTCTATAGTTGTGACACGTGAAGATATCATATACTTCTGATAAGCTTGGTGGTAGGACAATTTGATATGCAATTGGGACAACTCGCCTAAGAATTTTGAACGAACCAACAAATCGTGGACTTAGCTTCCTCTTTACTCCAAATCTTGTCACTCCTCGCATTGACATAACTTTGAGAAATACGTGATCACCAGTTGTAAATTTAAGGTGTCATCTATGGATGTCTGTATAACTCTTCTGTTTGCTTTGTGCCACCTTTAATCGCTCTCAGATCATCCATACTGTCACTACCACATTCTAAAATAGGGGTATTTTTATCTTTTTATTTATTATAAGTATTGTGCATATTTATTTTTAAATAACTGCATGATATGTGTATATATATATATATATTATATATATATAGTGTTCTTTAATGTATGAGTTAGTAGACTAGACCTAGAAGCCCACTAGATGAACCCCTGACCATAATATATGATTATGGATTTAATTAGTATTATTCAGGATTAATTATTGAGGTTATAATTTATTACCGTAATTTTATTTAACTGTGGTACCTTACCGTTGCTTCGATATTTGGAGCGCTACACTAGCTTTTGCCTTCCAACAAATTTTACACCCTTGTCCTAGACGTGCCAGCCTTCCATTCTGACCTTTGTATAACTCATAAATATGCTCTTTTGTGCTTCATTTTAGTCGCACAATATTCATCACAGACGTTTATTTTTATTTTCAAATAAATCCAACTTTGCATCCTTGTGCGTTCCAATCAAAATTGGGAACACAATCTCGACCCTTTTTGTACAACCCAAATTATGACAATATTTTATTCTGAGTCTTCTACGTCCATGATACTTGTGTCCCACCTAATTTTAATTCCATGCACTTCCAATTAATTTAAGAACACCATTTACATTATTTTTAATTAAATTGGTGTAAGGACCCAACTTAACCCAAAACTAGACCCAACACCAAACCAAACCCCCACTCACACCCTCAAGACTCATACTAAATACCACACACTCTTTTTAACCACTACATCACACCAAACATGGTGTTTTCTCTCATTCAATCACAATTCTCACTCTTTGTGCAATTTTTTAATTATTGGGGACTTTTATGCAAAAGTACAGTGAGGTGTCCACCTCCCATTAGACCCAACACATAAAGAAACACCTTTTTTCCCTCATTGACCGATCACACATGCATTTCCTATTATTTTGGAGTGTGCAACACTCAAACCTCACCCCCTTAAGCAATCTCCACCCTCCATTCAATCCAACAATATCTTTACCCTTCAATTTTTTATGTAAAAACAAGCAAACCCATACCTAGGAGGCATGGCTGGCCCTAATCCCTAGGTTGTCATCACCCTCTTCTCTCTCATACAAAACTCCTTCTCCATTATTTTCATTCATCAACATCACCACCATCCTTTTTCCTATAACCGAACCCTAACCCTAAACCACCGCATCATCTCAATCACCACCATCACACGTCAACACCTCCGACCACCCTCTCCGCCTCCCGCCTCACGACCACCTTCTTCCTCAGCCACCCAGCCGACTTTCGGAGCAACTCCTCGGTCGACTGCACCACCGAGCACCCTCCACCTCCATCATCACCATCATCGACTTCATCTCCACCTCCTTCTTCGATCGACTCTGTCGGATCTACATCTATCCATCACTATTAACATCATCAACCTTCCCTCTGCCGGAGCCAACAGCCGGCCTCCACCGCTGAGCAGCAACCCCGACTCCTCGCCTGAGCGCAGTCACCCTCGACCTCTTCATCCCCGCCCTCCTCCTCCGCCGGGACACATCCTTCCCCGAGCAACTTCTCTTGCAGCCGACTACACCTCCTCCCCGATATCCTTGAATCATCACCACCATCATCGAAATCTCTTCTCCCCGACTCGACCCATCTCACCCGACCACCCTCGCCAGATCCCGAGCCATCCCCGACCTGTTCACCATCATCCTGACCATCCTCCCCCTGGGTACAACCGCCACTCGCCCTAGTCTTCTTCTCTGACTTCACATCTTCACCACCGCCACCATTAACACCATCCCCACGTATCTCTACCACCTTCCTCCAGCTATCCCCGTGTCGTCTCCACCATCACCACCACCACCACCACCACGCCTTCCCTGCCGGAGCAGCAAATACCCCACCACACCATTATCGTCATCTCCCTCAGATCTGTCGACCAACCTACTGGAGTACCACCTCTCCACGACGAGCAGCCCAGCCATCAACTTCCACCTGCTGACACTGTAGCTGTTGTTGCCACAGTTGACCGGAGCGCCATCGCCGGAGACTGACCCTCACGGCTCGCGGTCAAGCGTCACCCCTCCTCGTTCACGCGCACACCTAGGTTTGAACCTATCCTCTCTTCTTTCATATTGTGTTATTGCGTGATACTACGTTTGGGTGAACCCTAGTGACTAGTGTGTGTGTGTGTGCATGTATGATTAGTATTTAGTATTATAAATTACTTAAATAGTAATTAGGTTTAGTATTTACTTTATGGGAAATTGGGTTTATTATTTACGTTACAGGAATTTGGTTGTTTAGTCGTAGGTATCATATATATTTCTATATGTTGTATAGACCTAGGTGTATTAATATAATTATAAGTAGTGGGTAATATTATGTAACATATTAAGGTGCTATATATATTTATATATTCACGTATTTTGGTAACTCACTGCCTTGTGTACCCTCACCTACTAGCTAGACCATGTAATAGTATTACACAAGATTTGGAGATTTGGATATTGTGTTAGTGTTAGTTGTTTTTCTTGTCATATACTGTATTCGAGGACATAACACCTATGCGTTTAGAGATGTACACTTAACCCTGTTAGTTGACCAGTTATCACCCCTAGCGTAGTTTCCGAGTGCAGTATAATTTTTTTATGTGCGTACTAGTGTAATGGCTGATGTTATTATATTATATTATATATATATATAACCATTGGATTGTTATGCGAGACTTCGGAAGCAGGATATTGGTATTGCCTACTCAGGACCGCAGACGAGTACATTCTCTGATAATTTTTGTTATTTAATAATTTCTATAATTCAAGTATTTAGAAATATTACATCTGATTCTGACACTGTGCTACATGGACTAGTACATAGATTGGATCTGCAGTCATGAGATGTTACATTAGTTATCGTATTGACATTGTACACGATATTGATATTAGACATCTTACATGATATATTGGATATTGATCGTGTAACGTAACGTGTCATGGTTGGATCCACTATACTAGTTGGGGGCGGGGGATATATTAACAGATTATGTGATCATACCCCACTCTACATGCATCATAGCTCATCCCACACATCACGTCGGGTGTAGCCTGACCATTTATATGCCTTATAGCCTATTATATATGATTAGCCTGACCATTACTCGCATCATAGCTAACCAGATGGTTAGCCTGACCTTACATGAATCATAGCTAATAATATATAACAAGCATGATCTTGTCCCAAGCTGATCACATGATAGACTGATATTTCAAACACTTAGAATAGTTACAGTTCTTTATTTCAGTTTCATATACCACATTATCCTGTATATAATATTGTTGTTCTTTCTCTTTATTTCATATATGTACTGACTATACCATATTGCCTATTGCCTGTTCTTCTTACTATTTGCCATTGCATCTATTTATTATTTTCTCTCAGTATATAGCATCATCTATTTATTATTTTATAGTCCTTGTCAATTAATTTAAACTGTTATTGGGTTGTACTTCGCTCCAATCCTGACTGGAAATATTTTTCCAGACTGCGACTTAGAGGACTGGTGTCCGACATATTATGGACCACAGGGAGAGTAGCTGCAGCCTTGGACCTTGTAGCTTGGGTGTGATTTTCGGGAGGTCTAGCCGGGATCACTAGTTATTCAGTTATTTTTGTTTAGCAGATTATGGTACCGGACTTGTTTCCGGCATACTTGGAGATTTGGATATTATTGTTTGCAGGTTAGACTATTTTTGTTGTTTAGACTTGTGTTGTATTTCATTTATTTTCTCCGATATCTTATCGTGCTTTAGTTCTGTGATTGAGTATTTACATATTATATTATGATATCTATGTCTCCTTATGGAGTTGGATATTCGTGTGAGATTGATTAGATAGTGTTGTGACCTAGAAAGTGTTCTACCGTCGATGATGCAGCGTAGGCTGGATATACCCACGTACTCGTACCCCTATAGTGGGTGCGGGTCATGATACGTACCTTCTGAACGTTCTGCTCTACTATCTCTGGGCCGAGGATCTGTCGTTCGCTAACGTCATTCCAATAAATAGGCGATCTATACTTTCGCCCATAGAAAGCCTCGTATGGAGCCATCTGAATGCTGGACTAGTAACTATTATTGTATGCAAATTCTGCCAACGGTAGATGGACGTCCCAAGTTGACTTTGAGTCGATTGCACATAGGTGTAGCATATCTTCAAGGATCTGGTTACCGTCTGTCTGAGGATGGTACGCTGAACTGAACTTCAACTTGGTTCCCATAGCTGATTGAAGGCTTTCCCAGAAATATAATAATTACTGTCCATCCCAATCTGAAATAATAGACACTGGCACATCGTATAGTCAAACTATCTCATCAAGGTATATATGAGCCAGGCGGTCGATGCTCCAAGTAAATTTAATGGCAATGAAGTGCGCTGACTTGGTTAATCGGTCGATGATGACCCAGACGATGTCGTTTTCCCGTTGCGTCTTTGGCAAGCCAAAAATAAAGTCCATCATGATATGGTCATATTTTTACTCTGGGATAGCAAGGTTATGCATCTCTCCACCTGGCCTCTGGTGCTCGGCTTTAACTCTCTAGCAAGACAAGCATTATTCCACGAAGAGCGCCTCATCTTTCTTCAAGCCGTGCCACCAGAAGATCGTACGAAGATCTTAATACATCTTCGTGCTTCCAAGATGTGATACATATGCCGCATAGTGAGCTTCCGTGAGGATCTCCTTTCTGAGTTCTTGTAACTACATAATTTTGGGAGAAGGATATTTTTGTCATTTTATATTATTGGTATTATTAATAATAATATATATTATTATATTGTTAATATAATTAGTGGTTAGTGTGTTAGCCCATTAGTTTGACTTAGTGCTACTGAGCCCAAGAGGACCCAAGTAGACTTGACTTGACCCATTGATTCAATTAAATAGTTAGTCATGGTTTGACTCATTAATTTAGGAGAATGAGTTAGTTATTGAGTTTAGACTATTTGACTTGAATCATTAGTTCGTCATGACTAGATTAAGTCTATTAAACCTATTTAGACTCAAGAATAGAATATTCCTTCTATAGGATTAGTAGATCCTATTCATGATAGAATTAAGAGAGACTTTTGAGTCATATCAAACTATTCCTAAACGTAACCCTAACCTTAACCCTAATCCTAAGAGGAAGCCTATATAAGCCTTTATTATTTATTATAGCCCCATTTGTGTTCCTAATTACTTTATCCTAAATTGAGAAAAAACCATAATCAATCTATTCCAAATCTCATCCCTCTTATTTTTATTTTCCAAGGAGGCTAAGGACCTTGTCATTGCTAAAGGAAGCTTGAAGAGGAATCCAAGTGTTGAGGACCGTGTCCGCTTCATATTTTTCGTATCCAAATTCGTAGTTCTTCAAATTGGTCACTCAAAACCTAGGTAATTCTCTATTTTCTACTCTATTTATGGTTAAGAACGTCCATTGGACCTATAGGAACCTTCCCATAGGTGTAATTGACTATATTTGACTAGATCTAGGTGTTAGGACCCCTCATTTTTCTAGATCTATGATTTTTTTCATGTGGGTTGGGTGAGAACCAACTTGATTAAACAGAGAAGTCGGCCTGATCTTAGGCCCTGACCCACCCTCCGTGTGAAGAAGAATAGGCTCAGGCTAAGGGCGAGAGAGAATATTGATTTGTGTCTCAAAAGTGTGGAAAATGTTAGTTTAGACCACCAAGTGTTTATATGGTTTTCATTTATTGTATTTGGTATCAAATTGGGATTAGGGTTGGTATCATGGTGATTGGAGAGTGTAACATGATAGTTTTGGTGTATGTCATGAGTATTTTGAGTGTATCATAGAGTGATGCACTCCAAGTGTTTGTGTTTATGTTTTATGTATATTAGTGTCTATAAATTAGGAGTTTGATTCATGAAAAAGAGTTGTAGTTTGGGTCATGGAGCTTGGTATAATGTATTGTGATGTGGGTGGTGGTAGTAAGTGTGTTAGAAAGTATATATATTTGGAGTGTATGTGTATGTGTGTTTATGTGGGATGGAGAGTGGTGTATGCACATATGATTGTGCATGAGGGATAGGGTGGTCTGTGCTAGTATCTATGAGTAGGGGGGACCCACCTAGACTGAATGCAACTTGCTGTATTCAGTTAACATTAACCATATCAGCACCAGGTATTTGTTGCACAGTGCAGCAGAACAAGTAATGTTGAGGCCTGCAGTAGATGAGGGGTCGGGCCGCAGGCCAAGCATAAGCAATAGGTTAGAATTGGGGGTATATGCAGTAACCTGGATATGTATTCTAGTACAGAGATTAGATGTTGCATGGGTGTACAGATTTGATGATAAAGGGTTGATTATAACTTGGATTCGATAGGCAGGTATAAGTATATATATTGGTGAACTTAAGAGTGATGGTGTCTAGTGTTGAGTGTCCAACTATAATGTATATAGGTGTGGTGTTTACATCTAGTGAGGTGCTTATGCACAGTGTTATATCTGGTCCTACAGAGCACTTTGTGTTTCAGTATGGTGCACGAGAGGGTGTGAATATGCTAGAACAATAAGACTAGTGCATAGGTGTGTGAGTGTATCATTAGAGATAGGTTGATGTATCAGACATCTATGAGCCTATCTTGAGTGTAATTTGGAAATACGAAGATGGGTATGGAGTTTTAAGTTCAGTTTTCAGAAATTCATATGCAATTATATCGAATCAAAAGTTAGTGTGTTAGTGAGCACCTATAGATAAGTTAACAGTAGGTACAATAGCAGTAACTTGTTGTTATTGACAGCAAGTAGAAGGATTGAAGTGAGGTTAGTGAGGGAGTGTGTCGAGTAGATTGATGATAGTGTGGGACTACAGAGTCTGATTAGTGTGTATTATGAGGTATTGAGGAAATTCTAGTTAAGTGTGATACTAAGGTATTATTGAGATACCAAGATACTAGGGGTTCAAGTATGGAGTTAAGGCAAGGTAAGGGTAGTGTCGAGGACTAGGTATCAATGTTGATATCCTAGTATCTTAGTGCCAAGATGAAGATTAGTATAGGAGTTTGGTACTCAAGTATCTTGGTTGTTGTAATGAGTATTAGGTTTGGAGTGAGACATTTAGTTATTAAGATATTGAGTTGAGAGCTAGTTTGTAAACCCCCTCAACCAATTTAGGGATTATTTGTATTTTTAAAAACTGAGGCTAGGGATAAACCGAGATAATTGAAATTACGTGAGACAATTTTAGGTACCCTTTGACCATAGTGCAACCTTAGGTACACAATGTGAATTAACGTCACCTTGCGCAGTTAATTATTAATCTAGTTAATTAATTCATGGCTAATTTCACCTCAATTGGACCTGACCGAACCATATCCTTGAACCCTGGCCGGCCCAAACCCCGATACCAACCCCGAAGCCTATCCCCTATATAAATACATAACTTCCTCCATATAAAACCCTAAACCAACAAAGCCTCACCAAACCCTAACCCTAGCCGAATACTCCCCCTCTCCATTGCACCCAACCATCACCACCACCACCACCGCTGACAGCGCCGACGCCGCCCTTCATCCGACCCGATGCCCCTTCAGCCGACTGCCCCTTCATCCGACCCGACCGCCCCTACAGCCGACCCGCTGCCCCTTCAGTCGACTGCCCCTTCATCTGACCCGACTGCCCCTACAGCCGACCCGCTGCCCCTTCAACCGCCCCTTCAACCGCCCCTTCAACCGCCCGTCGCACGATGAGCTGCCGGCGCCAACCGACCCCCCTGTGCGCTGCTGCCATTGCTGCCGCTGCCGCGCCTGCTGCAGTGCCGCCGCCGCTACTGCCATCTCGCCGAAGACGCTGCCACCTCGCCGGAGTACGCCTCGACGAAAGCAGACCCTGTCCGAGCAAGTCACGTAGAGGTAACCACGTAAAACTCCTGCTTCTTCATGTTAATATTGTAGCGTCGTATCGACGTGTTGAGAAATGTTGATATCGGACACAACCCTAATTATGTGCATATTGGATTAATGACTAATAAAACCTAGAATTGGTGTAATTACTAGCAAACCCTTGATCGTGAGACATAACACCAAGGACTGGCATTTTCACCCTAAATCCCGTACATAAACCACGTGCAATAAACATAGAAACCAAGGAACATGTGTTCGCACAGAACAGAGATCGTGGTCAAACCGTAACTTGAAATTATTGTCTCAAGGGCCAAGATGATCGAGCACAGAACACGTGTGCACTTTAGCTACGCGCACATGTGACGCTGTGTTCGAACAGACGTAAACTTGCGATAATATTCAAGCGTCGCGTTGTAGTCGTGTACATTTAATATTTAGCGTCTGATATTATATTGTTATATTATATTTGTGTTTAGGACCTTTGTATCAGCCAGAAGACACTGTAGGAACCGGCTTCTGGCATTCACAGCTTCAGGACCCAGGCAAGATACCTTGCCATATTTACTATCTGATTTAAATTATGCATATGTTGTATTGTATTCTTGTTGCTTTTACTTTATACAACTGTGCACGTCCGAGATTGTTCGGGTGCAGTCGACGGATACGTCGATGATTTGTATACTGGCCTAGTACTTAGTGTTTGTGGTATTAAATGAAAGAACAAAATATATATAATATAAGATTTACACGAAACCCGCCTTCTTTGGTTTACAAACAAACTTGTACAATTTGATCCTATACGAGGATGTGGGAGTATAATTTATTTAATCTGGGTAAAAATTGCTATAGGTGTCTGATCTGCAGTCGATCACTTTAGCCCTTGGACCGCACGATGATGAAGAAGTATCGTAGAAGACAGGAAGCAGCTTCGAAGGTTGCAAAAGAGGGTGGATGCACGATGCCAAAGTCGTCGATCCCTACTCTTTGCCTGAGCTCCGGATTCTTCTCTCTCTCTCTCTCTCTTTCTCTCTCTCCTTTGTCGACCTTGGACCTGATATTGGACTTCTTGACCAATTTTCTGACCGTTTGATCTTCAATTTTTCTTTGACCTCTTTCCTCATTGATAGAGGTCTCTATTTATAGAGTTTTAGTGACAGTGACCACTCCGTCGGTGTAGAAATCGAGGAGTGGAAAGTACAACACCCTTTTACACAACGGTTAAAATAACCAATGCCTGCGTATAGATGATCCTTTGAATGAGCGTGTGACGCGAGTCCAACTAAGGGACAAAATGCGTATAATCGCTACGAAGATCACGGCGTAGAAGCCATGTAGGTAGGTATCCCTTGTGTAGAAGAGGTGGACGTAGAAGCCAATGTCTGTCACCATGGCGTAGAAGCCAAGCAGACATAGAAGCCGAATAGGCGTAGAAGCCGAGTAGTCATAGAGGCCGAGTGGGCGTAGAAGCCGAATGGTCATAGAGGTCGAGCGGGCGTGGAAGCCGAGTGAGCACCGAAGCTGAATGGGCGTAGAAGCCGCTGTGTAACGTGCCAGAGTGCTGATGTGGACGTCTTAGCCGGAATTACGGCTTTTGAAGATATAATCAAATCCCTCGCATTAAATACAGAGATTTGCCACCATCCTGTGCATTAAATGCGGAGGCATGTTTTGAAGGTCTGCAGCCCTTCTGTGCATCCGTCGCAGAGACGTGCCTCAAGAAACTGTCAACGCTCTGTGCATTAGACGTAGAGACGTGCCTCGAGAAACTGTCACCGCTCTGCGCATCAGTCGTAGAGACGTGCCTCGAGCCCCGTACGAAGTGCAGCTTTTGATGTGGCAGGCGGTTTGTCTACTATAGAGCGTAAATAGCTCATGTCTACCTGTGTAGAACAAGGCAGCATATCCCTTTGTGTACGTAAAAGCAGTTTACGCAAAGGAGTTGGCGGTAAATGACAGCTTGGGTTGCAGTGCCGTGCCATCATTATAGCCGTCGTCTGGGTAGTCGAGCAGTATACTTTTGTCAGAAGTCCAGACGTCAGGTTCATTGCCGGATCTGACAGGTTCACTTCCGAGAACATGAAGCGTCCCTCGTACGCTTCAATGCTATATTGAAAGCGGATATGTTTTACGCCATATAGGCGACGAAGCATCCTGTTTTACGCTGAGGCAGCCTGGACATACTGCACTTACGCGGATGGTCCTTTGAGGTTTTAATATAACCCTTGTTTTGCATGCTTGATGGCTCTGAGGTCATCTATTTACGCTGCCCACGCCCATAAGCTGCGTATAGCCATTCGGCATATTTTTTATGCTTCTGCAAGACCCCCTTCAAAGCTTTTAAATTCCTCAGAATTTGGAACACTTTGAATGAAGCATGAACCGCTCCTCGTAACTCGAAACGTTTCTGAATGGAGCGTTAAAACGGTCGATGCTGACTTTATAGCAGATTTATTGGGGATCGGTGTGATCTCTTTTGCCTATAAAAGGCTGAGGGGTTTAACCTGTTCTCTCCATATTTCTATCACCACGCAGAGATGATCGCCGGAGTTCGTCAGGTCGATCTGAGGAAGAAGGAGATAATGTTCTTCCAGCATGTAAGGAGCCGAAAAAGACGGCATCTTCGAGCAAGTGTCCACTGCAACGATGGATCATGGAAGGATATCTTAGCCTCCCTTGCTCGGGATAATCAGCAACTTTGTATGGCGGTTCTTCCGGAGAAAGAGAAAGAATCGTATTTCACCACGCTGCTTGCAAGTGGCGCCTTCTCCCGTTACCTCCGGGGATGAGAGCAGCAACTAGCTCTGACCTCGGGTATTGAGTTGGGTGATATACCTCAACTTAATCTACCATGGCGTTAGGCGTAGGAAAGCAGTACCCTACTTTTCTGTTGGAGGATGGGTCTATGCCCAGTTTTGTATCCTCCCGTCGTTGATCATTGCCATGTCAGTTGGTTTGCGGCAACCGACTGGCTGCTGGAGAAGATGGATGAAGAATTGTGCCTATGCGAGAACCCGGTAGAACAGATTCTGGGGCGGCCTTTCAATGAAGACGAGGAAATCCTTTGTAGACGGGATTTCCCTCATATGTAACCATGAAAAATGAAGAAAAACCCCTTGTAGACAGGATTTCCCTCATATGTAATCATGATTTTGATTTTAATAAAATCGTCTTTCTTCTCCGCATATGATCGTTTTGCCATACGTTGCTGTGAAGTCTAAATATGTGTAGCTTCGACACGTCTGATTCTTTACGCCGACTCTGATAGAAAGAGTATAAGGCCTTGTCCTGTCTTTTACGCATAACTAGTGATGCGCAAAAAGCTGCTTTTTAGCAGTCGAGTGTTCGAACTGTCCTGCTGTTAGGAATGAGAAACCGCGTAGAATTCTAAACTGTTGTTTTCACTTCTGTGTAAACAGAATTCTTGTTTCAGACTTCATCTTCAAGAATAATTTCTCAAAAATCCCTTGGAATAGGGCGAGAAATAGCTGTCGAACTGAGTCGCCGTCTTTGAGTTGTAGATGAACTATGCAGACTAGATTTCTGGATGAACCTCCAATTGACTCGAGAAGAGTAATTTCTCAATGTTTGAACTCTGTATGCTTCGGGTGCTTGGAATATTTTGAGGTCAAGAAGGAGTATCTTCTGTGTGAACTCCTATAATCGACCGCCTTGAGAACTGTTCGGATATACGAAAAGTCAGAGATCTGTAGTGTAGATGAGCTGAAAATCCTGAGTTCGTAGCATATTGAGCGTAGAAAGCCACCGAGCGTGAAATCGTAGATTCGTAGCTGCTAAGCGTAAATTCGTAGGTTTGTAGCCTCTCGAGCGTAAAAGCTACCGAGCACAAAGGCATCCGGGCATAAAATTATAGACTGATAGCTTGCAAGCGTAAAACCGTAGATTCGTAGCTGTCGAGCGTAGAAAGCTCCTTAGCGTAGAACTGTAGATTTGTAGCCTGTAAAAAAAAGAAATCTTCCGAGCGTACGTAAGGTTGTGGATCTGTTGCCTCCGAGCGTAAACTAAACGCCGCCGAGCGTGAGATCATCGATTTGGTATCTGCTGAGCGTAAAGTCATAGGTTTGTAGCCTCTCGAGCATAAAAGCTACTGAGCACAAAGGCATCCGGGCATAAAACCATAGACTGATAGCTTGCGAGCGTAAAATCGTAGATCTGTAGCTGTCGAGCGTAGAAAGCTCCTTAGCGTAGGAACCGCTGACCTGCTTTGCGCGAAAAACTTTTCGAATTCACTGACTGTCCATCTTTCGAGAGTAGTGGGCTGACATAGTACCCAATCATAACCAAATATTAATTGTGAGATTTGGTTGGGGTTTCGAGGAGTCCGTCCGAGGATTCGAGGAGTCGACCCGAACTCTATATATATCCCAAGCTCATCCGTCTTCTGCGAAAGAGTGCCTTCGACTGTTTGAGTTTTTCTCCTCGTTCTTTCTCCGAGCACTCCGAGTTTTGAGAAATGGTGCCGAAACAAATCCCCTCCACTAAGGGAAAGGGTATAGGTTCTTCTTCTCGTTCTTCTGCCCCAGCTGGCGAGTCTTCGGTCGGGCAAGGTGAACTTCCTTCTGAGCGAAGCATTCCGCCGACGAGCAGCACACCCGGCCTTAGAGGTAGAGCCTTCGGGATGACAAAGAACAACAAAAAATCCTTCGCACACGTTGAACGTGATCGCGCTAGGTCGTCTTCTGTGCTGATAGCCTCTTTGAGGAAGATGACGCACGGAGACGTTTTCATCTTTTACGTCCATATTTCTAATGTGCCAGCGTGAAAACTCCATATTTTTGCAGTTTTGAGCGTAAAAGCTCTGACTGCCGAAAACTTGGTGTATACTATGAAATTTTAGTTTTACGCTTGTGGATGGGACCTCCGGCATAATAACTAGAATTTTGGCAGTCTGGCGTAAAGCAAGGACTGTATACCGCCAATTACGCTTCTGGGTGTGACTTCCAGCGTAAAATGACCAAATTTGTACAGTCTTGGCGTAAAGCACAGACTGTCGTTTCTTGGTCTTTATGTTGCAAGATTTGTAATAACGTGTTTTCCTTGCACTTTTGTAGTTAACTTGCATGAGTCTCCACTGGCCGAGGTGATGGGTTCCGCTGCCGGGATGCTGCACTCAAACTATCTGGAGGATCTGTCCCACGTGACATTTCCTATCTCCGGACCCCAGTATCCTGAAGGAAGGAAGATCTTGATATCGGCTCAGGGCGAGCGGACGTTGCTGAACATGATTAACGGAGAGCCCCTTACGTACATAGACGAAGACCAGTACATAAAGCCGGCTTTTCTCTTCGGGGACATGATTGACAAACAGTCCCAGATGAAGCCCAAGAGAGAACCTTGGATTTTCCCGTCGAGAGTTTGGTCTTGTATCTGCCAACGATGCCGAGAGATTATCCCGTCTCGGCTTTCTCCCATGCTACACATCCCAGGAGGATGTCGTGGACGCTGACTCCCGATCTTCACGGCAAGCCGGGGAAGATCTTTCATCTAAAAGGAGCTGAACAGGGGTCGTTTGTCAGCCGCCCTTCCGGCGTTGTGACGGTGTTCAGGGGACTGTGCCCGGGCAGCGTCCCGAGTGAAAACAGTTCAGTGATCCAGCCGATCCAATTGCCGACTTTCTGCAACGACTTCATGGGGCGAGGGGAGGTATACCCCAAGGAGAATCCTCGGTGCAATGGGTGGATCACCCCAACAAACCTCCGATGGGCTTGCCTAGTTGACTGGACCTTGAAGCATTTTCGGAGAGAGCTGGAGGGCATTGGACTGTATGCTGCTGTGAGTGCGACGAGTGTTGGGTTGCCTCCCAACCCTAACCTATTTCTGGCGCTGATAGAGCGATATATTTCGCTCATCGGGACCTTGGCCACTCCACTGGGGGAGTTGGGGTTGGCCCTTCATGAGATGGCAGTGATCTCGAGACTGCCGATGGGGGATACCCCATATGAAGAGTATGTTCCCACCAATCGAGAGTTGGAGGACTCGGACCCTCGGGCGGTGGAAGTATATTAGGAGCTGATGTGCCACTACTTCGCGTGCACTGCTTTTTATAATGAGCTTTCTGATTTGGCTCACACCACTAAGTGGACGTCCTACCTCTTCTTCCACCGGGCCAGGGCCGTCAAGTCGGAGAGTCTCGGGGGGCAAGAATGAGACCGTAAACTGTTTGGGCGTACTTAGTGCCCAGGTCGTCGAGGATCTTATGGAGGATGCTAAGGCTCCAGATCAGATTCTTGATGTCGGGGTAGGAAAGTATCCTGAAGGCACTAAGTCCTACAGTTACTTGAGGTGCTGCCGCAGGCCTCTGTCTAAGGAAGCCCGGCTGGCTGGTTTCCTTTCCATATGGCTGCGTCGAGTAGTGGTGCCTGGCATTGCGTCCACGGACCTTATTCACCGAAATATCCTGTGGCCTGCCGTGCATCTGGTGTTCGGGGCAAGACTGGGCTTGCTTCCTACCATGGTGTGCCGTATACAGGCTGGCCTGAGAGCCATGACTGATGGACTGCTCGTCGATGAAGCTCGACGTGATAGCTTCCCCGGGTAGAGTTACCATACCTGTACTTGATGGGATGGTTAATTCTCCACAATCCCCGGGTGATGTCTCCCGTCCTTGGTAGTAGCTCGGGGGGTAGTTTCTTACTGAACTACAAGGACTCTCCCTGGAACGTGAATACAGTTTTAGACTGTCGGCTGGTGCTGAACCTCAGTCACTGCTAGAAGCTTCTCTGCATTGTCCCCTCTGTTCATCACAATCAATCGGGGATTAGGCTTGAGGATTCAGGTGGAGAGAAGACCAGTCTTTCTTCGGAAGCTTTTAATTGGTTGGTCTGCATCAGACCCTCCCATTTGCTGTACAGAATCGAAGATCATTGCTTCTTCGAGCCCTACTTGCCCAGTCGGTTCGCCAGGCAGTTTGGGTACGATCAGTTGCACGTGGGCAATGCCGTCACCAGCTTCAGGTCCAGGGGCGGACTCATTGATGGAGCCAGAGGATGGCGATATTTTATCGTGGGTTGCACAGGAGCAATCTTTACCGTGCCGGTCGTCACACTCTCCACGGAGCTGCGCATCCTCCACTCGTATGCCCAGTTCTACGTGGCGATTAACACCTTCCATCGCAATTTTGACATGCGTGGAAGCTTTAGGGTACCTTCTCCTAAGCCTGGGGAAGAGTCGAAGTCCCCTCGGTTTCTTCTGACGAGGGTGAGGAGTCCGTTACTCCGGATGAGCCTCTGGTGTCGGTGCCGAGGTGTGAAGTGCCTCCGCCTGCGAGGGCTTTGGTAGTCTCTGGGAAGCGAAGGGATCCTGTTCTGAAGCAGACTTTCCCTCGCAAGAGGAAGAAGAAGACGGTTAATCGTCCTCTCCGAATTCCTGGTATTGAGGCTCCTAGAGAGGAACCTGTTGTCTCTCCTGCCGGGGATGTTTCTTTGATTGGAGGTTCCTCGCCTTTCGGAGAGGGACCCTCAGTTTCGGCTGGCGGTGCCGGAGAACTCCTGCTTGAGGCTGCCGTTGCTGCCACTGCCTCCGGTAGTGGAACGAAGTCGCCCCCGGGGCTGAGTATAAGGTTCCATATACCTTTATCCTGATCAGCGTTGGAAGAGACCCCTTTCGTGCCTGCGAGAGTACCTGGCGAGATTCCAGCCGATGAGCCTCGGTTGGAATTTGAGGAGGACTTGGAAGACCACCTGCCAGTGTCAGCTATCAGACCCCTTTCTCCAGGTATGATAGCCTGCTTAGCATTATTAAGAAGTGATTTAGCTGTACTGGCTGCAGATGCGACATATGTGCCGTCGGCCTTGGGTAAATGTCGTCTTTAAGCCATTCTATTTAGAGGCATTAACATCGTGTCGATATTAACTTTCTCGTCTTCTTTTCAGGGGCAGATGTCTGCGGGGAGAAGAGCGCTAAAGCGCTTTTTGGCTCTGCTTCGGCTTCCGGTGGCGACACGAAGGTGCCTGAGTTTGAAGAGGAAGTATCTTCGGGTGCTGGCTCACCCTGAGTAGTTTCGTCATCTCAAGAGGAGGATGAGCCTGTCATTGTGACATCGCCTCCTGCGAGTATGCCGATGACTTCGACCGTCGTTGTCGCATCTTCCTTGGTCGCACCACCTGTTGAGGCGACAGCCGTGGCCACATCGTCTGCAACCACTCCTGGAGGGGGACTCGCCAATATCGCGGCCACTCCTGGCGTTCAATCAGATCTGGTTGCGTTGACCGAGCAGTATACCAGCCTCTTTTATACCAGTTTGAAAACCCTGATATCAATGGTATTGGCGAAGAATCTAGACTTCGAGCGTCTGAAGAAGGCTTCTCAGTTTTTGATCGGGGCGGTCAGGGAGTTCGGCGATTCTGGGGTAGCTGACGCCCTGGAGGCGATGGTTAATAGTTTGGAGCAACCTATTAACGAATACTTGCAGCTGGCTTGGGGCAGCCTTGAAGCTGAGGTCCAGGCCAGATACGACCTCATGACTGCGCGGCTTACTAAATAGCTGGAAAGCCTAGATAACTCTATCAAAATACATAAGCTGGAGATGGATGAAAGAAAAGCTGTCGTGGAGGAGGCTCTTGCTCTTCAGACGAAGTGCCAATTCGAGCATGAAGGGAACGTAGCGAGGGCCCGCAAGTTGAAGGAAAAACTCGCTCTGGAAGAGGAGTGGGCTTCTCAGTCGTTGGCAGGTCTAGATGTAGCGACTGGTCGACTGAGCACAGCACGACGAGATCTGGAGCGTGTAGAAGCTGCCCGTGCTGGCTTTCTTCGGGCAAGGGCCGAGCTGTCCTTTATGAGCAATCACGAGGCACGGCTGGAGCGGGCCCGCGCTGATGCCTTGGTTTCCAGGAATGAGAGGATAGCTGCACTGGTACAGCTGATTCGCGATCTGACCGCTCCCCCACAATGATGTACCCTTTCTTCTTTTTGCTTCCCAAATATAATTCTGCTCTTTTTGGGAATAAATAAAGCGAATCATTTCTGACTCTGTGGACCCATCATTTCGGAATATAAATGACAGATTTTGGGCGGGAGTGATATCAGAGGTACTATGGACGTGATAGACTCTCGATAAACTTTTAGCAGGACATATCTATTCAGAGGTCATACGGACATGATAGAATATGCTTTGGTTGGATATATCTATTCATAGGTCATACGGACATGATAGAATATGCTTTGACTAAAGTTTATAGACAAGACGCTATCAGAGGTAATATGGACGTGATAGGTATCACATTTTCCAAATTAGTCGAACATATCTATTCTGAGGTTATATGGACATGATAGAATATGACCCAACTAGTTTCGTTTTGGAAGTAGTTTTGTCAGAATTGAGATTCTTGCTATATTCCACTTGAGCAAAGGAGGTTAAGCATAGTACCTTTTCAGGAATTTACCGTTGATAGGAGCCATTAACAGGTCTCCATTAGGCTGGGCTAACCTGTAAGCGCCGTTTGAGAACGTTGTCTCGATCATATAAGGGCCTTCCCACTTGGGCTGGAATTTGCCTTTACTCCTGTGAGTAAGGATCATCGGCCTTCTTACGACTAAAACTAGCTCGCCGACTTTGAACACTCTTTCCTTTACTTTATGATTGAAAGCTCTGGAAATGCGTGCTTGGTAGAGCGCGATGCGCTGTTGAGCTTGGAGGCGTTTCTCGTCTAATCCTTCTAGCTCTTGAAGCCTTAACAGGTCATTCTTTTCTTGAGTCAGCTCATTAGTCACGGCTATCCTGAGTGACGGGATCTGGATTTTAATGGGGAGAACTGCTTCGCTCCCGTAGACCAGTGAAAATGGGGTACAACCCGTCGGTGTTTGTACCGTTGTGCGGTATGCCCAGAGACATTCGCCTAGCTTCTCATTCCAATCTCTCTTATTTGAAGAGACAAACTTCTTCAAGAGTTTGATAATGGTTTTGTTGAAAGCTTCCGCCAAACCATTAGCAGCTAGATAATATGCCGTAGAGGCAATATTATGTATCCGATTTTTATCGCAAAATTGGTGAAACGCTTGGCTGATAAACTGAGGCCCATTATCGTAAATTATCCTCCGGGGTACCCCGAAGCGATAAATGACGTGATGCTTGATGAAGCTGATTACATTAGACGCCTTTACCTCAGTAAGAGGAATCGCCTCTGCCCATTTGGAGAAGTAATCCGTGATGGCCAGTATGAACCGGTGACCTCTGGAAGAAGACGGGTGAATAGGACCAATGATATCCATACCCCATGCTTCGAAAGGCCAGGATGCAACCGTAGGATGTAGATATTCAGACGGTTGATGTATGAAGTCTGCATGAACCTGACAGGCTCTGCATTGTCTTGCATAGTTGATCGCGTCTGCGATCATAGTGGGCCAGTAATAGCCCATTCTCCTGATACGATCCTGTAGCTTAGGACCAGGTTGATGCGCTCTGCACACGCCGTTGTGAGCTTCCCGGATAATTTGCTGTGCTTCATCGTTAGATAGACATCTCAATAGCAGTCCGTCGTAGGTCCGGCAATATAGGCATTGTGAAGATGCATCGAAGTAGAAGCGTAATGATCATCTTTTGACAGATACTGCTTCTTTGGGGTCCTCCGGCAAGATTTCGTATGCCATAAAATCTATGAAGGAACTTCTCCGGTCTCTTCTAGGGGGATCTGTGTTCACAGCGTAGCTGCGTTCTATATGAAAGTTGTTCTTCACACAGAATAAATCTCTGTTAAGAAGGATTATCGAATCCTGCCTTCTTATAGGAGTGGCTAAATCCGCAGCTAGACTAGCTAGGGCATCAGCTTCCAGATTCTGAGATCGAGGTACATGCTCTAGGAAGAACCCTTTGAATATCATAGCTATCTCGACCGTTGCTTGGTGATAGGGGATGAGGTCTGGATTCCGGACTTCATATATTCCCCTGACTTGATTGACGATGAGCAGAGAATCACCGAAAGCTTCCAGGGACTCGACCCCCAGCTCTTTAGCGACTTGGAGCCCGATTAGCAGAGCATTGTACTCTGCCATATTGTTAGAGCATGGCTCGTTAAGAGAATATGCTCGGTAGATAACGAGTTTATCAGGAGTGTCCAGGACTATTTCTACTCCTGAAACTACGTTTCCCCTAGGACCAGTTCTGGAGGCTCCATCGAAGAATAGTTGCCATGTGTCACTTTCTATTGCGGAATTATATTCTACAACTTCATCAGGGATGTCCTCGTATAGTTTGGAGGTCTCCGGGATTGGATGAGCAGCTAGGAAGTCGGCCAGCACTTGGCCTTTGATGGACTTCTGCGGGACGTATATCATGTCATATGGTGTTAACAGCATCGCCCAAGTCACGAGTCGAGAATTAAGAGCACTTGGCTTGCTCATCAGTACTCGAAGAGGGTTGATCCTGGAAATGACATGAATAGTCTGACCGGTGACATAGTGCCGCGTCTTCTGGATAGCGAACATCAGATACCGAAGAAGTTACGACCATATGGCATGGTTTGCATTTGGAGCTCTTTCTAGACGTAGCCTTAGTAGCTTTAGTCTCCTCCTCGAGCTCTGACACCAAATCCGGATGAACCCATATAATCTTACCCTGCCGGGTGGTTAGGGGTACCAGGTCATGATTTTGACCCCTAGCTGGAGGAAGATTGACGATGTTCGTCGTGGTCCGGGAAATGGTTGTGACACCGTCCGAGACTTCTTGGGAAGGCAGATTACCAAACCGCAGAGAGATCATGTTGGCCGTGACCGTCTTCTCGGTGTTGTGTAGAGTGATGGCCTTAGCATCGATTAACCCCTGTATCTTCCTTTTCAGTATGTAACACGCCTTTGTCGGGTGGTGTACGTATCTGTGGAAGATGCAGTATTTGGGGTCGATAGTACTGCCGACTTCTTGGGGCCGCCTTAGCTCCGGAAGGGTGATCTTGCCACTTTTGACGAGACACTCGAATATACTTGGGATATCGTCATCGTCGAAAGAGTAGACTTCGACGGGCCTGGAGGTCCCGGGTCTCGCTTGTGCGGTTGCCGCAGTCTTTTGCCTGGCCGTATTGATCGCCAGAGCTTCTTTTCCTTTGGAGTTGCGAGGATGGTCACTGCTGGGAGATGACCTCTTGCCTCTGTCAGAGGCAGAGATCATGATGCCATTGTCGCGCGCCTTGCGACTGTTGTCTTCGACGGCCATGGCCGAGATGATGAACGAGGGCCAATCATGGAACTGATATTGTCCTGTAAATACCGAGACTACGGGAAGGAGGTTTTTCCTGCAAATGTCTACCAACGCAGAGTCTGGAACTCCTGGAGGCATCTGTAGTGTGGCCTGACGAAAACGTTCGATGAAGGTACGAACGTCCTCTTTTTCCCTCTGCTTGACTTCGATGAGAGAGGACATAGACATGTCCATTCCTCCCTCATAGAATCGCGTGAAGAATAAAGCTTTGAAGTCCTCGAAGGAAGTAATGCAGTTGTCCGCCAAGCTACGGTACCACTGATAGGCTACTCCTGAGAGACAGCCTTTGAACACCCGAGTGAGGAGGGCATCGTTCCCTTGTAGCAACACCGTCATCATACTGAAATAGTTCATGTACTGACTTGGTGATATTTTTCCCTCGAACAGAGCCATAGTCTGAGGTTTGTACCTCGGAGGGAAAGGGACCTCTTACCAGATAGCTGGGTAAGGCTGGTTGATTTTCAGTTTCTTGAGCTGATCTTTGTGCTTCAAGGCGTCAAACTGGACTTTCAACTCCCGTACTGCCAGCATCGGATTTTCAGTTGGAAGCGGGACTACGGTGTAGTGTGGAGTTGGTTGTATCGTGACTCCAATGGGAGGTAATATATTCTCCGAGTGAGGAAGCGGAGGAACTGCTGACTCTTGATCTAGAGCAGGCTCTTGGCTCGGGTTGGATGGTGGTAAGTCTACCCCCACACGTATCTGAGTTGGTGGGACCGATGCTTGAGCCATGGCAGTTGCGTGCAGAGTTAGCATCATTTGGTGCATGTTCTCCATTATGGATTGCATTTGTTTCAGAGATGTCTCTAGTATAGTGATGCGTTGTTACACGTTTCCTGACGACGAAGCTTCCTCACATTCATCTTCAACGGCATAAACTCCCATTTCCCTGGGTGTCATTGAAGGATTAGTATAGGTCGCTGTAGAAGTCGACTCTATACTCTCAGCATCTGATCCGGGGGACTGGCGACCCCCAGTGTCGGAATCAGACAAGTACGAAGCTGGTTGTTGTGACCTTGCACGGGTGTTTTGGAACACCCCAGCTTCAGCGTTCCTGAGGAGCTTATTGAATATCCTTCGACTCGGGGGCCCAGAGGGATGACGTCTTGAGCTCGACCCTCCTCTAGGTAGGTGTGAAGCCATGTTCACGGATGCATGCGCGGGCTCTTCTTCCTGGAAAGACAGAGAGTAGCTCAACCGGTCGAAAACTGACCGTTTTGCTTTAGAACAGTAGCAATCAATCACAATCTTATGACTATTACAATAGTGCTCGCCAGAAGGCGTAATAGACATGTTGGAAGGTCCCCTCTCCTTACGCTTCTGGATTAGATTTTTGCGCAGGTCAGGAGGAGTTGCAGAAGAAGAAGACGACGGCTTGTTCCTTCTGTTCCCATCAGTGGGCATGCGGAGGTTGGGCACCATAGTTTTCCCTGTGCCACCTGTGTACAACAGGTTGGCCATCTGGGTGGCGGATAATCCCCGGGGAGGGTGTCTTTTCGCAACCTGAGCTTGTTTTACGCCGAGGGGCTTCGCCTGGCATAATTTGGAGATTTGCTCAGACTGGCGTAAAGCTGAAGAGGTCCTCAGTCGGCCATCGGCTTCTCGCGTAATCCGGAGGGTAGGCAGATTGTTCCCTCGCTGGCGTAAAGGCCGAGAAGTTGAGTACTCTGCCGCTTGCTTTCCTTTGTGGAGATCACAACGCTCATCTGGTTCCCCGTAGAGGTCAGATGTTGTCTTACGTGTGGCGCTAAGACCTTATCAGAAATATTGTCTATTCCGCCAGTGACGGGAGACTGCATTTTACGCGCAGGGTGCAGAGTGGACTTCTGGACTAGCGTTAAGCCATTTCCAGAAGTTTCGTCTGTATCGCGCGTAGCGGGAGACTGGTTTCTACGCGTAGAGCGCAGTGGACACTTCTGGGTTAGTGCTGAGACTTTGTCCGAAGTTTCGTCTGTACCGCGTGTAGCGGGAGACTGAATTTTACGTGCGGGGCACGGAGGGAGCAATGCTACAACCTAATTGGTCGGAGAGATCGGAGAGTCCACAGGAATGGTAGAAGATGTCTTGGGCATCCAGACCTTGTGCATTGTCTTGGACGGAGAGAGGGTGAGAGCTACCCCCGGTTCGAAGCATGTCTTCGTAGACAGACTGGTCAAATTGGACGACCAGTGTCTTCTTTACGGTTCCTACAGATACCGCATCGTGTTGAGCAATTACTTCCTCATCAGAAGAGAAAGATGTCCCCAGCAGAGTCGCCATCTTGTTTGTGGTATTAAACGAAAGAACGAAATATATATAATACGAGGTTTACACGAAACCCGCCTTCTTTGGTTTACAAACAAACTTGTACAATTTGATCATATACGAGGATGTGGGAGTACAATTTATTTAATCTGGGTAAAAATTGCTATAGGTGTCTGATCTGCCATCGATAACTTTAGCCCTTGGACCGCACGATGATGAAGAAGTGCCGTAGAAGACAGGAAGCAGCTTCGAAGGTTGCAAAAGAGGGTGGATGCACGATGCCAAAGTCATCGATCCCTACTCTTTACCTGAGCTCCAGATTCTTCTCTCTCTCTCTTTCTCTCTCTCTCTCTCTCCTTTGTCGACCTTGGACCTGATATTGGACTTCTTGACCAATTTTCCGACCGTTTAATCTTCAATTTTTCTTCGACCTCTTTCCTCATTGATAGAGGTCTCTATTTATAGAGTTTTAGTGACAGTGACCACTCCATCGTTGTAGAAATCGAGGAGTGGAAAGTACAGCACCCTTTTACACAACAGTTAAAATAACTAATGCCTGCGTATAGATGATCCTTTGAATAAGCGTGTGACACAGGTCCAACTAAGGGACAAAACGCGTATAATCGCTACGAAGATCACGACGTAGAAGCCACGTAGGTAGGTATCCCTTGTGTAGAAGAGGTGGGCGTAGAAGCCAATGTCTGTCACCATGGCGTAGAAGCCAAGCAGGCATAGAAGCCGAATAGGCGTAGAAGCCGAGTGGTCATAGAGGCCGAGTAGGCGTAGAAAGCCAAATGGTCATAGAGGCCGAGTGGGCGTAGAAGCCGAATGGTCATAGAGGCCGAGCGGGCATAGAAGCCGAGTGAGCACCGAAGCTGAATGGGCGTAGAAGCCGCTGTGTAACGTGCCAGAGTGCTGATGTGGACGTCTTAGCCGGAATTACGGCTTTTGACGATATAATCAAATCCTTCGCATTAAATACAGAGATTTGCCACCATCCTGTGCATTAAATGCGGAGACATGTTTTGAAGGTCTGCAGCCCTTCTGTGCATCCGTCGCAGAGACGTGCCTCGAGAAACTGTCACCACTCTGTGCATTTGACGTAGAGACATGCCTCGAGAAACTGTCATCGCTCTGCACATCAGTCGTAGAGACGTGCCTCGAGCTCCGTACGAAGTGCAGCTTTTGATGTGGCAGGCGGTTTGTCTACTGCGGAGCGTAAACAGCTCATGTCTACCTGTGTAGAACAAGACAGCGTATCCCTTTGTGTACGTAAAAGCAGTTTACGCAAAGGAAATGGCGGTAAATAACAGCCTGGGTTGCAGTGCCGTGCCATCATTATAGCCATCGTATGGGTAGTCGAGCAGTAACCTTTTGTCAGAAGTCCAGACGTCAGGTTCATTGCAGGATCTGACAGGTTTACTTCCGAGAACACAAAGCGTCCCTCGTACGCTTCAATGCTATATTGAAAGCGGATATGTTTTACGCCATATAGGCGACGAAGCACCCTGTTTTACGCTGAGGCAGCCTGGACATACTGTACTTACGCGGATGGTCCTTTGAGCTTTTAATATAACCCTTGTATTGCATGCTTGATGGCTCTGAGGTCATCTCTTTATGCTGCCCACTTCCATAAGCTGCGTATAGCCATCCGGCGTATTTTTCATGCTTCTACACTTAGCAGACTCACCGCATTGGACGATACCCTGTTATCGTCTGAGACTTGACACCTTACACGTTCACTGAGACATATTCATATTAGGATGCGGGTTTGCGTACTCGACTAGCTATCGGTACGTGTAACCTACATCACGGATAGTACATAGTTCAGGTTATATTTTATTGGTAGAGACTTGGCATATAGATACGTGGTATGCCCGTTGAGTATTTGACTGGCATATTTACATTGGGCGGAGAGGACATTAGTAGGCGTATGGGATACACCCATTGGATTCCGTAGTATCCAGAGGAGCCACGGATCCAATGACTTCCTTTACATTGCTGCCACGTTCTTCGGAGCGATATGGCCGACATACTGTACTGCTGCAGCGCTCTTCGGGGTATTGGACGTTATGCCTACGCCTACCCATACGTACCAAAGTTTTCCTCACATTGCATTCATTTAGATGGGTAGCACACCCTGGTTGTATTTATTTTATTCAGTATTTATATATGGCATGTTTATATGTATCTTGTTACGTCCCTCTGAAGACCTGATACATTTCCAGATTTGGACAAGGCTTACTACCCCATAGTATATGGCCGGGGACAGGAGACGAGATTCGCTACTGCAGAGATGTTAGAGGTTCTACCTTCGGAGTTTCTGTGAGCACTTGGTAGGCCTATTGCCTAGGATTGGGAGCATCATTATTTAGTCAGCCGATGCCTTAGTCTTTATCTTTTATCATTCTTTTCAGTACTTTCTTTCGTCATAGTAGTGGGTTTGTTCCCACCAGACATTATGGGTTGTACTATGATATCTTGAGACTGGCGTTTATCTTCCAGCAGTTTATTATTATTCTTGCAGTTTATATTATGGATGAGATTAGTTACCTGTTGATTCATTGTTATGGGACTTGTTAGTATTTTAGGACAGCGTAGCACTCTTCGTTAGGATCCATTAAATTGGGATATCCTCGGAGACGTGTCAGCTGGCTATTGCTACGTGGTCTAATTCCATGTATTTTGGGACTGGGACGTGACATAGTTATTAGTCAAGGTATTGGTGAAGATATCAAGGTATAACCGTTATACTAAGGTATTAGAGGTAATATTAGGCTAAGGCTAAGTTACTATAATATATGGTTATCCATGAGTCTATATAGTATAAAAAAGGTATCTTAGTATAGTTATTAGCTATTATTAACTAGTATTTTGGGGCTGGGCGTGACATGGTTTTAGTGGTGGCTCATGCAGGTCAACTTTTTCGCTTGTGGTATGGTAACGTACCCAGCGAGCCTGCAACAGGATAGAAGTTACTAGGTCTCATCCACTTTTGATTCGCCTTTGAACTCCCTTCATACTGCTTCTAAATAATTTGTATCATGTTTGTTGTATTCGTACTCTTTTAATGAAGTCATATCTCTTGCAGCAAGTTGAATTTGCACAGTGGATAAGGAAAAACCAGTACCGCGGTGCCAGATAACACCACTCAAGGAGAGGAGGTACCCCAAAGGCATCCCCCGCTACAGACCCCGCTGATAAATTGGCACGAGACGTCACAGGGCGATCCTACACCCCAGCCCGAGGGACAGACTTCCCAGACGATTCCCATGCAGCCTTTTGAGGGACAAACTTCAGGAGCTACAGCGATGCCGCAGACTGAGAGGCCGACATCTGAGGAGATGCCTACTGCCCAGCCAGAGATTCTACTACCACCGCCTCCACCTTATCCATCCCAGATGCCACAGCTAGATGGCCAGCCACAGATGCTTCAGTTCTTCCAGGTAATGATGCAAGCACAGTGGCAGCAGACAGATATAGTGAGACAGAGTCTGATGACGGTACTAGAGAGGACACCTATCCCAGCAACCGGACCAGCACCTCCACCAGCCCAGACAGGTAGCACTGTTAGATGGTTCTGACAAATGGGACCAGATACTTTCTCAGGAAATGAGACTGCAGAACAGATCTCCGATTAGGTTGCCAACACGGAGATGTTACTAGAGAATTCACAACTGCATCCAGACCTTTGGATGACCACAGTGAGGGCCCAACTAAAAGGCAATGCCCATCACTGGTGGGATTCCATTGAGCGCAGTGTAGGCAAGAACCAGACTTAGGAACAATTCCTAGAATACTTCCATGCAAAGTATTTTTCAGCTACAGTCAGAAATGCTCTGTACTCCCAGTTCCTACATCTAGAGCAGGGAAACATGACTGTTGACGCCTATGATACAGAGTTCAGCCGCCTCAGCATATTTGGTGTCGTCCTGATACCCAATGATCTAGAGAAGGCCCAGAGATTTTATCACGGCCTCAATTTCGAGCTACAAAGGTATACCACCACGTAGGCGAGGATTTCTTATGAAGAGGTTCTTGTGGAGGCAAGAATCCAGGAGGCCATCGTCAGAGGAGCCAGACGTTCCAGCACGACTATACCAGCCAGAGCACAGCCTGGAGCAGGAGGACCGATCCGACGTCCCGGAGCACAGACACAGCAGAGGGAAATGCCATACCAAAAAAAGGAGCTTCTGACTTGCTACCACTGTGGTAAGAGAGGATATTACGAGAAGGACTACAGAAAGAGACTGGGGATATGTCTGATTTATGGGTCAGACCAGCACCAAGTTTGAGACTGCCCACAACGCAGAGAGACAGCACCGCCGGCCGGACAGAGGCTAACAGCACCAGTTCCAAGGATACTACCACCCCTAGGAGGACAGCGTCCACCAGCACCCGGAGGATTTCAGAGGGGACCACCCTTGGCCCCACAGGAGGCACAGTTTGACCGAGCTCGACAGCAGGCAGGAGGGCAGAGGCACGGACAGGCCTTTGCACTAGCAGCTACAGAGGAGGAGACAGAAGGGGAAGCTATCACAGGTACTATTTTGGTTGCATCATTACCTGCAACTACATTATTTGATTCTGGAGCTATATTATCATTTATATCTAGTAGATTCGTAGCAATGCATAGAGTAGCTACTTTCCCCTTACCTAAGAGCTGAAAGATTCTTACCGGAGTAGGTATCGTGTCGGTTACCAGCACTATCAGAACATGCTCAGTAATTGTATGGTAGAGAGATGTGAGCACGATTCTTGGTATTACCCATGTCGTACTTTAATATTGTGTTAGGCATGGACTGGTTAAGCCAGTATAATGCTGTACTGAACTGCCAGAAGGGTAGCGTCACTTTTAGACCACCAGATCAACCGAAGTTCGAGTACATGCGAGGGACCATCGAAAAAGGAGTAGGACAGATAGCGGGAACTTGCATGGCTATGGAGATTGCACCCCCGCCAATAGTTGCAGAATTCGAGGATGTTTTCCCCGAAGAATTGCCAGGCTTACCGCCAGATAGAGATGTTGAGTTCACCATTGAGCTAGTACCCGGAGCAGCACCTATATCTTCTAATGTATACCGATTGACGAAGAAGGAGTTAGATGAGCTGAAGCTACAATTAGAGGAGTTGCAGAGCAAGGGATTTATCTATCCTAGTACATCACCATGGGGAGCACCAGTATTATTTGTGCCTAAGAAGGATGGAACAGTACGTATGTGTATTGATTACAGAGCCCTTAACACTTTGACTATCAAGAAAAAGTACCCCCTGCCGCTGATTAACGATTTATTTGACCAGTTGACAGGAGCAGTAGTGTTCACGAAGATTGACTTGAGATCGGGTTATCATCAAGTGAAGGTGCAAAGAGAAGACATTAAAAAGATAGCATTCAGGACTCGTTATGGTCACTACGAGTTCTTAGTGATGCCTTTTTGACTAACGAATACACCTGCTGTATTTATGAACTTGATGAACAGAGTATTCCACCAATACTTAGACCAGTTCATGGTAGTCTTCATCGATGACATCTTGGTGTATTCAAAGAGCCACGAGGAACACGAAGAGCACTTGAGACTCGTGTTAGAGACATTGAGGAGAGAGAGGCTTTATGCTAAGCTGAGCAAGTGCGAGTTTCTCCTAGATCGTGTCACTTTCCTTGGACACGTCATCTCAGGAGATGGAATCTCGGTAGATCCGACAAAGATTTCATCTGTAGAGACATGGCCAACCCCTACCAATGTCTCAGAAGTGAGGAGCTTTCTATGACTTGCCGGATATTACCGGAGGTTCATAGAGAACTTCGCGAAGATTGCAGAGCCGATGACCCGCTTGACCTGAAAGGAGCAGGAGTTCACTTGGACAGAGGAGTGTCAGAAGGCATTCGATGAGCTGAAGAAGCGCTTGACTACAACACCTATTTTGACCATACCATCCGGACCCGCAGGATTCATGATCTATAGAGATGCATCCAGGAAATGATTAGGATGTGTCTTGATGCAACATAGAAAGGTCGTAGCTTATGCTTCTAGACAGATGAGGACATATGAGAAGAACTATCCCACCCACGACTTGGAGCTTGCCGCGGTGATTTTTGCTTTAAAATTTGGAGGCACTATTTATATGGAGAAAGAGTGGAGATAGACTTCGAGATCGAGCTACAGTACCATCCGGGAAAGGCCAACATAGTAGCTGACGCGTTGAGCAGAAGACCCATGGCATTCTTTATGACTACCCAACAACATCTGTTGAAAGAGCTAGAGCAGATGGGTATAGAGGTCGTTATGCCCGGAATAGATGGACAGTTGTCGAGTTTCCAGTTGCAATTGATATTAGTGGAGAGAATCAAGGCCACCTTGCCGACAGACGCCAGATTTTAGAGGCTTAGACAGAGGACAGAGGTTGGATTACAGACAGGACTAAGAATACATGAAGATGGGACTTTGAGATGTGGAAATCATCTCTATGTTCCAAATGGAGAACTTCGTCAGGAGTTGATGACAGAGGCACACAGTTCAACCTATTCTATTCATCCATGAGTCACAAAGATGTACAGGGACTTGAGACAGTACTACTGGTGGCACGTAATGAAGAGAGAGAGATAGCACGCTTTGTGGCCAAGTACCTGGTGTGTCAGCAAGTTAAGGCTGAGCATCAGAGATCTGCAGGATTGCTTCAACCACTCCCTATACCAGAGTGGAAATGGGAGCACATCACCATGGACTTTGTTACGGGCTTTCCGAGGAGCCCTAGTGGTCATAATGCAGTATGGATAATTGTGGATAGACTCACCAAGTCCGTACACTTTTTACCCTTCAGAGTTGGGCAATCGACAGAGGCCTTAGCAGATATGTACATGAGGGAGATTGTGCGCCTACATGGAGTGCCAGTTAGCATTGTGTCCGACAGGGATACGAGGTTTATGTCTTACTTTTGGTGGAGTATACAAGAGAGTCTTGGTACTCGCCTGAAGTTTAGCACAGCGTATCACCCATAAACAGATGGCCAATCGGAGTGCACCATTCAGACGTTAGAAGACATATTGAGAGCGTGCATGCTAGATTTTGGAGGATTATGGGAGGATCTTTTGTATCTGGTCGAGTTTTCCTACAACAACAGCTATCAAGTGAGCATCCAGATGGCTCCTTATGAAGCATTGTACGGAAGGAAATGTCGTTCCCCAGTATGTTGGAGTGACATAGGCGAGCGATAGATTCTCGAACCAGAGTTGGTTGTTCGTACAGTAGATAAGGTGAAGAAGATCCAAGGACACCTGCGAGCAGCACAGGACAGGCAGAAGCATTGGACGAATACTCATCGACGACCCTTAGAATTTTAGGTTGGAGATCACGTATTTCTAAAGATCTTGCCTACTCGAGGGACTATCAGATTCGGAGGCAGAGAAAAGCTGAGCCCGAGGTACATCGGACCCTTCAACGTATTAGAACGTATCGGAGAGGTTGCTTACAGATTAGCCTTGCCACAGACTTTGGAAGGAGTCTATGACGTCTTCCATGTATCTCAGCTGAGGAGATACATACCGGATCCGAACCATGAACTTGACCATTCAGAGATCACAGTCGGCCCGAGCTTATCGTACCAAGAGGAGCATGTTGAGATTCTGGACAGGAGTGAGAAGGTACTATGAGGTCAGACTATTCCTTTAGTCCGCGTTGCATGGAGACATCATGCACCAGGCGAGTCGACTTGGGAACTCGAGGAGGATATTAGACAGCGCTATCCCCACCTCTTAGAAGGACTAGGTACAAATTAGCATTTTCTTTTTCAGTTAGAAATTCTTATCATGCGTATGTTTTAATTTCGAGGACGAAATACTCTAAGGAGGGTAGATTGTAAACCCCCTCAACCAATTTAGGGATTATTTGTATTTTTAAAAACTGAGGCTAGGGATAAACCGAGATAATTAAAATTACGTGAGACGATTTTAGGTACCCTCTGACCATAGTGCAACCTTAGGTACACAATGTGAATTAACATCACCTTGCACCGTTAATTATTAATCAAGTTAATTAATTCATGGCTAATTTTACCTCAATTGGACCTGACCGAACCATATCCTTGAACCCTGGCCGGCCCAAACCCCGAGACCAACCCCGAAGCCCATCCCCTATATAAATACATAACTTCCTCCATATAAAACCCTAAACCAACAAAGCCTCACCAAACCCTAACCCTAGCCGAATACTCCCCCTCTTCCTTGCACCCAACCATCACCACCACCACTGCCGCTGACAGCGCCGGCGCCGCCCTTCATCCGACCCGCTGCCCCCTTCAGCCGACTGCCCCTTCATCCGACCCGACTGCCCCTACAGCCGACCCGCTGCCCCTTCAATCGCCCCTTCAACCGCCCCTTCAGTCGCCCGTCGCACGACGAGCTACCGGCGCCAACTGACCCCCCTGTGCGCTGCTGCCATTGCTCCCGCTGCCGCGCCTGCTGCAGTGCCGCCGCCGCTGCTGCCATCTCGCCGGAGCTGCTGCCACCTCGCCGGAGTACGCCTCAACGAGAGCAGACCCTGTCCGATCAAGTCACGTAGAGGTAACCACGTAAAACTCCCGCTTCTTCATGTTAATATTGTAGCATCGTATCGACGTGTTGAGAAATATTGATATCGGACACAACCCTAATTATGTGCATATTGGATTAATGACTAATAAAATCTAGAATTTGTGTAATTACTAGCAAACCCTTGATCGTGAGACATAACACCAAGGGCTGGCATTTTCACCCTAAAACCTGTACATAAACTACGTGCAATGAACATAGAAACCAAGGAACATGTGTTCGCACAGAACAAAGATCGTGGCCAAACCGTAACTTGAAATTATTGTCTCAAGGGCCAGGATGATCGAGCACAGAACACGTGTGCACTTTAGCTATGCGCACATGTGACGCTGTGTTCGAACAGATGTGAACTTGCAATAATATTCAAGCATCGCGTTGTAGTCGTGTACATTTAATATTTAGCGTCTGATATTAGATTGTTATATTATATTTGTGTTTAGGACCTTTGGATCAGCCAGAAGACACTGCAGGAACCGGCTTCTGGCATTTACAGCTTCAGGACCCAGGCAAGATACCTTGCCATGTTGTATTGTATTCTTGTTGCTTTTACTTTATACAACTGTGCGCGTCCGAGATTGTTCGGGTGCAGTTGACGGATACGTCGATGATTTGTATACTGGCCTAGTACTTAGCAGACTCACCGCATTGGACGATACCCTGTTATCGTTTGAGACCTGACACCTTACACGTTCACTGAGACATATTCATATTGGGATGCGGGTTTGTGTAGTCGACTAGCTATCGGTACGTGTAACCTACATCACGGATAGTACGTAGTTCAGGTTATATTTTATTGGTAGAGACTTGGCATATAGATACGTGGTACGCCCGTCGAGTATTCGACTGGCGTATTTACATTGGGCGGGGAGGACATTAGTAGGCGTATGGGATACACCCATTGGATTCTGTAGCATCCAGAGGAGCCACAGATCCAATGACTCCCTTTACACTGCTGCCACGTTCTTCGGAGCGATATGGCCGATATACTGCACTGCTGCCACGCTCTTCGGGGTATTGGACGTTATGCCTACGCCTACCCATATGTACCAAAGTTGTCCTCATATTGCATTCACTTAGATGGTTAGCACACCATGGTTGTATTTATTTTATTTAGTATTTATATATGGCATGTTTATATGTATCTTGTTACGTCCCTCTGAGGACCTGGTACCTTTTCAGATTTGGACGAGGCTTACTACCCCACAGTATATGGCCCAGGACAGGAGACGAGATTCGCTACTGCAGAGGAGTTAGAGGTTCTACCTTCGGAGTTTCCGTGAGCACTTGGTAGGCCTATTGCCTAGGATTGGGAGCATCATTATCTAGTCAGCCAATGCCTTAGTCTTTATCTTTTATCATTCTTTTCAGTACTTTCTTTCGTCATAGTAGTAGGTTTGTTCCCACCAGACATTATGGGTTGTACTATGATATCTTGTGACTGGCGTTTATCTTTCAGCAGTTTATTATTATTCTTGCAGTTTACATTGTGGATGAGATTAGTTACCTGTTGATTCATTGTTACGGGACATGATAGTATTTTAGGACAGCGTAGCACTCTTCGTTAGGATCCATTAAATTGGGATATCCTCAGAGACGTGTCAGCTGGCTATTGTCACGTGGTCTAATTCCATGTATTTTGGGACTGGGACGTGACATAGTTATTAGTCAAGGTATTGGTGAAGATATCAAGGTATAACCGTTATACTAAGGTATTAGAGGTAATATTAGGCTAAGGCTAAGTTACTATAATATATGGTTATCCATGAGTCTATATAGTATAAAAAAGGTATCTTAGTATAGTTATTAGCTATTATTAACTAGTATTAACCTAAAAACCTAGGAATAACCTAGTTGTGACTAGTATATTGACTAATTTGACCCTAAAACCAAGGTCTTAACCTCGTTTGACCTAGTTTGGCCAACATGACCTAGCCTTGACCTAGAAAACCATATTTTAGCTTATTAAATTTTTTTTATTTTATTACACCAAATAACATGGAATCTCATATATAGGTTTGTGTGACACTAGTTCGGACACCGACTTGCATCATTCGCTCAAGACCACAAGCGAGTACATTTTTTGATAGTTTTTATTATTTGATAATTACTATATTTTAAGTATGTAGAAATATTACATCTGATTCTTGACACTATGGTACACAAATTGGTGCATTTATTGGATCTTCAGTCATGAGATATTTTTATCGTATTGACATTGGATATTTTATAACATTAGATACAATGGCTGGTGACGTGTTATGGTTGGATCCATCGTACCAGTCGGGGCGGAAGAAGTACTAGCTAGATATGTGATCAAGAACTATTGGCAAGTAGTGTAAATCATCGGCTACTAGATAATCATACACTTCACGTATGATTAAGCTAGTTTTTTCTTAGTGTAAATCATTAAATCTCCTAAGTCGATAACATATCTAAATAGTATTTCAAATACTTAGTATAATTGCAGTTCTTCATATTCAGTTCATAGATTATATTGCCTTGTACCTGATATTGTAGTTCCTTTCTATTTTATTTTATATATGCGCTGACTATACCCTATTGCTTATATTGCCTGTCTCTCTTTACTATTTGTCATTGCATAAGTTTATTGCTTTCTCATCGTATATAGCATCATCTATTTACTATTTTATAGTCTTTGTCAATTAATTGGAACTGCTACTGGGTTGTACTTCGCTTCAATCCTGACTGAATATATTTTTCAGACGATGACTTAGAGGACTGGTGTCTGACATATTATGGATCGTATGAGGGGGCAGCAACTATGGGCCCTGACTTTTAAGAGTGATTACCGGGAGGACTAGCTAGTGTCACTAGATACCATAGTTATATTACTTAGCTTTTGTATTGGATTTGTCTTCAGCTCCTAAGATACATTAAAATGTTATTACTCCTAGACTTATGTAGTATTGTTAGACTTATTTAGTTGGATGCTGGTATTATAGACAATTTAGTATTCTGATTTTGGTGACTTTATTTGTTTACATCTTTTTGTGCCAATTTCTCCTTATAAAATATTGTGATTGAGTATCATTAGACTATTATCATATTTTCCTCCTTTTTGGAGTTGAGATATTATTGAAATATTTCATATATATAATATATGAGATGATTAGATAGTGTTGTGACCTAGATAACGTTCTACCACCGATGTTGCGGCATAGGCTGGATGTAGTGCCCCGCTCCGTGTTGGCACTATGTAATAAGGTGAGTGGACAGAAGTTCGTTCTCAGATTCTTGCATGCCTTAATAATGAATCTGAGTTTTTGAATGCATATTTTCATAAGAAAATGATAGAACCTACCTTGTATTTTAAATAAGAGAACACACATAGCTTATCTTTGAAACGAACTTGCCTGCTTAACTAAGAGAACCTGAAACGCTTGTCTAAGAGTAAGAGTTTGCATGAATATGTTCCATTATTGCTTGTGCTTCGAGAGAACCATATCATGTGCTTTAACTTGTTTAGTGAGGGCGGCTAGTCATCAATAAAGATATATGGTGCTGACCCACCAGCAGTTTACTTGCTTGCAGGTACTGGATCGTCCGAGGAAGCGATAGGCGTGCCTCATCCCCAAGACCCAGAAAGCTTGTTTCGATTGCCTTGAGCTACTTTCGTATAGAGGGGCATAATATATGGAACGATGCCATTGTATTAAAGAGAACTCGTACCTCGATTTGCCCCGAATACTCAAATGGATAAATACTTGCAACAATGTCCCTACGCTGCTTACTCGATAGATACGATGATAGCCAAACTGTAACGATGTTTCCTTGTGCGGGCGTAACCCTAGGCTCGTACGACATCACGTCTCGGTGGCAAACGACTATATGCCCCGCGGGAGGGCCGAGGCACGGTGATTCACGTCCGACGGGGGCATCGGTCGGGAGACCTTTGGGACCGAGGCATGACATAATGGTATCAGAGCGATTCGATTCTTTACCTAATCCGTTGCTATGACTCTAAGATGTGCTCGATATTGTATTGTAATAGAGCTTTCCATACAATAAGTCCATAGATATTCTCAAAGTTGTGCAAAAGTTTTCTGGATTTGATTTGTTTCGATTGAGGACGGCGAGGGATGAGGACTATCGCTGCTCGGAATATCAAAAAGTTTCTCTTTGAAGTTTCGAGGACAGAACTTTTTGTTGGTGGGTAAGTATGTAGTGCCCCACTCCGCATTGGCACTATATAATAAAGTGAGTAGGCAGAACTTTGTTCTCTGATTCTTGTACGCCTTAATAATGAATCTGAGTTTTAGAATGCTTGTTTTCATAAGAGAATGATAGAACCTGCCTTGCATGCTAAATAAGAGAACTCACATAGCTTGTCTTTGAAACGAACTTGCCTGCTTAACTAAGAGAACCTGAAACAGTTGTCTAAAAGTAAGAGTTTGCATGAACATGTTCCACTATCGCTTGTGCTTCGAGAGAACCATACCGTGTGCTTAAACTTGTTCAGTGAGGGCGGCTAGTCCGCAACAAAGATATATGGTATGATGGTTCATCTTGTTTGTATCCTAGAGTTTATTTGATAGTGTTTATACATTCGCATCGGTCGAACAATGGCTATTGGTGGAGAGCTGAACCTTGGTCACGGCTGCTACAGAGATAGTGGAAAGCAACCATGAGTCACAGCTGCCAATAGCATCAGATAAAAGAGTCATTGGTTAGCAGGATCAACCACTACCGATCCTGAGTTACTCGGGGACCGCACTGCATATAAGATAGTTCATTACGTTGGCTTGATAAGGATTTCCCCTAGATGTGCATTTGTCCCAAGATGTGCATTTATCCCTAGAGTCTTTGAGTATAGCTCACGAGACACGTTGCGCACACTCTGATTATAGAACAATCGGCTTGTCTTGCTTGCTTGAATGAATCAATATGAAATCTGTTTTCAAGATGTTTCCAAAAGATAGTAATATGACTTCATTTTTGTGCTGCATGTAACGAACATAGTAAAACTAGAAAGATCACTAGTAATGTAATATTTTATAACATGATTACTTAGTGTTGGTTTTAGTGAATGTTGCTTCTGTTTAGTTGTTTATACTCACCAGTACTTATAAAAGTGCTGACCCACCAACAGTTTACTTGCTTGCAGATACTGGATCGTCCGAGGAAGTGATAGGCGTGCCTCATCCCCAAGACCCAGAAACCTGGTTTCGATTGCCTCGAGCTGCTTTCGTATAGAGGAGCATAATGTATGGAACGATGCCATTGTATTAAAGAGAACTCGTGCCTCGATTTGCCCTGAATACTCAGATAGATAAATGCTTGCAACAATGTCCCTCCGCTGCTTACTCGATAGATGCGATGATAGCTAAACTGTAATAATGTTGCCTTGTACGGGCGTAACCCTAGGATCGTACGACATCACGTTCTAGTGGCAAACGGCTATATGCCCTGCGGGAGCGCCGAGGTGCGGTGATTCGCGTCTAGCGGGGGCGTCTGTCGGGAGACCTTCAAGACCGGGATGTGATATAATAGTATCAGAGCGATTCAATTCTTTGCCTATTCCGTTGCTATGACTCCGAGATGTGATCGATATGGTATTGTAATAGAGCGTTCCATACAATAAGTCCATAGATATTCTCAAAGTTGTGCAAAAATTTTCTGGATTTGATTTGTTTCGATTGAGGACGACGAGGGATGAGGACTATCGCTGCTCGAAATATCGAAAGGTTTCTCCTTGAAGTTTCGAGGATGAAACTTTTTGTTGGTGTGTAAGTATGTAGTGCCCAACTCCGCGTCAGCACTATGTAATAAGGTGAGTGGACATAACTTCGTTCTCTGATTCTTGTATGCCTTAATAATGAATATAAGTTTTTGAATGCTTGTTTTCATAAGAGAATGATAGAACCTGCCTTGCATGCTAAATAAGAGAACTCGCATAGCTTGTCATTGAAACGAACTTGTCTGCTTAACTAAGAGAACCTGAAACGCTTGTCTAAGAATAAAAGTTTGCATAAACATGTTCCACTATCGCTTGTGCTTTCGAGAGAACCATATTGTGTGCTTGAACTTGTTCAGTGAGGACGGCTAGTCCGCAACAGAGAAATATGGTCTGCTGGTTCATCTCGTCTGCCTCTTAGAGTTTATTTGATAGTGTTTTATGCATTCGCATCGGTTGGACAATGGCTATTGGTGGAGAGCTGAACCTTGGTTATGGCTGCTACAGAGATAGTGGAAAGCAACCATGATTCACAACTGCCAATAACATCAGATAAAAGAGTCATTGGTTAGCTGAATCAACCGCTACCGATCCTGAGTTACTCGGGAACCGCACTGCATATAAGATAGTTTATTGTGTTGGCTTGATAGAGGATTGCCCCTAGATGTGCATTAGTCCCTAGATGTGCATTTCTCCCTAGATTCTTTGAGTATAGCTCACGAGACACGCTGCACACACCCTGATAATAGAACGATCGGCTTGTCTTATCTGTTTGCTTATATCGAATATGAACTCTATTTTCAAAGATGTTTCTAAAAGAAATAATATGACTCCGTTCTTCTGCTACATGTAATAAACATAGGTAAAACTAGAAAGATTACTAGTAATATAATATTTTATAACATGATTACTTAGTGTTGGTTTTAGTGAATGTTGCTTCTGTTCAGTTGTTTATACTTACCAGTACTTATAAAAGTGCTGACCCACCAACAGTTTGCTTGCTTGTAGGTACTGGATCGTCCGAGAAAGCGATAGGCGTGCCTCATCCCCATGACCCAAAAATTTGGTTTCGATTGCCTACAACTACTTTCGTATAGAGGGGCATAATGTATGTAACGATGCTATTGTATTAAAGAGAACCTGTGCCTTGATTTGCCCCAAATACTCAGATGGATAAATGCTTACAACAATATCCCTCCGCTGCTTACTTGATAGCTGCGATGATAGCCAAACTGTAACGATGTTGACTTGTGTGGGCATAACCCCAGGCTCGCACGATATCACATCCCGGTGGCAAACGGCTATACGCCCAGCGAGAGCGTCGAGGTGCGGTGATTCACGTCCGGTGGAGGCGTCGGTCGGGAGACCTTCGGGACCAGGGCGTGACATAATGGTACCAGAGTGATTCGATTATTTGCCTATTCCGTTGCTATGACTCTGAGATGTGCTCGATATGGTATTGCAATAGAGTATTCCATACAATAGGTTCATAGATATAAAGTTGTACAAAAGTTTTCTGGATTTGATTTGTTTCGATTGAGGACGACGAGGTATGAGGACTATCGCTTCTCGAAATATCGAAAGGTTTCTCCATGAAGTTTCAAGGACAAAACTATTTGTTGGTGGGTAAGTATGTAGTGCCCCGCTCCGCGTCAGCACTATGTAATCATGTGAGTGGGCAGAACTTTATTCTCTGATTCTTGTACGCCTTAATAATGAATCTGATTTTTTGAATGCTTATTTTCATAAGAGAATGATAGAACCTGCCTTGCATGCTAAATAGGAGAACTCACATAGCTTGTCTTTGAAACGAACTTGTCTGCTTAACTAAGAGAACCTGAAACGCTTGTCTAAGAATAAAAGTTTGCATGAACATGTTCCACTATCGCTTGTGCTTTTGAGAGAACCATATTGTGTGCTTGAACTTGTTCACTGAGGGCGAAAAGTCCGCAACAAAAAAATATGGTCTGATGGTTCATCTCCTCTGCATCCTAGAGTTTATTTGATTATATTTTATACATTCGCATCGGTCGGACAATGGCTATTGGTGTAGAGCTGAACCTTACTAACGGCTTCTATAGAGATAGTGGAAAGCAACCATGAGTCACAACTGCCAATAGCATCAGATAAAAGAGTCATTGGTTAGCTGGATCAACCGCTACCGATCTTGAGTTACTCGGGGACCGTACTATATATATGATAGTTCATTGTGTTGGCTTGATAGAGGATTGCCCCTAGATGTGCATTAGTCCCTAGATGTGCATTTGTCCCTAGAGACTTTAAGTATAGCTCACGAGACACGCTGCGCATACCCTAATAATAGAACGACCGGCTTGTCTTGTCTGCTTGCTTATATCGAATATGAACTCTGTTTTCAAAGATGTTTCCAAAAGAAAGTAATACGACTCCGTTCTTCTGCTGCGTGTAATGAACATAGGTAAAACTAGAAAGATCACTAGTAATATAGTGTTTTATAATATGATTACTTAGTGTTAGTTTTAGTGAATGTTGCTTCTGTTCAGTTGTTTATACTCATCAGTACTTATAAAAGTGCTGACCCACCAACAGTTTGCTTGCTTGCAGGTACTGGATCGTCCGAGGAAGCGATAGGCGTGCCTTATCCCCAAGAGCCAAAAATCTGGTTTCGATTGCCTCAAGCTGCTTTCGTATAGAGAGGCATAATGTATGGCTCTAGGACAAGGGCATAATTAAGGACTTCTTACACCATCTCGTACTGAGGAGCGACCATGTACGCGTGAATTACAGGATGCAGGCCACCTTCAAATCTTCTGGCTCAACTCGCCGCATTGGGTAAATAGAAGCTAGCAAACTTGGCTAGCCGATCAAATTCTGCGGCATACTACATCACATCCATGCTTCCTTATTCAAGATGCACAAAATTATTCTCTTTTTTACGACAAATGGGTGGGGGTATAAACTCCTCCTCGAATGTGCTATAGAAGGTAGCCCAAGAGACCATCTCGCCTTCACCGTCTGCGGAGAGAGATCTTCAATGTATATCCTACTAATCATGCGCATTCAGACAAAGTTGGAGTTGGACACAAGCGACTCGCTTGATCTCGAGTACTTCTAACAATTTAACGTGGTCTTCAATCTCGGCTAGCCAATCTAGAGCCACAACATGGTCCTCGGTCCCCCAAAAAGGTGTATTGTAGACCTTCTTAAAGTCGACAAAGTCGAAGGTAGTCACATCCTTCTTCTTTGTGGTTTGAGGGGTCTCAACTTCTATTGCTGGCGTCTCCACCTGTACGGCTATCGTTGTGGAATGGTTGGAGGCAAAGGTCTAAGTAATCTATTATAGGGCATCTACCGCTTTTGCTGGACCGCGAACTGAGCTTCTAAATTCTTTAAGAATTTCTTCTGTCGAGCCTCGTCCCTCTGTTGTGCCTCAAAAATGCGCATGATCCACTCAACTGGGTCTACGGGGGGCACTGGTCGTCAAACAACTAAGTTCAAATCCTTTAGCCAAAGTCTATTCACCTTCGCTACGTTCTATTTTATCAAGTTTGTTTGTGTAATCATCGAACATGTTAGGCCCTGATCTCCCGCGAGTTTGATTATCCCCGCTGGATGTGATATCACCACGCCAACACTCCCATAGAATAATCGTTCTCATCTGGACCTGATGTCGAGTGCTATCTTTTGAACTAGATTCAGGATCGACTCATCCAATTCAAGATTAAGGCTGTTATCGCCTACCTCAATTATCGAACCACAAATTCTTTAACTTGTATCAATCTATGCTATTTTTTAACTATCGATATCTTATCAACTCTTCCAAATTCGAAACCTCGACATCCGTACTCAAACTAAATTCTACCGAGCGATATCCTACTAAATTCAAATTTTTTATGCATGCTATCATCCATCGTGCTAAATGTGATCGCATCCTCTAGTATTCAATCTCAAACTTAAGTTTCAATCCATTCGATATGATACCAAATTGTCATGCTCTAATCTCACGTATGTTCGATCGACCTCGCTGGACGTGAGATCACCATGCCAACGCTCTCGTAGGACAATCGTTCTTATCGGAGCGTGATACCGTACGAGCCTGAAGTTGCGCTCGCACAAGGCAATAACATCAAATGTCAAGATTATCATCAAAATGACCAAATTACAATAAAAGCCACAAAGGAGAATGCCACAAAGTCTTGCAACACTCTTGCTCTTTCTCTTGCCCACAAAGGTACTAACCATTTCATACATTATATCCCGTATATCCAAGCTGAGAAACTACACCTGTATACCATAAATAATTCCCACAAATGTGGGTCAATACACAGTCATACTCATGAGCGGGGTAACCCACTCGTCTAAACCAATACTAAGTAAATAGTGAATGCAAGCAGTTATATGATAATCTTTCTAATTGAACCTAGATTCATTTTATGGCAGTGGCATGACATATTAAGGAAAGCTATAAAGAAGTTTAATCATGCAAGCATTGAACTCAAGTTAACACACTAGCAGTTTTATTAATCACAAAGGAAGCTAAGCATGCAATCCGTTCTACTCAAATCCGTAAGCTAAGCGTGAACCTATCGTATCATATCGTACTCCAAGTCTCAAATCCAATCTCGATATGCACACTCTTGCCCGAGACAAGATAGTCGCCCATCGTCTACTCAAACACAACAATCTCAAGTGATTGCTATCTATATGAAGGTCCCTAGCCAAGCCATAAAGGACTATTCCGAGGCATTTTGACCCGATCCAGCGCTGAGTTGTAAGCCCGCCTGGTGGTCTCAAACTGCAAGTATTTCGATTGCCCGATCTGTTTGAGGTAGCAAGCCTCAATAGTGGGTTCGCAACACCCGTGCTTCCAAAGCACGTTCTAATATTTCTTCCATGGCCAAATGGTCCCGGTGCCACGGTGCCTATCCTGTTCGAGAAAACCAAACCCTGAGTCCATAAGTTGTTCGTGACCATGCAATGCTCCAATAATATAGTTATAAAAAGGAATATGATATCTCGCCCCACCAAATGATACTCACCCTGATCCATTTGATTCTCCTTATCCATTCTCAAATTACAGCCCAAGGCACCATTCTCAATTCATCTCCACTAGGCACCATGTCATTTTTTGACACAGTGCTCTGATTGGTACAATAACTCGCTCTGAATGCTCCGTGGCACAATACTCCAATAGTGGCACAATGCCCTCTCTGATGTAGTTGTCCGATTTTGACCCACAACTGCATGCTTTGTTTGACAAAGCGTTCCAACTTGATACTTGTGCACAATGCACACTCGCTCGATGAAGTGTTCTTACCGGTCCCAATCGTAAAGATCAACTCAATACCACAAATTACATTCATCCAAATGGTGCACACTCTATGCACGCCAAAGTATTGTGTTTCCCATGTTCTAGTCCAAGTGTCTAAGACATTATGTATATTCCATTTATTATGTATAAAGGAGTAGAGGATAAGGGACAGCCCACTCACCAAGTTTGAATCCGTTAAATACTCTGCCTTGCCGATACGGCCAATTCCTTGAATTCGTCGTCCGATGCGAAGTACGATTTACTCAATTGGTATGACCGAGCATGCCATTCTCTCCAAATCATCTGACGCGATCGGACTAAAGAAGACGACATTATTGCTCCAATCCAGCTATCTCTGCACTTGCTTTGAACGAATACACTGATTCCATTCACATAGTCCATGTCTCAGCCCATTGCGAGGCACTGGTCTGATCCCACTTATCTCCGTATGCGATCTACACATAAAATCAACTCAAATCAATACTTTCTCCCAAATCTAACTTAATAAATACAACCAAACTTTGTTCATTTTAATCCGACTCAGCGTAATATATCATGCAGGTGTAGGATATTACATAATATACCACTTAGAATAAGGTTCATCCTCGAACCAACCAGTTCTCATTTCTTTCTCATATGTCGCTTGCCCTTTTCATAACTCTGCTCCAAGTAACTCATACTTTACTGATCCTTACTCAACATATTCGCTTTGCGCTCAATGCTCACACAAATTACATATTCCCACATTCTTCTTACAGCTCAATCTGTCGATCTCTTCACCTGGCCTAATTTAATTCTTATTCTGACTCAATCCATTTTCTAGCGATATCCCCAAACCACGCATGCTCCAAGTCCTTGAGCTTCCAAGCGCAACGAGTATTTTGCAAGGCCCTATCGTTAAACTATTTCTGAATTCATACTTGCAGCATCCGAGCTCAAATAACCAAACTCAAACTCAACTTCAATCGTACCATGTTTTGCACATACCATCTCCAAAAATTATCTTCATGCTCCGAACGATCACCATATCTGGTACTACCCCAGCTAGACAACTTACCCAAACATCGCACTATACTCTTAGATTAGCTCAACCGAATACCTCTACCTTAATCTCAATACCTCTCGGGGTAAACACCTATTTGGGGCTTATGTGATCCACGAAGAATTCGTCGCCATGCCAAAGTGATAGTGTCGCCACGATTTTAACGTGGACACAAACGCCATAATTTTTAAGTCATGCATGAAATAGTTCCATGCTGCTTCCACTGCCTCGAAGCACCTGGATATCACCTTCGCCCTCTTCCAGAGAACGTACCACAAACCAAGTCTAATTTTATCTTTTAGATTTGAGGCACATATCTCCCTTCCGAAAGGGCAAGGATCTGAGTTAAAGTGAGCCACGATTTTAACTTCTTGAAGCTAATTACACAGTCATGTGTTTATATGAATGTTATTTCTTTCTGGGGCATGATGAGTTAGAGGCGATGCCATCTTCAATAATTTGTGACTCTGAATCTCATTAGTTGACTTAGGATATTTCTACCATCGCTTCGATCTTCTGGCTGCATCTTCAGCTGAAGGCTATCACAATGATCTCTCAAACCTATACTAAGTCACTTAGGCCTATCTTCAACATACACCACTTAATATCCACCCTCGACGCATTCCCAAATGCGCCGCCGCAAGGGTCATTCTATGGTCTACAATATTTATTTTGATTTGTCAGTCAGTCGCTATGGTCAGCTGTCCTGAAGCTACACTCGATAATTATAAGTCATCTCGATGGACAGTTACTACAAACCATGCTCAATCTCTTCTGCCAGTTGATCCAGAATCCAATAATCTAATCCAAGTACTGTAGGCACTACCATTGACGTATCTGATAACCAGCATCGCCCAACTACCTAGAACCTGACCATTTATCCAAGCCACTAATCAAGGAACTGTGCTCCTTGAAACCGTCTCTTCCAATACTCCGTCGTTCTGTCCTGAATCCATCAAATATTTTGAACCACCCTATTCAACTTCTCGTACTACTACTTGCAATATTTCTTGAAATTATAGGCTTTCTCTATTTCTTATTCATATAACACACTTCAATACTGCACGTCCAACTCGCTCGAGCGACACAATAATTTGCTTTGACGTCATCTTCTTGTTCCGCTATCTTCAAAGGTCCATCCACCATGATCCTTGTCCTCGTTCCATTCCTTAGCCCATCTTGATTTCTCTATGTTCTGATGCGTCTGTACGATCTCAATAACTTCCATGTCAATCCTAATATATGTCCACTTCGTTGCTCCATTCTACTAAGTCTATGTTAACTACACTCTGAGTCAAACTCCTAGAGCGCTAACATCCATATCCTCTAAGTTTGTGTGACTCTATTGCATCACACCTTCAAAATCAAATGTGCTCCTTACATGACCAACTACTCCTTTGCATTATCAAAATTTATAGTCCGTGATCGTTACTCTTCAATACATGCATCGCTCATGCACACATGCACCAACTATTTGTTCCTTATGCTCAACTCTCTCCATCAACGGACGCTCCACCAACTTCTAAATAGTGCAAGCAAAATTCTGATATCCAACTTCCCGTTTGATTGATCTTATCATATCTTTAATACTTGGTCTTCATCACACGCACACCTTTCCTTCAATTTTCTTATTGATCTTATTCCATATCACTCTTCCAAATTAAAACATTTTCTCAACTGGTTTGGCCATCGTCATAACGTAAAACTCTATCTCGCTAACTTTTCTTTAATCGTTGCCATGTCATCTCTTTTCGTTCGCTATTCTCAGCCTATCGATCCATACTTGTTCTATTCTTCATCCAATATAACTTCCATTGACACAATTTTGATCATAACTCAGCATTCTCTTGCTCCAAGTTCCGAAACGTACTATGTCGTTCGCATAACTCAACTTGTTTTTTTGTTATCCGCATCCGTCGCGACAAATTCTATTGCTGTCTATCCAAAATTCCCACGCTACGATCACTACGCGGTATACCATATGCCACTTAGAATCAAACTACTCCCGCATCATACTTTTCTCTACACTAATTTAACATCCGTTAGAGCCATCCATTATGTATGATCCTTGTCGTTCATAAACTCAACCATTTACTCAAAGTTTGACACGAAACACAGCCAATGTATGAACATCTTATCCTTTTGTTGATCTCGTCTGTTTCAATCCACATAACATTCCATTATTGATACTTCCAACTATCTCTCAAACTGTTCAACGCCTACGCTACACGAGAAACTCATGCAATGTTCTCTTTTCCTGATATTCCAATCCACTACTTAAATCTGTTCAACACATTCGTCTCACGAGCAACCCGTACGACGCACTTCCTGATATTCCAAACCAAAAACTCAATCTCCCTCCAACAACACAACTCCTCCACTGATACAATCAAAATCTTCCCGAATGACTATCCAAACAAACGCAACGATACCTATCAACTTGCTACACGAATGCAATAACGCAACACAACTTGCTGCACGAATGCAACAATGCTAAACGATGCTACATGAATCTATCGAAATCCTATGAAAACCAAAGCAACAAAGAACAACATACACACACAACCAAAAAATATATAAACTTACTGAATGGAACTTTTAATGTGGCAATGAGCAAAAAAAAGAGACAAACGATATGCGGAAGCTATTTAGAGTTTGTGATGAACCAAAGAAAAAGTCTGAGAAAATGAATTGGGTGCTCTGATACCTATATGTCACATCCCAATTCTGAAGAATCTCTATTCGTCCCTCGGGACGTGATGCCGTGCGAGCGTAAGGAATGCCCGCACAAGGCCTAGCATAATTATATATATATAAACACAACAACGGAGTACACAAGTTAAAGAACACACATTGAAGCAAAGAATTTTTTTTTTATTAATAATATACATCTTTGTTACAAATACTTCACTCAAAGTAAAGGGGTGTCGCATGGGCTTATAGGATGGATGCAAAATGAGATAGTCGTTCTACACATTATATCCTATACTAAAACTTCAAAAGATAATAGACCTTTAGGTGAAGTTATCGCCTTGCCTCGGAGTTGCATATAATGTGTGCACGAGCTCCAGGATGGTTCGTACAAGCTTCAAAATACATGAATGGAGTGCACCGAGTAATAAATAGTTTTGGGGAAGAAGCTTTCTCCTAGAGTTAGATACAAAATAGGAAGTTCAGTGAACAAAGACAATAAAATCAATCAAAATCGTTCAAGAAAATGCAAGTTACAAAACCAACAAGAAAGCAACCAAGCGCATCGAAAACGGGCAAAGAAACCAGCACAACGGAGAGTCCCCTCGCGACTTTGCCGTCAATTCCATCATTGAGGCATAATCCGATGAATGTAGGACTTGATTCCGAAGAAACCAATCCATAACGAGGAAAAGATGTTGATTCAATATGTCCCGATCACGATACCAAGTATTTCTTAGTTGCGCTCCCTGAAAAGGGGGAACGGGGCACTACACTATGGACTCTAGGATGTTGAGGGTGCTAAGGTTGACCCTGTCACTTAGGAGGAGCATGGACCAGATGAGAGAGAGAACCTTATTGTGACTGCTTAGTTAGCTAGCTAGTATTTCCTATTTGCTGTTGGATTTGTCTCCAGAGACCATTTTAAATTACTTGGATTGTTATATTTGAGATTTAGACTTGTGGTTATCGTCATGGTTTGTTTAGACTTGTGTCTTCGGATTTCCTTCTCTTTATATCATATCATGCTTTATCTTCTTATTAGATCTTATGATTGAGTATTACATTGAGTATTACCATTGTTATATATTATTATTCTCCTTGTGGAGTTGAGATATTATTGCATGGATTATGATTACATATTGTTAGGTTTTAGACATCGTTCTACCATCAATCTTGTGGCATAGGCTGGACGTACCCACGTACTCGTGCCCCGATCATCTGGGTGCGGGTCGTGACAAAATTGGAATAGGGAGGGAGAGAACAATTAGATCACACCGTATGAACTCTTTGCAATAACTCTTATTAAAAACTAAGTTGTAGTCCGATATCCGTATGTCCATATGATGATCGAGGTGGGACTTAGCTCACTACTTGAGAATAACACAAGAAAACACTTATTTAGAACACTTAAGAAATAACTCAAGATTATTCAACTTTTGCTAGAATTCTTAAGAACAACTCAAGTAATTCGACTCTTGTTATACTCATGTTATACATATTATCACATTTATGTGATATATAAAAAGAAAAAGATGTAATACAATGATATCATAACTTATGACTCTTGACTCTGTAGGACTGGAATCTAAGCACCTTCTATCTAGAAAATTTACCTGATCCCGAATTTATGGAATTATTGCTGAAACACTAGACAATATATGTGATCCAATATGTTCTCTAAATTATATTTGTATATAGAAACTTTGTGTTTTGGATTGTGATTATGTTTTTATGGCACCAAGTAGAATATGTTTTACTAGGAATATGAAATCTCATATTTCAAGTTAACACTATAAATCAACAATAAGTATTCTAGTTTACATATCGGTTATTCATTTTATCTTCTGATATGACTCTTCCTTAAAACTTCATATTTATTTTATTATTTATTTAACTGTTCTTTATATAAGGGCTTGCTTGTCATTTTAACGACCTAATTTTGTTCACTGAGAGAAGATAACAATACTAAAGAAACGATGCCTTTATAGAGCGTTGATGAAGTAAAGAATGAATAAAGTTAGTTTTCTAGGAAGATAGTAGATTATATTTTGTAGTTGTATATATATTAAAGGTTTTGTGAAACTCTGTTAAGGTTGTGTAATGTTGTACGAAAGAATATGCATAATACATGTGAATATTTCTATATCAAGTTTATTATATGCTATATACTTTATCCTAGAACTTACAGGCGAAAATCGTAATACGTGATCTAGAGTATCGTATAGTGCATAGCTTGGAGATATATTTGATAGGACTGGGGATCCCTAAGACTATAAATTAGTATGCATATCGATCGATAAAATATTAATAGGTTTATGACGGTACCTAACCCTTCAATGGCCAAAACTAAGGTTCAAGAATTATACCTGAAGTGATGAGAAGTAAATAACGATTTCCAGAAATCTCGATCAATTAGCGACCTTAAGATCTTCTGTCATATTCCTTCCTCGGATTAGACGTCATGTGGGTGACGATCTTCTAACATTTTCTTCTCCTTGGCTGACCCTCTTTCTCTCCTTACGTAAAAATAATTTTGAGAAAGCTACTCACTTGAATGCATATGATGGCTAGAGAATAGATGCTATATATAGGCTATGGCAGGGACCATGAGAAAAAATTAAGGTTTGGTCTCCGGAAGGATCTAGATATCTCATGTTTAGCCCGAACACACAACCCAGGTCCGTTAACAATAGCTTGATCCAGTAAAAAGCTATTGTTGCACTATCTTCCTAATCCCAAATTATGTTTATGGGCTCCTTCTTATTATATGCATGTTTGTCTCCCCATGTTAAGATATGGAATGTTCGTATCAAATTAAGTCACTAACAACTATATTGATCGATATCTTTTATCCTTAAATAGTACCACTCAACTTTATTTGTCATGTCGGATATAATCCACGTGAAGGTTTTATATAACAATCCTTATGAGCACCTTAAGGGGACATCATCAACCCGATGTATCGGGACTTGGATTAATTTTATAATCAATAACCCATCATACACAGAATGTCATTACCCAATCCATAGAGGTTATTGACCCATAATAAATTTTACTCTTTTATATGAGTAAAAGTAATGCACACTACATATATATGTCAGTTATTATATTCGAATTAAGAGCACAAACATCCATAACAAAATAGGTGTTTGTTCTCTTATATAGTCGGTACAAAGAGCACAACCTCAAGTGGTCTAGTTCAATACATACTAAGTGTACTAGTGTAAACTTATAGTCAAGATAGACTAATATTAGATTATACTACACCACTACCAATGGTTTGTCCAAATTCGTCTAGGTTGTGAACTATTTATATATTCCACAGAAAATTGATAATATGATCTTTTGTATGACAACACACACCATATTATCTATAATATATAATGTCAAACACTTGCATTAACATTATAACAAATACAATATACAAACATTTGTCCATATGATTCTCATTCAAATAAGAAAATATAGTTAATACAAAGTGATGTTTTTAGTATATAACCCTAATAATCTTCCACTTATACTCAAAGCATTGCTTTTTAGTATACTGCTACAGTATTTATGTACCTAGTTCTTCATACTTTGGGAGCAGAGCATGACACATCATTTAGTGGTGGCTCATGCAGGCTTAGCGGTTTAGTCTTCTATGGTTAGACTTATAGGAGTCTTATATAGGAATATTCTAAGGAAGTTGAATCATAGATTCTAGACGATAAGATTCTTAAGGAATCTGAACCTTTGGATGGAAGAGGCCGGACAATGGTTAAAGATAATCGAAGGACTACTAAGGAAGAAAAGATTGTTGAAGATGATATGGTGGCTGTAGTAAGACTACAACTTAAGGATGTAGCAGAAAATTGGTGGAGCGCACAACATCCAGAAGAGTCAAATGAGATTGTATCATAGGAGGAATTCAAAAAAAGATTTGTAGACAGATTTTTCTTAGCAACAACAAGAATGGAACTTGAACGAAGGTTTATCCATTTGAAACAAAATAAAATATTTGTAGATGACTATGCTACAAAATTTACAAGACTAAGTAGGTTTGCTTTATATATGATAACATCAGAAGAAGCAAGGGTAGCTCAATTCTGAAAAGGATTAGTTAATAAACTAGAGACCCGAGTAGCAACTTAGAAATGTCAAACCTATACTGAAGTAGCGGAAGCAGCAACAGATCAGGAAAGAATACAAAATGATAAACATGATATGATAATTGGAGGATATAATAAAAAATGGGAAATACGATCTTCTTAATGAAAGAATCAATTGAAGAATCTGATCAAGTATTCCTAAGTAGGATAGAATATAATTCAATTAGCTTATACCTTTTGTGGAAAGACAAGACACACAAGAAATATCTGCATGAGACTTTTTGGTTCATGTTTAAGGTGTTGATCGCCTGAACATCAAGCTCAGGACTGTTCCCGAAATATCACTTGGAGAGCAGGGACTCAAATTATTCCACATTGACCAAGGCATTTGAATCAAAATTTTAATCCAAGGCACAAATATTAAGGAAATGGACCAAGACCCATAATGCTTCCAACACCTCATATTCAAGCTCATGTACCATCTAGATATCAGCCAAGACCATAACTAGTGCCTCAAGCATATCAGTTCCATCAAGCTCAAAGGGTAAACCAAAATTATAACAAGAAGAAGAAGAAGAAGAAGAAGAAGAAGAAGAAGAAACACAAATATTCTTTTATAATGGACGTCATTGAAACAGAGCTGACAGGAGAAATAATGACAGGTACCATACTTGTCTTATCTATTCAATTCTAGAGAAACATATTTCTTTGCATATATTTTCTTGCATCTATGCATGACATAGAATCTTAATCATTAAGTAAGAAATTAAGAATTCTTGAGATGAATGGTATGAAAGAAATCAGTAGATTATATAGAAAATATTAGTTAGATTACGAGACAGTTTTTGGTTAAATTATTGGATTGTCTTATGAATAATTACTGTCACACTTGGAATGGGTTGATTGATTTGACTATAGTAGTTATAGACTATGGCCAAGGGAAAAATGGTTTTATTTTAACTACTAGGCAAGAAAGCACATAAATTCATTAGAAATCAAAAGAAATTCGACATAGTAGAATTTGAAAGATTTAAATTACCGTCAGTTAAAAATTTTCAAAATCAGGAAACAAAGAAATGGCCAAATTTTGTGAATGAATTCCCTAAGGATTTACCCGAATTACCATTAAATAGAGTTGTGAAATTTAATATTGATCTTAACTCCTAGAATAAGCACCCACTACGAAGAAAACTTACCCGATGAACAACTTTCAAAATTTGATATGGGCACTATAAATTTCAAAGTTATGCCATTTGGATTGAAAAATGCCCTATGATATTCGGTTGGATAGTATACCATTTTTGGAAACTAAATTGAGTGGAGAATTTATGTGCTTATTCAAAGATAATTAACACTGGAGCTAGAATTTTGGAGACATTATCTATATAAAGGACTTATCAAAATTAATATCGATCAAAAAAATTATATATGTGTTTTTACCCAAAAAGGAGTCAAACATGAGAGAATAAAGATGGTTGGGTTATTCAAGGATTTTGATATGAATGATGAGGCGGATGCTTTAAACACAAGACCTATGATTTTCTTCATGAATACACCAAAGAAAATTTTAGAAGATCTGGAAAAAAATAAGGATTGAGGTAATTTGTCCAACAAAAAAGGTTTTGGAAAAATCTACAAATATAGTATTTTGATAGAATGAATCCACATAGACATAAGATGTGGGTAGACAAACATCAATTTTTTTAAAATTTAAGACATGTGACTATGTATTCCTAAAGATTTTACCTACTCAGGGGACTATTAGATTTAGAACTTAAGGAAAACTAAGTCCTATATATATATATATATATATATATATATATATATATATATATATAGTGTGTGTGTGTGTGTGTGTGTGTGTGTGTGTGTGTGTGTGTGTGTGTGTGATGTTTTGAAACAAATTGGAGATATGTTTTACACACTAGCATTACCACCACCTCTAGAAAAAGATCACAATGTATTTCGAATATCTCAACTTTGAAGATATATTTACCAGACCAATTTATATATTGGATCATTTAAAAATAATAATTGGACCGATAATATATATATATATAGTAACGACTAGTCAGGATTTTGAATTGAAAGGAAAAGATTCTCAAAAACTGAAATTATTTCACTTGTCCAAGTATCATGGAATAAAGACTCACTTAGAAAGTCCACTTGGGAAAGACAAATTATATATGAAAATAATATCCATATCTATTTGGTGACTAATGATAGTACTACTCTAGATTTTTGTGTTGACCCATCTGATCGTGGTCAACATGATTTGATAATTAACTAAACTATACGATTCGATATGCTGCAATATGGTGCAACTGAAGACTGTATAAGAAGGACGTCACTACTACAACTTCACAAGAAGAATGCTACTTGCGTCTGGTTCTTTTCTATTTTTTATATAATTTTACATTTTATTTTGAGTCTAGGACTACTGTAAATCGAGTCACATTTGGCAATTAGATGCACTCAAGTCCACTCAAAATAGCCTACCTAAAACCAATCAAACCCAGTACTCAAGTCAGGCCTAAACCCTACATCAAACCAAGTCAAAATAGCCCAAACCCAAATGAGAAACATTCTGAAAATAGTATAACCAAACTCGGGCCGTGTTCTGCCCGAACTCTAGCCAAACTTGGTCAGTCCAAAACAGAAACCCTAGTCAGCCTCCTCTTTCGGAAGACCAAACATTCGAATTTTTGAACATTTGAGGAACAAACTCTGCCCTAACTCGGTCTCAGAAAACCCTATAAATAGAGATAATGTTTCACCATTTGAAATCACTCATTCACTTTCATCTACATCCTGAGCTATAAACCTTCTCATCCCCAAGACAACTCTCCCAGCCTTTTGATACCAAGTGCGATCTCTGTTAGAAGTCTGTTTGAGTTGTAAAAAGCTTAAAAATTAAAGTTTGTTTTTGCAAGTCTGAAGTCGACGTGCTCTTCGGATCAAAGCACGTGGCTGTAAGAAATCGGCAAGCACTTCAGATAAAATCTTTTGTGTATGTTATTTGTGAGAAGAGTGGATTAACTCTGAGTAAGAGTTCTCATGACTGGATTATATTTTCATGAGAGAAACCAGTATACATCGCGGTATTTGCGTTTGCGATTTATGAACTATATTTTACTTTCCATATACTTGCTATTGTTGTTATAGTTTTACTTGGTAATTAGCCTAACTATTTTTGGGTAATTATTCTGCTACACTATATTCAACTCCCCTTCTAGAGTTGCCTTCAATTGGTATCAGAGCTAAGTTCTCTTGAAAATGACTAACATCCTTGAGTGGATCAATGGCAACCCTCAAACCCATTTACACCAACAATGGTGAAGGCCAATCCATAAATAGGCCACCTTTATTTGATGGAACCAACTACACATATAAGAAAATACGTGTGAGCTTCTATCTCAAGTCACTAGATTTTGACCTATGGTCAATTGTTATTGAGGGCTACAAAAAGCCTACTAGAATTATTGTAGATGGTAACATTGTTGATAAGCCTAATGATAAATACACTGAGATAGAAAATAAAATAAGCTAATCTTGATGCTAGAGCTATAAATGCTTTATTTTGTGCTATAGACAGGACTAAGTTTAATAGAGTATCTACATATACCACTTCACACGAGGTATGAGAACTTCTTAAGGTAACTCATTAAGTAAATTCATAAGTGAAAAAAAATCTAAGATTAGTAGGCTAACACAAGAGTATGAGGCATTCAAAATGAAGCCTAATGAGACCATCACACAAATGTTTACACATTTCCTTGATATTGTTAATCATTTTTCTTCTCTTGGCAAGGATTACAATAATCATGAAAATATACTCAAGTTACTCAGGGGACTCTCCAAGAAATAGAACCCCAAAGCTACTGCAATCATTAAAGAAAACAACCTTACCACCATGACTCTTGATACATTCATGGGAAAGCTTATGACACATGAACTAGACCTTAAAGATTTTAAAGAATCAACACCAAAGAAGAAGGCCATAGCTTTCAAAGCATATCGCAAGAAGATGTAGTTCCCGGGTGCTAAGAAAGAAAGATGGCTTGGATTTAGAGATAGGGGCTTTCTCGAGCCTACCCATATATAAAAAAAACTGAATTCTCCCTTCTTCATTAATCTGGAGGAAAAGGAACCGTCTACTAGTCGAAAGATCTTCGATGACGAAAGTGGGAATGATAGTTCAGATGATGATCAAATGGCCCTAGTTTCCAGGAACTTCAGAAGATTCTTGAAGTTTGAAGATCAAATAAAAAAAAGGACCACAAAGATGACAATAATGAAGAACATGTGTGCTACAACTGCAAGAGGATAGGCCATATAAAGAAGGACTGCCCTACAGTCAAGAAGGGGAATCGCTATGAATGTTCAAGCAAAAGAGGATTATCTTCACACAAATATGCAAACACAAGTATATAGCACAAGAGCGAAGCGAGTGACTCAGAGGAAGAAGAAAATCCTTGTAACGATGCAAACATGTGCCTAATAGCACTTACAGATCAGGTGGACCAACCTTTGCATGCTAGAAGCAAGTTGATTCTCGATAGTTGTTGCTCACGATATATAACTGGTGATGTTACCCTATTTGCAATGCTATCGATGAAGAAAAAAGGTTATGTCTCCTTCGGTAATAATCTTAAAGGTTATATCATAAGTAATGGTAATATTGTCGTTCCTTATTTTCATGTAATAAAAGATGTATGTTTAGTAACATAATTAAAACATAACCTACTCAATATTAGTCACCTATCTGACCATGGTTATGGTGTTAATTTGTGAAAGACAAATATTTTATATATGATAGATCAACTGGTAAAATTACGTATGAAGGAATTAGGGAAGATAACATAAATGTTTTCTATCTTTCGGGGGATACTAACAATGCAGGTAAATGCCTTTATGCTAACAAATATGAAAGTTGGTTATGCATATGCGTCTAGGACACACGGACATGGACATAATTGCTACAAAGAAACTGGTAACTGGCTTACCAAAATTACTTTTAAGAAGGATATGGTCTCTGTTGATTATAAAAAGAACAAAGCAAACCGATCTTCCTTTAAATCAATAAACGTTGTAAGTACCTCTAGACCACTTCAACTATTACACATGGATTTATTTGGACCTAGCAGAGTCGTTAGTCTTTATGGTAAGCATTATGCTTTTGTAATTGTTGATGACTTTTCTAGATTTACTTGGATTTATTTTCTTCAAAATAAAAATGAGGTATTTTTCTGAATTTGTGGTATTTTACAAAAATGTTCAAAATGATAAAGGCTTTATGATTACTCGAATCCGAAGTGATCATGGAGGCAAATTCAAAAATTCTGATTTAAAATTTTTTCTGATTCAAATAGTTTTTTGTATGAATTTTTTTGTCCTAGAACTCCTCATCAGAATGATATTGTAGAGCGGAAGAATGTAACTATTGGCGATATAACTAGAGTCATGTTGAATCAATTCAATCTTCTAAAATATTTTTGGGCTGAGGTTGTGAATACAACATACCTAGTTTTGAATAGGGTTCTAATTCGACCTATATCGAAGAACTCCCTATGAGTTTGGTTTGGTAGAACTCCTACAAATAGTTATTTCAAATTCTTTGGTTGTAGATATTTTAATTTAAACACCAAGGATAACTTAGAAAATTTTGATTCCAAAGCTAATGATGGTATTTTTTGTTATGCTGCAAAGAGTAAAGGCTTTAGAGTTTTCAATAAGCTTTCTTTTACTTTTAAAAAAACCGACTAACGTTACTTTTGATTAGATTAACAGTCAAGTACCCACTGACAATGATGATGAATGTCCAACAAAATCCCTGAAGATACAATAACTGGTACAAGTTATCTGGAGAGTTTGCCAAGAAGAAGATATTCACGACCGATCATCTAGAAGACTTAGTCATAGGTGATGTATCAAAGGGATTAAGAAATCATTCTTCAAATAAAGATATTGTTGAAAATGTATCTTTTATTTCACAAATAGAACCTAAAAATATTGTAAACTCTTTCCCTAATAAATTTCAGATAGCTGTTATGCAAGAGAAATTGAACTAATTTGAGAGAAATTAAGTTTGGGAACTTGTTCCTAGACCTAATAAATATTTTATAATTTGCATCAAATGGGTATTCCGAAATAAATTCAATGAGGCTGGACAAGTCATACATAACAAAGCACATCTCGTAGCTCAAGGCTACAATCAAGAAGATGTCATTGATTATGACAAGACTTATGCTCCTGTTGCAAGACTTGAGTCCATTCTCATGCTTTGTGCTTTGACTAGTTTTCATAATTTTAAATTATTTTAAATGGATATTAAAAGTGCTTTTCTAAACAGTTTATCAAGGAAGAAGTTTTCGTAGAACAACCCCTGGTTTTGAAGATTTTAAATTTCTAAATCATGTTTTCAAGTTATAAAATGCTCTCAATGGACTCAAACAAGCTCCCCATGCTTGGTATGAGTGTCTTAGCTCCTTTCTACTTGAGAATAGTTTATCAAAAGATTAAAATTGATATGACACTCTTCATAAAAGCACATGATGATACTCTCTTATTAGTGCAAATTTATGTTGACGATATCATATTTGGTTTTAACCAATGAGATACTTTATGAAGAGTTTGCTAAGTGTATGCAGAGTGAATTCAAAATGTGCATGATAGGAGATCTTAACTTCTTCCTTGTGTAAACCCTCACTCCCAAAAAATTTATATTAATATTAAACATAGTATGGCTAACTCTGATATTGAATGTGTGTATATGTATTTAGCTAATGGTAACATAGTTAAATCATGGTCTTAAATTATAAATAAATACATGTAGTATATATATAATTATTGCTAATATTTAACCCTCTTAGACAAAGATTTGGGTGACCATGGATTGGAAAAGACTAGGTGCATAACAAGTAGTCTAACCCAACCTAGTACAGTCTATTCAGTATGGGTCATTATGGCTAGCAAACCAAGTCAATTGAGACCCAAACTTGAGGCTAATGATTGGGGGTATGCGTTAACCCAAACCATGACATTTTGGACCCAAACCATGCACCTAAACTAGTGTAGATAGCAGCCCACTCACATGTGTAGTATACGTTGGTGGGGTGGGGGTATTCCTTCTTCTTTCTAGTTATAACCACCCCCACCACTCCTATCACCCCTTAAACTAAGCCTAATCTCCCTCATTCCATTTTCCTACAACCACTACTCTCATTCTTCTCCTTATTCATCTTGTTCTCTTCCTTACCATCCCAAACCTGGCCGAATGTTTCAGCCTTGTATGCTAAATTCTGCTGCATTTTGTACCTCTTCTATGGATAATTTCGATGGTGCTACGACCACGGTAGATGTCTGAGATGATGTCCACGGTATTGTGGTTCTTGGGGATGAATTGGTGAGGCTTTGACGTTGTTTTCCTTTCGTGTACAATCCACTTTCCTATCAAAGTTTAGCACTCTCCTATTGGCATAGCTGTTGTCCGTACTTTCCAAAAGAGGTACCACGCCCTATCATTTGTAGTCAAAAACCTTCGAAATAAGTACCTACTTCGATGACATAGGTAAAAATCATAAATAAAACATGAAAAAACATATTTCAACATGCTAAACACTTCCATAAACACTAAATTCTAGAACTGTATACATGTTGTTTATACTCACAAATGCACTTGTTATCCCTTCTTTTTGTACTTGAAATTCACATGAGAATATACCTACACCTACCCCTTCATTGCCATAGGTAGAAACCATGTTAAACTCAAGAAAAACCATGTTTAACCCATGATTTTATCCATTTGAATTCTGAATTCTAGAATTGGAAACATGATATTTTATGCCCGAAAAATACTTGTTACCCTTCATTCTTGAACATGAAACTCACATGAATATGTACCCACATCTTGCCATTTTTGATACCTTTAAAATCATAAAATACTTCCTAAATCATGTTTTACCATGCCTAACATTACGTGTTCTTGACAAAAAATTTAGCAAGTATATTTGTGCAAGAACATGCCAAATTTCATCTTTAAAACATATATTACACAATGATTAGTTAATATTTTGATTTGAGGTTAGTATTACATGTGTAATTTGATAATAGAAAGTTTAAGATGTTAGAAAATGGTAAGGAATTATATGTATAGGTGTTGTTAGATATTATGTTAAGGAGATTGACATACATAGGTTGTAATAAAGTTCAATCCAACGAGCTGTAGGATATACATAGTTAACCCTTGACCATATAAGTTTAGATTGCACGTGATAGAATAAAATAAGTATAGTGCAAATAGAATTTCATAGGTTAGTTGTTTAGTTTGTAACTTGAGGATGAACATTAGAGATTACTAGGAGTTATGTGACATTTGAATCTCGAGGTACTGAGAATAACATAATGTCACACTTGTAAATGGGAACCATAATAGGAGGAACACTTAGCACCTAAATCTTGAGGAGAAACTTAGAAACCATGAATAACAATGGTTAAATAAATATTTGAGGACTATGAGTTGTTAGGAGATTATAAGGATAGACTACTTTTGTTGACACTTATCAAGACCAAACATAGTTAGAATTGTTCACTGAAACCAGTTTTTCCTTAATTTGTGACAAACATAGTTTCATAACCAATTACATATGTAGAAAGATAGTATTCTTATGCATGCATAGCAAACTCTAGAATAGCAATATTTAATATTATTTTATATATATAGGATTTCAAAACAGTTTGATCTTGGATACGGGAACATGATTGTTGTATTCTCATCTCGAAGATCCATGCAAGTATACATTGCCTTATATTACTGTTTAAACTTAATTTATATTGTTCCTATGATTCTGTTTTGAATATAATTATGCTTTCTTGTATTCAAATAGATTTTAATAGCAGGGGAAGGCACCTCGTTCAACTCGCCCTTGAACAGTTCTCGTACCTCATCCATGGGTTTGTTATCCAATTCTTCTACCAGCGAATCCTGACTATCCTCCTCCTCAGCCACACCAGTCTTGGTCTCTTCAGTTATTTTGAAGCTGACTTTCAAATTAAAATTATGGCAAAATTTATTGATCGAGTAATAAAAGTTGGCATAGGAGTGGAGAATGCGTAGTTGAGTATTCTTCGAGGGCAAGGTGAAGTTAACCCCGGTATACGCCCATGTTGAAGTATGTCCACCCGCAATCTCTGTCAATAAATCCACCAGTGGACTACAAGAATGTACTGACATTTCCTACATACAATTGGTCATAACCGAATTGTCTGAAAAAATGGTTGGGAAGGTAAGGCTCGATGAAGCAGGAGTCATTATTCTATAGATCAACTGCGAAGGATGGATCCCGAGAAGCCACAGTGAAAGACCCCAGCCATTAAATCTGACTTATTCCTACCCCCGTTAATGAAGCTTCCACTATGGTGCTCGGATGAAATGTCAGGGGAGATACTGTAGAAGTGCCAGCCTACTCCCAAGTTCAATGTCCTTCTAGCTTTGTAGAGAGTTGTTTCATTCCATAATGACTCTCTGTATCTATAAATATATGCACTCTTGGCAGTCTCCTCACTTTACAGGCCAGGATCTATTAAGCCAGGGTTATGCAACAACAGCCGTCCCATCTTATAGGTATAGGGTATCTCTGTTCTAGGGTAGTCACTCTGATCCACAGGTGTCTTTTCCAGACAGTCGACGAATTCATGCAAGCAAGCATTCAGTCTGCACACCATAGTAGGAAAGAGGGCTAGTTGATGTTTAAAAACTAGCTGAACTGCTAGGAATAGCACATTGCGGTGTAGACGGTCGACTGAGCCAGAGGCTCCTGGGACTATCTATCGATGGATCCATAGGAAGAGGTAGTCGGCTAGCAAAACCTTGAAAGATATCTCGTCTTAGGCATAACGAAGGAAATTGAGAGCATGTATTCCCGCTAGGTAATCCCCCACAACATCTATGAAACTCTTATCAAACTCCTTCGTATCTTTCATGAGCCTTTTGATCTCGTTGATGTCTATCAGTCGAAGTGGCAGAACAGGGTGGGCTCCTTCTGCACTCGATTCTTAAAAAGGTAGTTGGTCCATTTGGTGATGTAAACTGGGACTGAATCAGTCCTATAGAGATGGTTGCAGGTAAGGTAGTGGAAAATTAGTTCTTGGTAAACTTCAACAATAAAGGGTTTTGTCTTGGTCAAGTATGTGAGCTCCCTGTTAGTAGGGACATATTCTTCATACGATTCTTCCTCCATTGGCAGTTTTAACATCACATTCATTTCATGCAGCGTGAAACCTAGTTCACCGTATGGGGTAAAGAAAGTCCTGGTTCGTGCGTTGTATTGCTCTACCAGGGTAAGGAACATATTAGGGTTTGGTTTAAGGCCATGACAAGTTCCTCTAATGGCTTCGTAGAGTCCTGAATTCTCAAGGTTCTTCTTGAACTTGTCCATAATCCAGGTCATGAGGCGGGTTCATTTGACGTTGGCATTGCTGACCCACCTAGTAAGTCTGTAATGCCCTGGAGGATATATCCCACCTTCCATAGCAAAATGGTTGGCGTAAGTCGGCACCAACCAGGGATCAATGAGCCAAAAACCCTCACTGGGTACAGATTCGGGATGTAACCCACGGATAGGGCAGGAAGGTTAGTCTATGGTGTTGTAGAAGATGATTCCTCCTATCTCACCGCATTTATGACAAATTTTGCCAACTTTAGCCTCGTGGATAAAAGGTGCCAACTCTTATTTCATCTTTCTTGGGGACATTGTATGGTAAAAATTGGATAGAGGGTAGTCATGTGCCATCCTTGGGAGGTACATTTCCCTTTCAGCAACTTTGAAGATCCATTCTTCCTTTTTCGGTTTAGTTTGTGACATTGTGTATATGGCATCTCCGAACAAGAAGGCCGATTTCAGAAACTATTCGTTAACCAGTGATGTGAAAGGGACATTGCTGATCATAGACAACAATATCCTCTCGCCCTGCAAAGCTATTAACAGTTGTCTGTCTTTCGGCAGGTCCTTATCAGATTGGGGAAACTCTACATGTGATAAGTCGCTCAAATAGTTCGTATGCAGCATGTCAGTTGTGGACCCAGAATGTAAGCAAGCGGATCCGTGGACAATGCAACTTCAAATTTTCATAAGAAAGTTGGAGTTACATGGAGGAAAAGTCCCAAAGTAATGTTTACATGTGTGCATATGCATGTATATATAATGGACAAAGCCATCTTTTATACACAACATTGAAGTTATTGAAGCTCACAAAAAGTGTGCCTATTCCCCAAAATGTGCGCACAGGAAGGCCCTTTCTAAATGAAGAAAGTGCGTACGGTAAACTTCCCTCTAAATAAGAAAGTAAAGTTCATGCGAACATTTTCAATTTGCAGAAACATTTAAAATTTTGCGCGGGATGCATATTTTCTTTCTGAAATGCACATTTTCTCGCTGAAGGAGGAAAATGTGCGCGTTATTCATATTATCTCTCTGAACGAGAAAAATGTGCGCACAATGCACATTTTCTCTCTGAATGAGGAAAATGTGCACATGAGGGATATTTTCTTTCTAAACGAGAAAAATTTTCGCGTGTACACGTATCTATGCGTCTCGTTCCTCCCACTTCTTTTTTCTCTTATTTGTCTTCTTTTTACAGTGTATACAATAAAAAAAAAGAAAAAAGAAGAAGAAAATATATAAAAATAATAAAGAATTGACAAACAAGGATGAAGACCCTCTCTCATTACCCTCACAGCAGGGTGAGCCTTATCATGAGGCATGATCTTCGCCCAAGATATATTTAGACGTTCCCCACTAGGCTGGACCGTCGCATGCTTGCTAGTGGGTTGATCCGCCGCCGCACAAGAAGATGAGGCTGGTCCCTTAGCTTTCTTATCATTCTTGGTCGCTTGAGAAACATTAGGACTATGACAGAGAGCTGGAGGTTGAAGATGAAGGACTAGGGCTTTCGAGAACACGAAGGGTTTTCAAGAGTTAGTAAAGTGATTTCTCTCTCCTAAGCTTGCCTATTTATAGACCCAGATAAACTCTTCGGCTACCAAAATAATGCTTCGGGGTCCGTGCAAAGAATTATGCCAAGATCATAACTCAAAAATCGTGATCAATGACGGCGTAGAAAATACACAGCCACGTCAGCAAGTTGTTAGGATTTTGCTTAAAATAGGTGATCAAAATCAAAACTTCTTTCCATGCTTCTAGGTTCAAAGTATTTCAAATTTATTTGAAAATTTAAAACTTTGAAGGGGTCTTGTAGAAGCAAAGAAAGTTTACATAAAAAGGCTATACAAATGACCCAAAGAAAAGGGGGCATACTTTCCTAAAATTTGAAGCAGAGGCATACTTTTCTCTCCGTCGTGTACTTTTTCATCGAATTTGCCCGGATGAACATGCATACTTTTTTAACCAAGTATTTCATCATTAATGAGCCATACTGGCGCTAACATTCCTGCACAGCATACGAGGAACAACAGTCGAGGTAGTCAAGTCTCTGACAACAGAGTAATAATTGCTCATATGTGGCAGCGTAGCTAAAGTACGTGGGCTCCATAGAGTATGCAAGATCAGTAAAGTACGTTGGCCTATTTCTTCTACAACATGGCCAAAGTACACAAGCTTAGAAGAGTACACGAGCTCAATAAAGTACGCTGGCCTAACCCTTCAATAAAAGTACGCAGACTGCTCATTAATTTCCTTGGAGAATGTGCTTGACGGATAATGAATCTTGTAGAATTCAAGGAGATCACATTCATTTAATGCCAAGATTTCTACTCCGATCGAGAAAATATCACGTGTCACGTACATTTGTCATGATATTTTCGAAGAGGAAAAAGTACGTAGCCTGCTTTTCCAAAGAAGTATGCAACCTGCTTTTCCAAAGAAGTATGCAGCTTGCTCCCCTTCAAAAAATATACACAGTCAGCATAAAAGGTGCACACATTTCTATATTTCTCTTTGTTGAGGGAGAAATATACGCGCACTTATTTCATTTCTAACCGACAGTGTGCGGTTATGAACTCGAGAAGATTATGTCCATTTAATGTTGTAATTCTTATGAAATGTGTGCAAACAGTTAGCACCACGACTAAGGCTTTCCCCGTACAGGTTGCCATGTGTCAAGCTGACAGTGATTTATGCGCGCACTAAGTAGAACATGGGTAATGGTCATCCAAATATGCGCACATAAAATGGCAAACATAGTATCAATTACTCATTTTGTGCGTATATATTTAGATGATCAATACCCATGTTCTACTTAGTGCACGCACAAATCACTGTCAGCTTGACACATCGCAACCTATACGAGGAAATCCTTGATCGTGGTGCTAACTTTTTGCCCACGTTTCACAAGAATTATGGTATTAAATGCATATAATCTTCTCGAGTTCATAACTGCACATTGTTGGTTAGAAATAAAATAAGTATGCATATATTTCTCCCTCAGTAGAGAGAATTATAGAAATATGCACACTTTCTATGTTGATTGTGTATATTTGTTAAAGGGGAGCAGGCTGCATACTTCTTTGGAAAAGCAGGCTCTATACTTCTTTGGAAAAGCAGGCTACGTACTTTTTTCTCTTCTGAAATAGCATGACAAATGTACGTGCCATGTGGTATTTTCTCAATTAGAGTGGAAATATTGGCATTAAATGAATGTGATCTCCTTGAATTCTACGAGATTCATCAGCCAACATGCATATTCTCCAAGAAAATTAATGATCAGTATGCGTACTTTAGTTGAAGAGGGGTCAGGACGGCGTACTTTAGTAAGCATGCGTACTCTGCTGAGCTCGCTTAATTTGGCCATGTTAGAGAAAAAATAGGCCAGCATACTTTATTGAGCTCACGTACTCTATGGAGCCCGTGTACTTTAGTCGTACTGCCCCATAGGAGCAAATATTACTCTGTTGTGAGAGACTTGACTACCTCGACTGTCCTTCCTCGTATGCTGTGCAGGAATGTCAGTTGTTAGTCTGGCTCATTAATGACGAATGGCGGTTGAAAAAGTACACATGTTCATTCGGGCTAATTTGATGAAAAAGTATGGCTGAGAGAAAAGTATGCCTCTACTTCAAATTTTAGGAAAGTTCGCCCACTTTCCTTTGGGTCATTTGTATAACTTTTGTACTCGCACTTTTACTGATTCTACAAGACCACCTCCAAAAATTTTAAATTTTTAAATAAATTTGAAATACTTTGAACCTAGAAGCATGGAAAGCAGTTTTGATTTTGTACATGTATTTTAAGCAAAATCTTAACAATTTGCTGACGTGGCTGCTTATTTTATGTGTCGTCTTTGATTATAATTTTTGAGTTGTGATCTTTGCTTAATTCTCTGCACGGATCTCGAAGCATTATTTTAGCAGCCGAAGAGTTTATCTGTGTCTATAAATAGGCAAGCTTAGAGAGAGAAAGCTCTTTATGAACTCTTGAAAATCCTTTGTGTTCTCGAAAGCCCTAGCCCTTTGTCTTTGTAGAAGTATAAAAAGTACGTCTCTAAAGAATACTAGATCTAAAGCAAGGGTGGCATACTTCATCACAAAACAGCTTTCTTAAAGTTCATAAGTATGGCGTATTTTTTACAGAGCAGAACAGAGGCACACTTTTGTGCCATTCAACCAACTTTATATATACAGGCGCACAAAACTTTATGTCTTCCCTCCATATTTGATGCAATAAACCTGACAACTGACAGATGTGGAAAGGAAAGATCTGAGTCATTTAATGTAGAAGATCTCTGGCACATAGACCCAGGTTATCTTTTAGTGGACAGTGGGCAAAACTCTACCAGAGTGTGCAAAAGTGCCAAACTTTATCAGAGTACGCCACAATGGCTATTGTCTTCAAACATTATCAGAGTACGCCAGTATGGCTATTGTCTCCAAACTTCATCATAGTACGCTAGCATGGCTACTGTCTCCAAACTCTATCAGAGTATGCCAATATCGATATTATAAAATAAGGGTTTTTGATGAAGGGTGTAAAGTTTTTATTTATTGCGAATTGACAAAGAGTACAAAAGAATCCCTATTACAAGAGGATCTAAGTATAAAAAGAATCTGGGCAAGTATGACGGTAGAGATCGAGCACTGCAGCGGCTCCTTTACTCCGCTGATAATCCGACACCAAGGAGGTTGACGAGGATTCGTCGCTCCTTCTTCTCCTTCTCGTGTGTAGATGTGGCTGCCTCTACTTATGTGGATGGCCCCTTTTGCATGTGGGAAATGCCCACTATTTAAAGTTTTTGAAGAGACATGTATGCGCGCATCTCATACTACCGTATAGAGGTACATGTTGTGACTAGCGGCGCATGCTGTCATAAGTTGACACGTGGTGGCCCGAGATTTGGTGTTGTTGATGCCCATAACACTCGTGACACATTTTTGTATAGATTTTGATTGCACCTTGGGAGTACGTTCGCTCGGCCCATGGCAACAACAGAACAATAGTGGCGGATGACGCTGCTTGGCACATGGTAACACTAGTGGCACATGGCACTGCGAGCACATGAGAACACCAAGATAAGAGTGGCACATGGCACTGCGGGCACATGAGACTGTTCTTAGACTGTTGCGTACAGGGCTAACTCACTAAGGCATATAGGGGCTAGATCAATAAGGTGCATGGAGCCGGATCACTGAGGCACATGGAGCAGAATTAGGGAGGCACATGGGGCTAATTTTTTATGTTTCTACAAGACCCCCTTCAAAGTTTCTAAACTTAAAACTTTGTAAGTTTTAAATTTGGGATACTTTGTGTCACTACCACTTTTCCATATAGGGGGCAATTGTGTAATTTAGCTATTTTAAATAATTATGTATTTAATTAATTGCTGAGTTTTGTAACTAATTATATTATTATTAGTGATATTTGATTTTAGGTCAAACCTTAGAACTCATTAGGACAGGCCCTAGTGAGTCAACCCTAATTTATAAACCCTATTCTAGCATAACCCTAGAATTTTAAATTTAAGATGGGACCTCAAAACCCTAGACTGACTTAACCTGAGTCTATTAGGTTCTACATGAGAGGGCCAGGGGGGTTTAACCTAAAAACTAGGCATAGAAACCCTAAACCTAGGTTTAATATAAAAGGAAGCTTCTCACAAAGCTATTCTTCACGTAGAGAGAAAGGAAACCCTAGCCTCCACAAGAGAAACCATCTCCCCACTCCAAAAATTCGAAACCCTAACCCTAGGTTCCATTTTCTCCTCCTCCAAAGCAAGGAAATCAGGGAACTTGGGTTAAGGAGACTTGGGAAGGAAGAACTTTCATAGGGAACCATCTTCCTGCAGGTACAACCCCATTTTATACATATAATCTCTGTTTTTCTGTCGATTATTGACCATTAGGGAACCCCTTGCTGTGTGGTACGAATTTTAGGGTTTTGGATTAGGTTTTGGTGACCAACAATTGTTTTCCCTAATTTTTGTGAACCCTAACCCTAGGGGTTGCATGTAGATTTAATTCATCACTTACATGTAGGGTAGATCTTGATTTTTAGGGTTTTGATTGGAGGATTATGAGTTTCCTATGTAAAACCATTTTCCGTACTTCTGGTGTTTGAGGAAATGTTTCTTAGGGTTGCCTATCCTTGTATTTTATTTCCTGTGTATATATTGATATACTTATCTATATTTATATATAAAATTACTTGTGTTCAGATTTGTGCTGTGAGTAATGTGGTGTAGAATCGGGTTTGGGGGGAAGTTTCTGAGCAGTGTAGTTCAATAGAGAGGCTGTGCATAAACCATTGGTGTAGAAGTGTTAATGTAGTTCAATAAGAGATGTGTAGTTCAATAGAGAGGGTGTGTCCTTGTTCAGAATTTCTGTGTGTATGTGACTGTGCTGTGTTCACAGTATGTGAGGGTGCTTTAGAGTAGTGTGCAGAAATTGTAAACTGTGTGTGTAGATGAGAGAGAGAAGTGCCTGTGTAATTCAAACTAGGAACCTAGATAGGTCTGTGCACAGTGGGATTTCTGTGTAGGTGTGTCCAGACTAACTTGTGTCTGTGTGCAGCATATGTGTGTGAGTCTCTGTGTAGTGAGTAGCAGATTATGTGGAGATTGTGTGTAAGGTTATGTGTAGTGAACAGGGGATCCTAGTGTGCAAGTATAGGACAGAATTCAGGTCTGTGGCAGCATTGTACCATGTGTGTGTGTGTAGTTAGTTAAATCCTGTGTGTAAGGTTCCTGTGTACTAGTCTGGTTCAGAGTTTAGTGCAGTGTTGCTGTGATTTCTGTGTGTTTGGGGCTTACTGTGCATTAGGGTAAATGAGGTGTGTGCAGGATTTATTCCAGTATGTAGGAGTTCAGCATAGAAGAGGGTGTATCATTCACTGATACATAATAGTGTGTTGTGAGAGGGGGATGAGAACTAATACCTGTGTGTTAGGTCCTAGGTGTCTCAGTATCAGTATAGTGAGGGGGAATGTGCTGTGCTGAGTTTAGATTGTGTGTAGAGTGAGTTGGTGTTAAGTTCAGTGAGTCTGCACTACAAAAATTTATAGCTATGTTTAAGCAACACTCAGTGTGTAGCAGTAGGTATTTGAGTTATGGTTTTCTAGAGGGTTGATACACATCAATGTATCAGTAGACAGAAATATCTGTGTGTGTTCATGTGTCAGTTGGTATCAACTTAAGTATCAGTATTGGGGACTGATACTTAATTCCAGTTGGGGGATTGTATATGGCTGTGCTGTGTACCTACTGGGGGAAAGGAAACAGAACATGTGTGAGTGTGTATACTGTCAGTTTAGTGTGTCTGTGTGCAAATTGGGGTTAGGAATTGGTGTGTGGGTGTAGTTGTGACTGTGTGTAACTAGATACTTGTGGGTTCTCAGTAAAGGGGATCAATGTGCAGCTGTACAACTAATTAGCAGTGCATAAATCTGTGTATGTACCAGTGTGTAAGTCTGAGTATTACATCCTGTGGGTGCAGTGAGTTCCTAGGTGAGTATCAGTGACTTGTGTGTGGTTTTGGGGCATAGCAGTATCAGTAAGGTATTATGAGAGTTGATGTGAGTTGGGTATCACATGGATACCAAATGAGACTAGGATAAAGTTCAAGGGGAAGTTTAAGTTGGAGCTTAATATGGGGTTTTAGCTAAGTAAATATTTAAGGTGTTAACTTTGTACAAATTAACATGAGTTTTATATATATATATATAGTATCTAGTATCTAGTATCTAGTATCTAGTATAATTAATATTAGCTAGTATTAGTAGTATTACTAAATATAATCTAATATTAGTAAGTATAGGACATATAATATAGTGTATTTAACTAGTATTAGTTAACAATAGCTAGTATGAACCTAGAAGCAAGGTATTAACTAGTTTTGACCAAAAACCTAGAGTTGACTTAGTAACACCTAGTTTAGACCTAGAAATGGCCTAACACCCCATTTCAAATTAGCTAATCTCTTTTAATATTCCAAACACCATTTTAACAGTATTATCTTATATATAGGTCATTGTGATCCCACTTTGGACCTCGATCCTCATATTTTGCTCAGGACCACAGGCGAGTACATTCTCTGACAGTTTTCATTGTTGATTACTTCTATAAATTGTAGTGTATTACATACTTGATTCCGACACTATGGATACACGGGTTAGCACCCTAGATCCCCATCATGAGGAGTCGTGATTGGAATCCATCGTGCTAGCTGGGGGATGGGGAACTATTAGTAGATTGTGTGATCATATCCAAACATTATATGTACCATAGCTCACCCCACTTCTCACGTCGGGTGCAGCCTGACCACTTATATGCTCCATAGCTGTTATATATGATTAGCCTGACCATTATATGCACCATAGCTAACCATGCGGTTAGCCTGACCTAAAAAGAATCATAGCTAATCATATATAACCAGCCTGATCCAGTCCCAAGCCGATCACATAATAAACTAATATTTCAAACACTTAGCTAGATGTTTATTTTATTCTGATTCACTTGTTCTAGCATTCACTATTTATTGCTCATTGCTAGATGCTCTATTGTCTATTTCATTTCTCCAGTACTTCTCATTTTCAGCATTTATTTCCATCTTGTATCTCTTACACTGTTTATAGATTTTGTCAATTTAAATGAAACTGCTGTTAGTGCTTGTGCTTCGCTCCAATCCTGACTGGATAACAACATTTTCAGAGGACCTGGAGGACTTTTGCCCCACTCATTACGGCCCAGGAATAGAGGGAGATTTCACTCCAGAAATTCCAGAGGAGGTGCCTATCCTAGAGGAGAACTTACCAGCCTGTTCTTAGACTACTTTTTCCGCATTATTGTTTTAGACTGAGACAGAGATGTACTTTTTATTTGTGACTTTGTGAGGTCATTTAGACCCAGGATTTGAGTTGGATTATTGTGGTTGTTTTATTTAGAACTCTTTTCTATTCTCTCGTGCTATGATTTCTATTAGCTTGTGATTGAGTATATCATAGACTGTGGATTATTATCATTGTCCTCCGTACGGAGTTGAGATTATTGACAGGATATATTATGTTTAGACCTAGACAGCGTTCTACCGCCGATGCTGCGGCGTAGGCTGGACGTACCCACGACTCATGTCCAAATTCCGGGTACGGGTCATGACACTTTGAACAAAATCATGGAGGATGTAAGTGCAGGGATTGCTTTGGCACACATGTGAAGCATCCTTATGTTTGGCGCATCGGGGGAGTACTTTCACATGGAGCAAAAAACTATCTGGGGCATTAGCTGTTGGGCGCATCAGGATGTCATTTAGCTTGGCTCAGCTAGTTGTTGGCACAACAGGCCTATACGAGATTCATCCATTGACTGTCAGGTTCATCCCGCAATTTCAGTGCCTAGCAATTCGTAAGCTATTAATGACTTTCTTGCTATAAATTGAGGGCTAGGATACGGAGAATGGTACTTTCCCCCTCACACAATGTCTCTGTTGAAGTCGGGCACGGGGAAGTCAGTCGAGCGATTTGTCGACCCTCTTCTTCTGATAGTCGACCATCCTTCCGTTGGTGGCGAAGGTGAGGAGTAAGACTTGTACTCTTTCTATTCTCTTTCTATTCTCTTCCTGGCACTACATATTCACACACCTTTTGGTCCTATCCAACCTGCTTGGCCTGACGCGCATGGACATTGCCAAAGGGCTTCGTCCTAAGGATGTGCTGACGGTGAGGGTTCTACCTTGGTAGCATGGGTGATGCTGTCTATAGACACTCGCTTGAAGCATACGCCGAGAAATAATGTGCAACCACGTTGTAGGGGCATGACTCTACATGGAGATGGTTGTCTTTGTACTGTGGTGGTGGTGCACGTGTATACGGGACTTGGTGCCTATGTGCGGCCTCCCTGAATGCATAGACAGCTGGTTGGCGCATGGCGCATGTTTCCTAGGATGTGCGCCTTTGTATTTTCTGGCAATCATTCAGACTTTTCTATGCTCATTTGTGTAGGAACTGTCTCGGATTGCTCTAGTTTCGATGGAGCATGGAAGAATATCATAGTCACCGCTGTTTGTAGTGAACAAAAACATTACCCAGAGGATTGTCCGCGATCTTCCAACCTAGATCACTGTAACTTCCTTCCGTATGCGGCCAGGATGTGATGGATGAATCTCGGGTCGAGTCCTGGTGGCCCATCTGAGTAGCAGCGGCTGGGCTAGTTATCCCAACAGAGATTTCTAGTTGCGTCCTTTCACACGATAGAGTTGGGTTTTTAGAGGCTCGGCTCTGCGTTGCAAGCTTTCTTGCTATCCAATGGTATGGATTCTTTTCTCACCCTGTAGCTTGCATTGAGTCTTGCTGAAGTGATGACCCATAATGTGTTGAGCTGCTGGCTTTATACGTATTGGTACCAGAAATAGCACAAGGGGTCTCCTTTTTTTTAATGTACCCATGATCTTGAATATTGATGAAAATCCTTAAATGTAATGGACTTCCATACGTACTCATGACCTTGAATATTAATAATTTTTTTGCCTTATTTCCTGTTTGGAACTTTTCTTGTTGCTGTGGATATTGAGGCTATGAGTATTATACCAAAGGTAATATGGATGTAGCTTAATATCATAATGGCGATAACACCATACCCTATCAAGGGTAATATGAATGTGATAGGCTAGAGTAGTTCCATTAAGAATGTTTGGTGGATACATCTTCTGTAATGGTATGGATATTGTGGTATAGAACCGATAGTCAAGCAAGTTTGCTGAGTACGACCATGGCAGAATATTTTGTAGAGAGAGAGGAAAATGAGTCAGAGATAATATGGATGTGACTACTTTCATGGGTAGCTTGTAGTTCAGAGGTGATATGGACGTGAACTACTTGCTTTGTATGGATTTTTGTGGGGATAAAAATAAAAGGAACAAGTCAGAGGTAATATGGACGTGACTGTCTTCTTTTGGTGGGGAGAATGATTCATAGTTCAGAGGTGATTGTGACGTGAACCATTTGCCTTTAGGAAAGATTTTTTAGGATCTGTTACCCATTGCATACTCGGGACTCCCAAGTTTGGGTAACAGATTTGTTTGTATGCTACGGATAGAGATAATATGCTGAGGAGGATGCTAATAGTAGACATTGTCCTCTCTCGTCCCTCTGTCAGAGGTAGAAGAGATAATAAGCCCCATTTTTTTACAGCTGCCTTAATTAGGCATAGTAATTCTTTAGGAACTTATCGTTGATGGACATCATGAGCAAGTCACCATTGGGCTTAGTGAGCCTATATGCGTTGTTGGTGTAGACTGTTTCTACTACAAAAGGGCCCTCCCATTTAGGTTGTAATTTTCCTGCCTTCTTGTAGGTCATGACCATTGGTCTTCTCACTGCGAGGATTAGGTCGCCCACTTGAAATGTCCTTTCTTTGACTTTTTTGTTGAAGGCGTCGGACAGTCGCGCTTGGTATAGCTCAATGCATTGTTGAGCCGAGAGACGCTTTTTATCGAGTGCTTCTAATTCTTGCAAGCGTCTACGATGATTATTTTTGTGGTCAGATGATTAGAGAGTACCACCCGGAGAGATAGAATTGTGTCTCCAAAGGAATTACGGCTTCGCTTCTGTAGACCAAGGAGAAAGGTATGCTGCCAGTCGGAGTTCGAACTGTCGCACGGTATGCCAATAGACATTTTTTGAGCTTCTCATTCTTGTTACGTTTATTAGTTGAAACAAACTTTTTGAGGAGCTTGAAGAAGGTCTCGTTGAACGCTTTGCCTAACCAATTCACTGCTGGGTTGTAGGCGGTTAAAGCTATATTTTGGATTTGATTTTTATCACAAAATAGGAAGAAAGCATGACTTACAAATTGTTGGTCATTATCATGGATGATCCTGCAAGATAAGCCAAATCGGTAGATGACGTGATGCTTTATGAAGTTAACCACGTTGGAAGTTTTTACCTCTGCGATTGGAACAACTTTCGCCCATTTAGAGAAGTAATCTGTGATGGCCAAGATGAACCAGTGCCCCTTAGACGAAGGTTAACTGATCGGCCCTATGATGTCCACACCCCATGCTTTAAATAGCTAAGACGCAACGGTCAGGTGTAGGTACTCCGATGGTTGATGAATAAAGTCGACATAGATTTGACGCATCCTGTACTTTTTTGCATAATTAACAGTATCTGCCACCATTTTGGGCAAATAATAGCGCATGCGTCGGAGACGATCTTGAAGCTTAGGACCGGGATGGTGAGCACCATAAATACCATTGTGAGCTTCATTGAGAGATTGCTTTACTTCTGCGTCTGATAGGCATCAAAGCAGTTGTCCGTCATAGGAACGACGGTACATCATCTTGGTGGCTGTATCATAGCAAAATCGGAGGGAGCATCTTCTAACGGAAGTGGCTTCCTTTGCGTCATCTGGAATGATTCCATAGACAACATAGTCTATAAATGGGAGCCTCAAATATTTGATAGGGGCATCTGCATCCATGGAGTAGCTTAGATTCAAGCATAGGTTACTCCTCGGACAGACCAGTTCTTGTCCAACTACTGTGATCGATAGGTGGGTTTTAATTGGAGTTGCTAGGGAAGCAGCGAGACTGACAAGTGCGTCAGCCTCGATATTTTGCAGTCGTGGCACGTGTTCTATGAAGAACCCAGTAAAAGTGGAAATCATATCGACGGCTACCTGGTGGTAAGGGAGTAGATCCTCATGGTGAAGCTCGTAATCGCCACGGACTTGACTGACTATTAATTTTGAGTCGCCATAGGATTCTAGAAAGTCAACCTCCAATTATTTAGCCAACTAGAGCCCAATGATGAGAGCATGATACTCTGTCACATTGTTGGAACATGGTTCTGTAAGCAAGTACGCATGATAAATGACTAGGTCGTCAGGAGAAATGAACACTATCCCTACTCTGGCGATGATATTACCTTTGGGCCCTGTTCTGGAAGCATCGTCGAAGAACATTCGCTAAACTGATCCTCCTGTTGTAGTAGTGTTAGACTCTAACACTTCATCAGGGATTTCGTCATAGAGCTTTGAGGTTTTTCGGCACCGGATGAGCTGCCAGAAAGTCAGCCAGTGCTTGGCCCTTAACAGCCTTTTACGGAACAAACTATCACGACCCACACCCGCATGATCAGGGAATGAGTACGTGGGTATGTCCAGCCTACGCTGCAACATCGACAGTAGAACGCTATCTAGTTTATCACTATCTATCTATTTATCTATCTATCTATCTATCTATCTATCTATCTATCATACTAGTACAACCAGTACTCCCACGTACTTAATCACAATAATCTAAAAAAAGATCGAACAAGAAGGATAATCTGCAAGAAGGGAACTAGACAAGGTATAAAAAATAAATACTAACTAATCTCTACAATAGTCACCTCAAGTCCACAGGGTAAGAGCAGTCATGTCTATAGCATCACTCTGAAATTCCAGAATGGAGAGCACAACAATCACTGAAAAATATTATCCAATCGAGAAAGGAGCGAAGGACATACCTCTGAAAGCAGTTTCAGAAATATAATAAAGCATATATAACAAATAATAGAAAAGAATACAGGATAACTAGCAATAGGAAATAAACTAGGGTGAACATGTAATATACTGGAAAGTAAAGAGCAAGTAATAGAGAATCAATGCAAGTAAGAATAAGATAAACTAGCTAATATTCCTTGGAGTACCAGTTCATTATGTGATCGGTTTGGGTTGAACACGAATACAATATGGTAAGTTAATTACACGTGTGATATGTAATCGACATGTACACGAATACACTGGACTTGATCACATAACCAACTCCTACTCCCCCATCCCCAACCAATACTCATGGATCCAATAATGACACTTTACGAACACGAATATGGGCACATTGAACATGAGCAGTGTGTAAACACGAAGTATACGATAATCAATACCCAATATATACGATGAAATACATGTGAAGGAGTACCCGCTGAACACGGTAAGGGAATAATATCTCCTGACATGATCCATATAGTACCAGTCCGTATAACCACTGTGTCAGAATCAAGTATACAGTTCTAGAACATGCGATATATACACTATCATGAAATAAAAACTAACATAAAGATGTACTCGCCTGTGGTCTAGAGCAATAGATGTCAAACAATGTCCGAACTAGTGTCTCACAACCTATATAAGGAATATTACATCAATACAAGGTTTTGGAATGATAACAAGTATACTAGTTCAATTCTAGGTCATAAAGCCATTTCTAGTCAAAATAGTCAAAATAGGTCAACTCTAGGTCAAACTAGTAAAACTAGCTATTTCTAGGTTGTAAGAGTTAATATCTAAGTTATTGAGTCCATACCTTAGTTACCTAGGCCATACTAGCTATATTCGGGTGCTAGAGTATCATAGCTATTAAGTATCAATACCTAGTACATATGTATATATAACCATAGTTATCCTCTTGGTATTAAATACCAAGACCCCATGATACAACATACCTCACTATTATCTTGGTGTATCAATACTTAACTAATATCAACCCAACCAATACTTAACTATTAACACCTAACAACTGACACTTATAAATGCTAACCGATCTAATTATTCACCAACTAACTGGTAACACTTAACTAACAAGCATTCATTAACCCCACTAACTATAACTCTAATACCAACTGATACCAACATCTGGCACTCCCTCTAGTGCATACTTGAAATGCTCCAACCTCCAAGACTTGAGCAATGACTACTCAAGTGATACTTTAGGTAACACACACTGCCCACTGATATATCCCTCATTCTTATATCCTACCTCTAATACAACACCCCATTGCCCTTGCCTTCATACTGAGCACAGAAGTTTAGCCACTAGCATTCAACCCTAGCACCAAGCTCACTACTATCCTTAAGGACTACACATACTAGTGTGCAACCAACATCCCATCCTGGTAGTCCCTTTCTTAAGCCTGCAACCTTTATTTGCTACAATATTACTAAGACAACACCCAATGTTTGTACATCCTTCTACACCTCTGAACACCAACACATTCCAGCTGAATAAAGTAAGAGCTTAAGAGATCTTGCACTAACTGCTCGAGCAGTTGCTCCCCACAACCCACTCAAGCACTCCCTAATCCAATCATCCATAATATATCACATCAAGTAACATACATTCTAAAATTTCTTGCTCGACCCTTGCACTCCAATGTGCATCAGTGCATTTCACTAATACCACACACTTGAATGATACTCCCTACTGCTGCCACCCTTATCTGAAAATACCCGAGTATCCATCACTAGTACTCCAACTTTCTTGTACTTCAACTGAAACACCATGCCTTCATACCATTCCACCTCTTCCCAGACACCAATTTCCTCCAATCTTGTTGTTATCCATACTGCTAAGGTCACTACTGTGCAGGTATAGCATCACTTCACCCTTGCTGTTACTATTTGGAAGAAATCCCCAACTTAATATAACCTGGCCTGCCAATAAGCTGCAACATGACACTCCTCCTATTTACCCATACCGCAGAACCCCCATCTCAAGCACAAACACTACTCTCACTCACTGACCACTGAATACTAAGCACCCATAAATACACACACACACACACAGGTCCGAGCTCCCCATCACTTGCCCAGGTTCTCATCTACAAATACTTTACACTAGCACACTCTAGAACACTGACACACAAACTCAGATAACTCACCTTACATATCATACACTCACCTACACCAAGACACAAACCCTAGGTGTGCACACTTGAGTATCACACAAAAGGTTGTGATACTCTTTTGATACACACTCTATACTTTATCAAACACTCTTCAAGCTCTACCAACACACCAAAAATAGCTAACACATAAAGGAATGAATGCACACTAGCCATCCCATCAACAAATGAAAAATATGACATGTGTGAACCCAATCTTCATGGAAACACACCATACATCCTACCGTATCATAGTGTATCATGATACGGACTCCCCGTATCCAATTGTGGATACACCAACCCTCTCAAAACATGTTTCACACTCCAAAACTCCTTATGAAATATTTCTACAAATACTTAGTGGTCCAAATTCGAATTTTTTTCCAATTTGACCACAAAAGTTAATGTAACTTTCAAAATAAGGGTCCCTAGTAGTCATTCTTCTTCCTATAGGTAGCCCTAGTACATGAAAGGATTTCTAATGATTAAACTACAGATTTGGACTCTAATTAGAAAGAGAGAGATAAAATTGTACCTATTGGGAGATGGATTCCCAATAAAAGTTTCCAATGGACACCAAGAAGCCTCAACTTATACAGTTTCCTCCAAATTGTAGATTCTTGCCTCCTCCTTTCTTTTAGAGTCTCTAATGGTAAAGTAGAGATGAATTTGGAAGAAATTTGGTAGAAATTTGGTGTAGGTTTGGTGGAGGAAAAAAAATTGGGGATGAACAAATTCTAGATCTAAATGGAATAAAATGAGAGAAGAGGAGATAGAAACCTCCTCTCTAATAGTGGCTGACCCCTACTTGGCCTCCAAGCAATGATTTATGTCTATTATACCCCTTGGGGATTGACATGAAGAAAGTCATTAAGGAATTAAGCTTCTACTCCTAATGGTTTAACTAATTAAATCACTAACTTAATGGATTGGGCTAGTTATTGGGCTCAAGTCTAAACTAATATAAATGTTAGTTCAAGAGTCAAGTCTAGTCTAGTTAAGTCCACTAACACTAGTCCAACATTTAATGTAATATGCTAACAATATTTTTAAATACTATAATAAATAATATATAACAAGCACAATAACTAAATAATTATGAATTACCATTTAATATAATAAATTTTGAAATACCAATATTAAAATATTACCAATAATAGAAAAAGACAGAAAATACCCTTCCGGAAAAGCGGTAGTGACACAAACACCATGTCGTACGATGACAGTAGGATTGCTCATGTGGCCAGACAAGAGTTAAACGCCCCAGACTTGGTCATGAGGACCCTGATGGGGTTTACTCGGCAGATCACATGGATAGTTTGCCCTGTCAGGTAATAGCATGTCTTTTGGACGGCGAATACCAGAGTAAAACACTCTTTCTCGACCGAATTGTATCTATATTCTACGCCGATCATTGTTCTGCTGAGATAATAAGTAGCTTGCTCATAGCCTTCGTCACTGTTTTGGGCAAGAAGCACGCCAAGGGAATAATCTATTGTAAGGACATAGAGTAGGAAAGATTTTCCCATAATTGGAGCCCCCAACACAGGGGGGTTCGTGAGGTAATTTTTGATGTCGTCGAACGTTTGCTGGCACTCTTCCGTCCAAGCGAAAGTGACTCCCTTCTTCAAGAGCTAAGTGAAGGGTCAGCATCGTTTGGAGAGGTTGGCTATGAACCTCATATTGTAGGCTAATCTTCCCTACAGAGCACGAAGTTCTCGTAGGTTTCATGTCCATAATAGCCTTAGTCTTTTCAGGTCAATATGGATGCCTTTTGAAGTTATGATAAAGCCAAAAAACTTATCACTGGAGACTCCCAAGAATAACTTGGTAGTGTTCATCTTGAGCTGGTGGGATTGCATTAACTCAAATACCGTCTTTAAGTCATGGAGATGATCGTCTTGAAAACGGCTTTTAACAACAATGTCATCAACATAACACTATACTATTTTATGCAGGTGGTCGCAAAAGATGGTGCTCATTGCCCGTTGGTATGTCGCACCTACATTCTTTAGACCGAAGGACATCACTGTGTAACAATACACTCCTATCGACGTCCAGAAGGATGTATATTTTTTATCATCTGGGAACATCTTGATCTGATTGTATCCCAAGAACCTATCCATAAAGGACATACGCTCAAAGCCATAAGTGTTGTCGACCATTACATCTGTGATGGGAAGAGAAAACTTGTCCTTTGGGCATGCTGTATTTAAATTATGGAAGTCTATACAGACTCAAATTTTGCCATTTTTCTTGATAATAGGGACGATGTTAGCTACTCAATCTGGATGTTGTACTTCGCGGATAAAGCCGCTTGCTATTAGCTTATTTACCTCTGCTTCAATAGCTTCCATAATATCCTGGCGGAATTGCCATTGCTGTTGCTTTACAGGCTTGGCGCTTGGCAGGATGTTAAGGTTATGCATCACAATTTACATATCTAAATCTGACATATCTTTATAGTTTTATGCAAAGACGTCGATGTACTCTATTACCAGCTAGACAAGGGATTCATGTTCCTCTGTTGAGAGGTTCTTGCTAATAAATATGAGTTTAGGAGCCACATCATTGGCCAAATCAACTTGTATAACCTCATCCTCAGTCGGAGGTTCCCATTATTCAACCGTAGTTCCAACAGTGACTCCAGTTTTTGAGCCCATGGTTCAATTTTAAAACGTTCGATTGGATACTCGTCGTCCTTTTCTGGATCGGTTGACGGAGAAACTATGTGACATGACCTAGTCTTCTTTCTCTTGGATTTAGAAACAGAATGCATTGCTTGCTGCATCATTTTGAGATGAGGTCTGGGTGAACCCACATGACTTCGGCTTTTGGAGTAGTAATGGGGACCAACCCCTCTGCTTGGGCTGGAGGGAGGTTAATGACCTCCATGGTTATCCAAGGTATGAGGACGACACCATCTTGGGCCTCAGTTTTCGAAAAAGTGCCGAACTAGAGAGACACAATTTTCGTAGTGACTGTCTTGTCTTCATAGTCCAAAGAGAGGCCTTTGGAGTCGATCAGTCATTGTATGTACCTTTTTAATATATAACAATCATGTGTAGCATAATGGACATATCGATGGTAGTTACAGTACTTAGGGTTATCCATCTTGTATGCTTTATCAGGGTGTCTACTGTCAGGTAGCTTGAGCTTGTTACCCTTTATAAACACTTCAAAGAGTTCTATGACATCATCGTTATTAAAGAAATAAGTCTTTTGTATCTTAGCGGCTTTGTCGGCTTAGTAACAGGTGAGGTTGGACCCTTGGACAGGTTAACTGTTAGGGCTTGCTTCCCTTTATCGTCATAATTGTTGGCGGCTATGAAAGGACACTTTTCTTTGTCTTCAGCATTGGGAGCTTGGAATCCCAATAAGCGAGCATCTTTTGCGCTCTTCTCTACAGTAGCGACACTTATAATAAATCGTCCAGTCACTGAATGGGCTAGATGTCGTCCAGAGCCTAATTGATGGTAGAAGGTTCTTTCGACACATGTACATCAGTATAGATTCAGGAATGCTGGGAGGTAGTTTTAACACTGCCTATCAGAAATGCTCGATATAATTTCGTGCAAGTTTTTTGTCTCCTTGGATGATGTCCATTAGGGAGGACATCGTCATATCCATTCCTTCTTTATATAATTGAGCGAGGAAAATAGACTTTCGGTCCTCGAAGGAGGAAATACATTTGCTTGGAAAGCTACAGAATTACTCAAAGGCGACGCCAGATAGGGCCCCAACAAACAAGTTGGTGAGTAAGACGTCATCCCTAGGTAAATAGCCTGTTATAGACTGGAAGTATCTCATATACTAACGGGATAAAGTCTTTCCGTCGAATGAAGCCAGAGACAATGGCTTATATTTGGGAGGGTTTACCAAATTATCCCATTCAGGAGGATAGGGTTACCGGATCCCAAACTTCTGGAGCCTGTCTTGGTTGTCCGAGCATCGACGTGGGTATGCAGGTCCTAAAAGTTCATAGATATCGTCTGGTAGAAGAGGTATTGTCTGACTACTCGCAACCTGAGGACCCAGATCAGGCATACCAGATTCCTTATTGGTCCTCTGGTCTGGGCTTATTTATCCCGAGGCTTGCGGCTGTAGTGGGATGATACTTTCTCTGAGATCTACCACTGTGTGAGTCAGAGTCTACATTTAAGTGTTCAGAGCCTGCATCATGGCTTCAAGTGTCTCAAGGCATTGTTGGTTACTGGATTTTGCGTCATGATCGTCTTTGGCTATATACACTGGCATTAAGTGGGAGGAGATAAAAGGGAAGGTAGATGCTCCACTTTATGCCTCCGATGTTTGAGTATCATTGTCCTCTGAAAGAGCGAACAGTGTGGTATCACTTTCACGTGCATAGGCTCACTGTCCTCTTGGAATGATGGATTACCATATAACACCAGGGGACTACTACCCCCAACTCCCGTTGAAGCTTCATTCGGAGAGGTATGTCTACCCCCAATCCTTACTCTCGAACATGTACCTTGGAATACTCCCACGACAAGCACTTGTTTGTTGGTTCTCGGACGACTTCGTGATGTGCTGACCGACACCCTTGGGGTTAGGAGAGCTTTTCTTTGAGATCTTCTTTATAGGAGAGGACCTCCATGTTAAACAACATGAGGCGAAGTGCAGTTCCTCCTCGTCATGTAGAGGTCTCCGAAAATATTGTCAGGTTGATGTTGTGAGTTGTAGCCGCTGGAACACCGACTGTCTGGCTACAGGAACTGATGCTTTAGAGAAATAACAGTTGATGATGATGTTGGCACAAGTGTGTTTGCGGGAGGACACATCATGTGCGGGGGTTGCCTCTCTCGTCTTACGCTTGTGACTAATCACATCGCGTAAATCAGACGATAGAAGATTCACTTTCACCCCATTTTCATGTGCTTGGGCGAGCCTTGCGTATGGAATTGAGAGTTAGATTTTTGCTTCATGACCCAGTTCTTCTGCAGAAACTACAATTGGAACATTGATGGAAGACTTAAGGTGCTAATGGAAGACTAGGAGCATGGGTCTGTCATCTCAATGTTTGCTCCTGACTTGGTTTTAGTGCACCTACGACATCCAAGGAAGTTTGGAGAGGCTCCAAGGGTCGACCCACATACGGCGCATGAGAACCTGGGTCTGCCCTATAGAGACGTCCATTAGCACGTGTGACGAGCAGAGGCACGTGCTTATAGAGAGATGACTGTGTAGCCCCTCGAGCGCACATGGCTTAGAGTATTTTGGGCTTCCTCGAACCAGCGTCCATAGGCACATAGTATAGGGAGTCCAGGTTTGGACTATACGAGCCCTTGTTGATAGCAACTTGCTTGGAGAAGATTCCATGGGCCTGATATCAGCACATGCCATCCGTCCTAGATGGCGCTGAATGCTCGCATAGTGACACTTGGTGCAGTTTTTTTTTAGCGCATCTTCGGGGATAGAGATAGGATGGGCGCCCACCTTGTGTGCACCTACGACGAAGGTTGGCGGCACTTCTGGAGTGGAGTTAGGGTCTAGCTTAGCGGCTTTAGCAACCCACATCTTGCAAACTTTTCAAGGTCGTGCGGGTCTCAGCAAAGTACTTGGCTTGTCGACAGAATACAAGTCAACCGCATGTGCAACAACGAGGTGGGTTAACGATGCATCGGATACCGAATTCTGTCTTTGCACAGCGGTACTAACGTCCTGAGTTTTACGAGTCTTATGAGGTCCTACGGGCGTCGTTGGAGAGCTCGGCTTGTCCAGCGTCTCTTCGAATACCTGTTGGTTGAAGCGAACGACTAACATCCTCTGACTCGAACCTAACTTGGTCACGTCAGATTGCGTCACCAGCTTCTCATTGGAGGAGAAGCACTTCCCCAGCATAGTTGCCATTTTTGTTAACATCGCAAAAATAAGAGTTTATGATGAAGGGTGTAAAGTTTTTATTTATTGCGAATTGATAAAGAGTACAAGAGAATCCCTATTACAAGAGGATCTAAGTACAAAAAAATTTGGGCAAGCGTGACGGTGGAGATCGAGCACTACAGCGGCTCCTTTACTCCTTTGACGACCCGGAACCAAGGGAGGTTGACGAGGATTCGACACTGCTTCTTCTCCTTCCCACGTGTAGATGTGGCTACCTCTATGTATGTGGATGGCCCCTTTTGCATGTGGAAAATGTCCACTATTTATAGCTTTTGAAGAGACATGTATGCGCGCATCTCATGCTACCATACAGTGGCGTATGTTATGACTAGCGACGCATGCTGTCATAAGTTGACATGTGGTTGCCAGAGATTTGGGGTTGCTGATGCCCATAACACTCGTGACATATGTTGTTGTAGACTTTAATTTTACGTTGGGAGTACATCCACTTGGGGAATGGCAACAATAGAACAATAGTGGCGCATGGCGCTGCTTGGCACATGGGAATACTAGTGGTGCATGGCACTGCGGGCACAAAGATACTTCTTAGACTGTTGGCGCATATGGCTAACTCACTAAGGCGCATAGGCGCTGGATCATTGAGGCACATGGAGCCGGATTACTGAGATGCATGGATCCAGATCACGTAGGCGCATGGGGATAATTTTCCATAATTCTACAGCCAACATAGCTACTGTCTCCAAACTTCATCAGAGTACGCCAGCATGGTTACTGTCTTCAAACTTTATCAGAGTACGCCAGCATGGCTACTGTCTCCAAACTTCATCAAAGTAAGCCCGTGTAGCTGAACTCCTTCAATTATGCACCTATGATCCTAACTGACAGTGAGTGGTTATGATTACGTGTCTTTCTTGCCATATTTTTTGTGAAACATGCACAAATAACTGTCCCCGTGACTGATGCTTTCCTCGTATAGGGAAGCCACATGACAAGCAGGCAGTAAGTTGTGCACCCACTAATCAGAATATGGGATATTGTTTGTTCAAATAATGGTTATGATTACGTGTCTTTCTTGCCATATATATATAATATTCTAATATTCAAATAATGGTCGAATGACAAAAATACCCTTGCTATAGAAATGTGGTGGTTACAATCCTACCCCCCTTAGAAAAATTTTGTCCTCGAAATTTAAAGATGGATGTATCCCCTTCTAGGTCAAACCTCCAATCCAACCTAAATCATACAAGCATGAAATTTAAAGATAATTATTGTCATCTGTATGGTTATAGTCTCTGTCTATCATGATATTGCAGTCTCTGTTAAGGTATACTACTAACTATACTAACAATATAACAGAAGTAACTATAAGGTACTAAGGAAGCAATAAAATCAAATAGATGGGAAAAAGGACAAGAAGAAAGAACAGATCTTGCTAACCCATCACCTGTAGCATCGACATCCTCGACCGTCATCGCAAATGCCCCGCCCTGCTGGGTTGGCTCGCTCTGCGGGTGCTGGACAATCCGCGGTGCCACAGGTGGCCTAACTCTACCTCCCTGCCCTTGATCTTCGCATTGGCCTGGACGGTGAAGAGTTAAGAGATAATCCTTCACCAAATGCTTCGTTGATCCATAATGCAATCACGCTCCTAGCCTCTTCCTGCACACCTCCCAAGTGTGCCCAGTCTTCCTGCAATAGGTTCATTGAGGAGCCCGTTGTACATGCCTTTGAGGCTATTATGGCTTCTGATGTACCGGATCTTGAACTGGAGCACGAATCGGCGCATGAAATGCCCTTGGCTATTGAAAATAAGGTCATTTAGCTGGACCCGTGCTACTGCTGCCAATTATCTTCCGGTCCCTCTCGACCTTGCGGGCCTCCGCAAGAATCGTCGCATAAGTCCCATGGCTCGATGAAATAAGAGCCTTCACATCCCAGTTTAGGTCCTCCCTGAAGCGTCTCTCCTTATCCTCTGGATCTCATACCATGTTAACTGCATACCGGCTCAGCCTACTGAACTCCGCGACATACTCCTCAAACGACATGCCTTTCTTTTGAAGGTTCTAAAACTGTCGCTCCAGGTTGAGTTTCTTCGTGCGCGGAAAGAACTTCCTCTTGAACAGATCCTTGAAGCCGCCCCAGGTCAACCCCGAATCAAAAATCTATGGTTCATTCCAGAACCAAGTGCTAACAATATCTGACATCTGCAATCCAGTCGCCTCTATCCTCAGGTCCTCGAAAAGGCGGGATAAGCACATAATATACTCGAGGTACTCGAGCCAGTTGTCAGCGCAGCTAATACCCTTCGTCTCCTTGAATTCGCGGGGACCCAACTTCTTAAAATCTTGTATGTTGCCCAATTTGGGCTGAGCAACCTGTGGCTGGGGTGACGCCACCTTCTTTACTAAAGCCAATGCAACCTAGTGGGCATTCTCAATGTCCTGGCATAGTACATCCGCATGTCTCTGCTGTGCTGCCATCATCTCTCAAAATCTGGTGAACAACTGTGCCCCATCAGCTGGCATGGGTGGTGGGGGTGGAAGACATCTGATACTACTGGAACAGTCCTCTGAACATGTGGTAGAGGAGAAACCCCTAAAATAGTCGAGGCCCCCACCGGAACTGGTGAGGCAACCTTCTGAACAAGTGGCTGTGGGGCAGCATCAACCGTTGTCTGAACAGGGGGTCGGGAATTTGCCAACCTCTCTGAAGCTTCTCTCGAGCGCTAAGACCTGGTCCTCGACGGCATCCTGAAGACAGATCAAAATATAGGAATCAATATTGTGGAAGATACGATATCATCAAAGAAGGACAGTAATATTTCACAGAAAAAAAATATTCAAAATGATAAGTATAGCAAGAATCAATAGATTAGAAATGTTCCAAGTTGTAATTGAGTATTCACTCTCTTATCCTAGTATCATATATACTATCCTATCGCATGCTCGCAGTAATACAACTAAGTCATTGCACTACTATGATATTGTACTAATTGTGAAGCCTGAACTACATGGGCCACCACTAAAAATGTGTCATGACCCGCACCCGGTAAAGGGGCATGAGTACGTGGCTACGTTCAGCCTACGTCGCAACATCGACGGTAGAACGTTCTCTAGGTCAACTAACTATCAATCTTAATATATAACCTGTCAATGATATCTCAACTCCAAGAAGGAGGACAATATGATAATAATGATAAATACTCAACCATAAATCTAAAGCACGATAAGATATCAAAGAAGTCTAATATAACTATAAAGTCTAAACATAAACAACATCCAAATACAACAACTATATCTAAGTCTCAAAGATACGCCGAAAACAAATTTGGTACCAAAATGCTAATAAAAACTAATTAGGATAACTAGTGATTCCGCTAGACCTCCCGACAATCACCCCTGAGTGTCAGGGCTCATGGTTGCTATCCCCCATTGTGGTCCATAGTACGTGGGATACCAGTCCTCTAAGTCATCGTTTGAAAAATATATCCAGTTAGGATTGGAGCGAAGTACAACCCAATAGCAGTTCCAATTAATTGACAAGGACTATAAAACAGTTAATAGAGGATGATATACACAATGAGAAAAACCATAAACTGAATATAATGGCACTAGTAAAGAGAGACAAGCAATGGAAGCAATAGGGTATAACCAATGCATACATGAAATAAAAGAAAAAGAATACAATGTCAGGTACAAGGCATTGTAATCTATGAACTGAATAATAAAAACTGCAATGATACTAAGTGTTTGAAATACTATTTAGATATATGATCGGCTTGGAAGATTCAATGATTTACACTAAGGGAAAACTAGCTCAACCATACGTGAAGTGTATGATTAGCTAGTAGCCGATGATTTACACTACTTATCGATAGTTATTGATCACATATCTATCTAGTACTTCCCCCTCCCCGACTGATATGATCAATCCAACCATGACACGTTACTACCACTGTATCCAATATTAACCAATATTATCCAATGTTATCAAATACCAAACAAGGAGGAGTATTTGATACTATTACGATAAGTCAAGGTAACATCGCATAACTGAAGATCCAAAATTATACCAATCCGTGTACCATTGTGTCAAGAATCAGATGTAACTTTTAAATACTTAAAATATAGTAATTATCAACTATCAGAGAATGTACTCGCATGTGGTCCTGAGCAAATAATACGAAATGGTGTCCAAACTGTTATCACACAGAGCTATATATGAAATATCATGTCATTTGGTGTAATAAGTGATAAATAAGCTAAAATACACTAAATATGATTTTCTAGGTCATTACTAGGTCATACTAGTCAAACTAGCTCTAATTAGGCCAAAGGTTGACTTTTAGGGTCAAACTAGTCAATATTAGTCAAAGCTAGGTCATACCTAGGTTTCTAGACAATACTAGTTAATATATACTAATATCTCATATATAACATCTAATGAATACAATAATATAAATCCAATACCTTAGTATACTCATTACCTTGGTAACCTAGTATCTCATCAATTACCTACTCTTACCCATACTGGAATACCTTAACCTTATTTACAAACTCATATTTGATACCAACTTTAATACCTTAACTGGGCTTAAACCTTACTCATCTTAGTATCATACTTACTTCTAATACTTTACCTACACTTACCTACACCACAACATCAACCCTAATACCTTACACCTGATATCAAATCCATTGCCCACACACTACTGACACTCTACCATAACTCAGGATACACATTGATATTATTTATATATAAACTCTTTGATACTACCTCTCCTTACCCACTCACTCACTCACTCACATATACCCAAGTCTGATACACATCCTTATGAAGTCGTATACATATACTTAAAACCTGACTCCCCCCACCCCCCTCTTACTACTGCTATTCTAACTCCTTGCAGAACCCCCATACCTAATACCTACTGGTTTGACCCAAAAAGGGACTCTTCACCCTCATGATACCAACTAGGTGTCAAGATACTGACACACACTCAATACTCCTTTCAAGCAACTACATGTGGATGACTACAACATCCCATCCCATTCCCCACACTTCAATCCTACTGTCTCCACACGCTAACACACACTATCTATTTACCTCAAACTTCTAGTCTAGACTGAATCATAAATATGCTGCAATAAAGGCAATAATCTTACTACACAAACAACTAACAATAATTCTTGCTGTTACAATACTCCAAATGGATTCCTCACTGCCTGCACATGGTTTTCCAACAACAACTAACCTGGACAGAACCCCCTTTAGTCACACACACTAATGTATAAGACACAAGCTTCACTAAAAAACTCCTCAACCACACCAACACACATACTGGCCTGCATACACACACACACCCCAATCTACTGCTGCACTAGTGCTTCCCATACCAATATGATGCTGACACTGTACTTGCAGTGCACCAAAAGTTCCCCCTACTTGCTGTGTTCAACCTCACTTTCCCCATATACTTCATTTCCTTACTCCCAGGCATCTCTGATACCTGACACTAACTCCTGCTATTAATGATACTAAGTACCCTTACCCCTCAACTGATACACCATCAAATACAATACAATATGATATCCCCAAGACTAAACTCCACTTCACCTTGCACTAGTGTGCACAGCAACCACTGTCACACAAGGCACCCTCACTCACTCCCCTCACTGCTGCACACCTTGCACACGGCTAAACCAATCCATATCCCCCTCATCTCACAGCACACCCGACCAAATTCTGTCCTGCAGTGATCCACCGTAACTAAATGTTGCTGCATAGTAGAGAACTCCCCTTACCTATTGCTAAAATCTGTAGCACGTACTTACCGCAAGCGCTGCTGCTACTGATGCTGCATTCCCAGATCACCCTACTGACACACTTGCACATACTATACTCTCCACCACACCATACACACAACTGCACAATACACAAATGTGCAAATGTACACACACTACACATATACATATAATTATATCGACACACACACACACACACACACACACACACACACACACACACACACACACATATATATATATATATATATATATATATATATATATATATATATATATATATATATATATATATATCCTCTAAATAGGCAATTCAACAAACACTTGTGGTGCACCAAAGAAATACTTCACGATACACTCAAGATACTCCTTCCAAACACCACTAAAACTTTGATAACACATCTAAAATAGTCAAATCTAAAATAGTCAATAGAGTATAAATAGCACAATAGGTATTCCATCAAACACTTGGTGGTCTAAACTCATATTTCTTCCAATTTTGAGGCACAAATCAACATTCCACAAGAATAAATCATATATCTAGATAAATGAGGGCATATAGCACCTAGATCTAGCCAAATAGAGTCAATTCCACATATAGGAGGGTTACTATAGGTCCAATGGGTGTTCTTAACCATAAATAGAGTGGAAAATAGATAATTATCTAGGTTTTGAGTGACCTCCTTGAAGAACTCCGAATTTGGACACGAGAAAGATGAAGCGGACACGATCCTCAATACTTGGACTCCTCTTCAAGCTTCCTCTAGCAATGACAAGCTCCTTAGTCTCCTTGGAAGATAAAAATGAGAGGGATGAGATTTGGAGTGAAGAATTTAGGGTTTGGTCTCAAGTTTTGGGGATGAACTAAATGGAAATAAATGGAGGACATTTATGAATAAAGAGGTTTATATAGACTTCCCCATAGGGTTAGGATTTGTGTCATGATGGTTTGATTTGACTCAAAAGTCCCTTACATTCTTTCATGAATAGGATCTTAAAATTCTTAGGAAGGAATATTCTATTCTTGAGTCCCAATTGGTTTAATGGTCATAATCTAGTCAGACTAACTAGTGATTCAACTTAACTAGTCTAAATTCAATAAATAACCCATTAGTCACATATTATATAAATAATATTCTAATATTCAAATAATGGTCAAATGATAAAAATATTCCTGATATGGAAATGTAGTGGTTAGAAAGTCGGGCGGGAAAATGCTATAAGTATGCATGTGGTTTACGTTTCTGTACAAATCCCTTTATGCAAATATTTTGTATGAGATCAGGCATGTTCAACACGTACGACTGACGGATATTCCAAGCCATCCACATACAGAAAACTAGTATTCTAAAACATACTGTACACATGAAATTGATTGTTATTGTTATCCAGTCTAGTTCTTTGTCTTCTCATAACAGATTGCATATTTGTTACTCTCTTAGTTACGTTCAATATTTTTCAATGGTTTGTCTCATCATAATTGTACCCACTACACCAAAATAGCAAATTACGAACACCATGTAGTTTTTAGTCTGGAACGCTTATTTTTCGTACCTACGTTTTGGAATAGACTAAAACTGTTCCAAATAAAAAAGTGTTCCAAATATTTACTTTTATTTTTTATTTTTTATTTATTTGTTTCGAAACATACTTAAACCGTTCCAAATAAATATGTAACCCATGTGCATTTTCCATGAGTGTACTCAGCAATACTTCACCCCTTCTTTATATTCTGTAACCCTTCTTTATAAAACCATAAATCGACTTTTTGTTTTTCATTTTTGTCTTCCTCCCCCCTCACATCTTTTTTGGTTTTGACGGCGACAACGACGGGAGGCTGCGGTGGAGGACGGGGGAGGAGGCGGAGGAGGACGACGGGAGGGGGGAGGGCTCCGGTGGGGTGGGGAAGGTTTGGGAGTGTTTGGGAAGAAGGATTTCAAAGTGGGCTGGTATGAGTAAACTAATGGACTAGTGTGAGTAAAATTTGCTCATTAATGGGCTAACCCCAATCCTGGGCTAGCCCCAAGTAAAAAGTGCATAATTATCCCACATATCGAAGATGGAGGCAGAGAAGTACAGATCGATCTCAGAAACCTGACATTTGTCCCAACCGACTATTTCTAATCCGTTCCCTACCTTCATGTGCTTATTCCACAAAATTCTAAATTTCAACTAGGGTTTCCTTTTGTTTTCTTCTTCTAAGGTCTCAATTGGGTCCTCCAGTTTATTTATGACAGGGAGGAGCCGACGAAGGCTTGTATTGAGAAAGGAATAGAGCTGGTCCAGAATAATGCTAAAGCTCTCTTCAACTTGTCGATCTCTGCCGACTCGGATAGCCCTCTCGTCAAATTGCTCCGTCCCACCACTACGCTTCCCAGGGAGAAGCACGTAAGTTGTTTGTGATATTGTCACTGAGAAGTTTTATATATATTTTTAGACAAGTGTATGTTTTTTTGACCAATACATATTTGTGCTTCCTTGTGAAAGTTTAGTTTAAAAAAATGGAGATAGGGACACTACTCACGATCAAAACTGACTTTTTGCCTGGTTTTCTTTTTTTTTTTGCTACTTGGTCAAATAGTTGACAATTTGTTCATCAACTTAGAATATGACACTGATAGAGAGGTCTAGATTAGTTAATTTTTTTGTGACTCGTCTTCAATCGATCGATCAAAGGGGTTGTCTGGTTGATTGAAGGGTCTTCTCTTAATAATTGAGGGTTAGAAACAAGTATTGATTAAGAAAATAGATTGGTCAAGCATGAGTAGTATAGATCGGGGAAATTCTTTAATGGCATGACAATAAATTGTATTCCCTTCAAAGTAAGTGAGGGCTAGAGCCCAGAGCTCCTGTTTTATTTCCCCTCTTTTCTTTGAGAAAATATTCTTCTCGGGAAGTTGAGTAGAGCTACAGAGAACTTGAGTCCATCAGGAATTCTCCATCTTTAAGGATTTCATAAACCAAAAGTGTGTTAGTCCGTCATAGTAATTCTTAGCAGTCATCACTTTTCTCCATACTGACTAGATAATGTCAAGCATATTGGTAGATAGGAGTACCCGACTTTCTTAAAATTTCAACTTCGAAAGCTTAAATGTAGCATCAGATAATGTACTACACATTTCGTAGGCAAGATGGACATTATTTCGTAGGCAAGATGGATATTTTAATAAGCTAACAGAACTATAGGAAGAAAAGCAATCCTTGTTCAGACACCGTACAGTTGGCTTGGCCCATTTGAAGGTATCCCACTTCCTAGGTATATAATCTTGTATTAGTTAATTATGCTAACAACTTCGCCAATGTAACTCTATGGAATATGGGTTATAAAAAGACAAATAGATATAAGATCTTTTCTTCGAAAAGATGTTATCCACTCCCTTCTCGTTGCTGCCTAGTGAAGCGGACACAGGTAAATAGAAGCATGTCATGACCGGCATCCGGAAAATCAGGCATGAGTCGTGGGTACGTCCAGCCTACGCCGCAGCATCGGCGGTAGAACACTGTCTAGGTCTACTACCTAGCTAACAATCTCACGCAATCAATATATAAACCTGTCAAGATCTCAACTCCGAACGGAGGAGCAATATCATAATGATAACCACGAGTACTCAATCACGAATCTAAGCACGATAAGATAATAAAGAAGTCTAACAACTACAAAGTCTAAACAACTGCAGCTAAAAATAACCACAATAATAATAATAATACAACAATATCCAAAATCATATACAATACAAGGTCTCAATCCAAAACCGGAAACAAATCCGGTACCAAAGGCTAATAAATACAGCAACTGAGGTCTTAGTAAGCATGAAAAATGTGCATCCATGCGCCCGACGTCCATGCACCCCAAAATAAAACTCAACATATGTTGGACCGCATGGACACCATGCGGCCCAGAAAAGAGACACCCATGCGGTCCAAACGAGCGTCCGGACAACTAGCCGCAGGTTGACCTGACATGACGTCCTGACAACAAAGATGGCGCCTGACACAGAATCCTGATAAAAATAATTTTTCTGGTCGGCTCTGTTTCGGATAATAAACGAGAGAGAATATGGAAAACGATGTCTTATACGAAAATCCGCCCTTTCTTCTGTGTTTACAAACAAGATTGTACAATTTAATCCTATACGAGGATATCTAAGTATAATTTATTTAATCTGGGTAAATATTGCTATAGGTGTCTGATCTGCAGTCGATCACTTTAGCCCTTGGACCACACGATGATGAAGAAGTGCCGTGGAAGACAGAAAGCAGCTTCGCAGGTTGCTAAAGAGGGTGGATGTCCGATGCCAAAGTCGTCGATCCCTTCTCTTTGCCTGAGCTCTGGATTCTTCTCTCTCTCTCTTGACCGTTTGACCTTTGATCTTTGCGACCGTTGGATCTGATACTGGATTTCTTGATCAATTTTTCCGACCTTTTTCTCTGTTGATAGAGGTCTCTATTTATAGAGTTTTAGTGACAGTGACCACACAATCGGCGTAGAAACCGAGTAGTGGAAAGTACAACACCTTTTTACACGACGGTTTAAAATAACCAATGCCTGCGTATAGATGACCTTTTGAGTGAGCATGTGACACGTGTCCAACTAAGGGACAAAACGCGTATATCTGCTGCGAAGATCACGACGTAGAAGCCACGTAGGTAGTTATCCCTTGTGTAGAAGAGGTTGGCGTAGAAGCCAATAACTGTCACCATGGCATAGAAGCCAAGTAGGCATAGAAGCCGAGTAGGCGTAGAAGCCAAGTAGGCATAGAAGCCGAGTGGTCATAGAGGCCGAGCAGGCGTAGAAGCCGAGTGGGCATAGAAGCCGAGCAGGCGTAGAAGCCGAGTGGGCATAGAAGCCGAGTAGGCGTAGAAGCCGAGATGATGTTGACGTTTTAGCCGGAATTACGGCTATTGGAGATATAATCAAATCCCTTGCATTGAATGCAGAGATCTGCCCCCATCCTGCGCATTAAATGTAGAGGCTTGTCTTTAAGATTTGCCATCATTCTGGACATTAAATGTAGATACGCGCCTCGAATCCTGTACGAAGAGTAACTGCTGACGTGGCGGTCTGTTTGCCTTCTGCGGAGCGTAAGAAGCTCACGTCTGCCTGTGTACAACTGGGCAGCGTATTCCCTTATATGCGTATGAGTAGTTTACGCAAAGGGGATGTCACTAAACGACGGTTCGGTGACATTTAATCAAATCTTCTGCATTAAATGCGGAGATCCGCCATTATTCTGCACATTAAATGCAGAGGCGTGTTTTGAAGGTCTGCCACCCTTCTGTGCATCAAGTGCAGAGACGTGCCTCGAGCATCTGTCAGTATTCGGCGCTTTAAGTGCAGAGACGTGCCTCGAGAAACCGTCACCGCTCTGCGCATTAAATGCAGAGACGTGCCTTGAGCCTTGTACGAAGTGCAGCTTTTGACGTGGCAGGCTGTTTGTCTTCCGCGGAGCGTAAACAGCTCACATCTGCCTGTGTAAAACTAGGCGGCGTATCCCTTTGTATGCGTAGAAGCGGTCTACGCCAAGGAAATGGCAGTAAATGACAGCCTGAGTTGCAGTACCGCGCCATCATTATAGCCGTAGCTTATGTTGTCGTGCAGTACTCTTTGTCAGGAGTCTAGACGTCATGTTCATTGCATGATCTGACAGGTTCATTTCGAAGAATACGAAGCGTTCCTCGTACACTTTAATGCTGCATTGAAAGCGGATGAGTTTTACGCCACAAAGGCGATGAAGCATCCTGTTTACGCTGAAGCAGCCTGGACATACTGCATTTACGCGGATGGTCCTTGAGCCTATATTTTTACGCTGTACTCAGCGGAAAAGCTCTGTTGCACGTTTGATGGCTCTGAGGTCCTCTGTTTACGCTGCCCTGCATCAACATGCTGCGTATAGCTATCCAGCGTATTTTTCATGCTTCTATAAGACCCCCTTCAAAGCTTTTAAATTCCTCGTAATTTGAAACGCTTTGAATGAAGCATGAACCGTTTCTCGTAACTCGAAACGCTCTGAATGGAGCCTGAAATGGTCAAGCCTGACACGTTCTTTCATGGCTGACTTTATGGCGGAGTTATTGGGGATCGGTGTGATCTCTTTCGCCTATAAAAAGGCTGAGGAGTTTTCTTGTTCTTCCCACACTTCCTTCACCACACAGAGATGATGGCCGGAGTTCGTCGGGTCGACTTGAGGAAGAAGGAGACCATGTTCTTCCAGCATGTAAGGAGCCGAAAAAGACGGCATCTTCGAGCAAATGTCCTCTGCAACGATGGATCATGGAAGGATATCATAGCCTCCTTTGCTCGGGATAATCAGCAACTTTGTATGGTGGTTCTTCGGGAGAGAGGAAGGGTCATATTAGACCAAACCGCTTGCAAGCGGTACCTTCTCCCATTACCTGCGGACGAGAGCGGGCAAACTGGCTGCTGTCCGAGATTGGGTTGGGTGAAAATACCTCAACACAATCTGTCACGGCGTTGGATATAGGAAAGCAGATTTACTCTGCTTTTCTTCTGTTGGAGGATGGGTCTATGCCCAGTTCTGTATCCTCCCGCCGTTAACCAATATGTCAGTCAGTTTGCGGTTACCGACTGACTGCTGGAGAAGATGGATGAAGAATTTTGCCCATGCGAGAACCTGACAGAACAGATTCTTGGCGCGATCTTCAGATGACGATGAGGAAGTCCTTTGTAGACGGGATTTCCCTCATGTGTAGTCATGAAAATGAAGAAAACCCTTGTAGACTGAATTTTCCTCATGTAATCATGCTTTTAATTTTAATAAAATTCTCTTTCTTCTTTGCATATGATCATCTTGCCATACTTTGCTGTGAAGTCTGAATATGTGTAGCTTCGACACGTCTGATACTTTACGCCGACTCTGTTAGAAATAGTGTTAGGTCCTGTCCTATCTTTTACGCATAACTAACGATGCGCAGAAAATCGCTTTAGCAGTCAAGTGTTCGAATTGTCCTGCTGTCAGGGATGAGGAACCGCGTAGAATTCTGAACTGTTTTTACTTCTGATAAACAGAATTTTTGTTCAGACCGTCGTTTTCAAGAATGATTTCTCGAAAATCCCTTGGGACAGGGCGAGAACTGGCTGTCAAAGACTTAGTTGCCATCTTGAACTGTTTAGACGAAATATTCAAACTGGATTCTGGATGAACTTTGAATCGACCCATGAAGAAGAGTAATTTTCAATGTTTGAACTCTATATGTCTTGGGTACTTGGGATATTTTGAGGTCAAGGAGGAGTATCTTCTGTGTGAACTCCTGCAATTGACCACTTTGAGAATTGTTCAGATGTACTGTACTGGCCTGCGCATTTTTAGATATGCGGAAAGTCGTGGAGCGTGAAATCATAAGTTTGTTGCCTCTGAGCGTAAAAAGCCACCGAGCGTGAGATCGTAGATTCGTAGCTGCTGAGCGTGAAGTCGTAGGTTCGTAGCCTCTCGAGCATAAAAGCTACCGAGCATGAGAGCATCCAGGCGTAGAACCATAGACTAGTAGCCTGTGAGTGTAAAACCGTAAATCCGTAGCTGTCGAGCGTAGAAAGCTCCTTAGCGAAAAACTGTAGATTTGTAGGTTCTGAAAAGAAAATCTTCCGAGCGTGAAGTCGTGGATCTGTTGCCTCCGAGCGTAAAAAGCCACCGAGCGTGAGATCGTAGATTCGTAGCTGCTGAGCGTGAAGTCGTAGGTTCGTAGCCTCTCGAGCATAAAAGCTACAGAGCATGAGAGCATCCGGTCGTAGAACCATAGACTAGTAGCCTGTGAGCGTAAAACCGTAGATCCGTAGCTGTCGAGCGTAGAAAGCTCCTTAGCGTAAAACCGCGAATCTTCTTCACACGAAAACTTTTCGAATTCGCTGACTGTCCGCCTTCTCTGAGTAAATAGGCTGACGTAGTCCCCAATCATAACCAAATATTAAATGTGAGATTTGGTTCGGGATTCGAGGAGTCCATCCGAACTCTATATATACCCCAAGTTTCTGAGAGAAAAACTTTTCATCCGTCTTCTGCGAAAGAAAGCTTTTGTCTGTTCGAGTTCTTCTTCGTATCTTCTCCGAGTCTTCGAAGTCTCCAGTAATGGCCTCGAAACAAGCCTCCTCCACAAAGGGAAAGAAGGTTGCTTCTTCTTTCCGTTCTTCTGCTCAAGCGGGGGCGACTTCCTTCGGGCACGGCGGACTTCATTCTGAACGAAGCATCCCGCCGACTAGCAGTGCACTTGGCCTTAAAGGTAGAGTTTTGGGACGAAAACGAACGACTGAAAACCCTTCGCACACGTTGTACGTGAACGCGCTAGGTCGTCTTCTGTGCTGATAGCCTCTTTGAGGAAGATGATGCGCAGAGATGTTTCATCTTTTACGCCCACATTTCTAATGTGTCAGCGTAAAACTCCATATTTTCGCAGTCTGGCGTAAAAGCTTTGACTGTCGAAAGTTGGCATATACTATAAAATTTGAGTGTTACGCAGGGATGAAAATTCTGGCGTAATAACCCAATTTTATCAGTCTAGAGTAAAGCACAGACTGTATACTGCCAACCTTGAATTTTACGTTTTCAGGAAATGGATTACAGCGTAATAACTCAAGTTTTTACAGCCTTGGCGTAAAGCACAGACTGTTGATATTCTGCATATGCTGCAAGTTTATAGAAACTGATTTGTCTTTCTTGCATTTTGCAGTTAACTTGCATGTGTCTCCGCTAGCCGATGTGATGGGTTCTGCCGCAGGGATGCTGCACTTCAACTATCTGGAGGATCTGTCGCACGTGACATTTCCTATCTCCGGGTCCAGTATCCCGAAGGAAGGGAAATTTTGATATCGGCTCAGGGTGAGCGAACGCTGCTGAACTTGATCAACGGGGAGCCCCTGACGTACATAGACGGGGACCAGTACCTAAAGCCGGCTTTCCTCTTCGGGGACATGATTGACAAGCAGTCCCAAACGAAGCCCAAGAAAGAACTCTGGGTTTTCCCTGCTCGGAACTTGGTTTTGTATCTGCCCAAGATGCCGAGGGACTATTCCATCTCGGCATTCTTTCATACTACATATCCTAGGAGGATGTCGTGGACGCTGACTCCTGATCTTCACGGCAGGCCGGGGAAGATATTTCATTTGAAAGGAGCTGACCAGGGGTCGTTTGTCGGCCGCCCTACCGGCAATGTGACGATGTTCAGGGGACTGTACCCGGGTAGTGTCCCGAGTGAAGACAGTTTAGTGATCCAGCCGGTCCAATTACCGACTTTCTACAATGATTTCATGGGGCGCGGGGGAGTATACCCTAAGGTGAACCATCGGACAGGTGGGTGGATCACCCCCACAAATCTTCGATGGGCTCGCTTAGTTGATTGGGCCCTGAAGCATTTTCAGACCGAGCTGGAGAACATTGGTCTGTTTGCAGCTGCGAGTGCCACCAGCGTTGGGTTGCCTCTCAACCCCAACCTGTTTTTGGCACTGATGGAGCGAAATATCTCGCTCACCGGGACTTTCGCCACTCCACTGGGGGAATTGGGATTGGCCCTCCATGAGATGGCAGAGATCTCGAGACTACCGATGGGAGATACTCCATATGAAGAGTATGTTCCCACGAACCGGGAGCTGGGGGATTCAGACCCTCTGGTAGTGGAAGTGTATCATGAGCTGATGTGCCACTACCTCGCTTGCACCACTTTTTATGGTGAGCCCTCAGATTTGGCTCACATCAATAAATGGACGTCCTACCTCTTCTTTCATCGGTCCAGGACTGCGAAGCCGGAGAAGGTATTGGAGGGTAAGGATCAGCCTGTGAATCCTCTGGGCGTGCTTAATGCTCAGGTAGTTGACGATCTCATGGAAGACGCTGGGGCTGCGGACTGGATCCTGGACGAAGTGGTAGGAAAGTATCTTGTAGGCACTAAGGCCTATAGTTATTTGAGGCATTGCCGCAGGCCTCTGTCTAGGGAAGCTCAACTGGCCGGCTTTCTCTCCATATGGCTGTGCCATCTGGTGGTACCCGGCATCGCATCTGCGGACCGCATTCACCGCAATACGCTATGGCCTGCAGTGTGTCTGGTGTTTGGGGCAAGACTGGGCTTGCTCCCTGCCATGGTGTGCCGCATTCAAGTTGGCCTGAGGGCCATGACTGACGGGCTGCTCGCTGATGAAACTCGGCGTGATAGCTTTTCCAGGGTAGAATTACCATACATGTATTTGATGGGATGGTTAATTCTTCATAACCCCAGGGTTATGTCTCCCGGCTCTGGCAGTAGTTCGGGGGCTAGTTTCTTGTTGAACTATCAGAAATTCTCCTGGAACGTGACCACAGTTATAGACTGTCGGCGGGCTCTGAACCTCAGTCATAGCTGGAAGCTCTTCTATACGGTTTTCCCTGTTCATCTCAATCAGCAGGGGATCAGACTTCAGGACGTAGGCGACGGGAAGACCGTCATTTCTCCCGAGTCTTTTAATTGGTTGGTCTGTATTAGACCTTTCCATCTATTGTACAGGAGTGAAGACTATTGCTTCTTCGAGCCCTACTTGCCTAGTAGGTTTGCCAGGCAATTCGGGTACGACCAGTTGCACGTGGGCAATGCCGTCACCAGCTTCAGGTCCCGGGACGGACTCATTGATGGAGCCAGAGGATGGCGATATTTCATCATGGGTTGCACTGAGGCGACTTTTACCGTACCCGTCCTTTCACTCTCCACGGAGCTGTGCATCCTCCACTCGTATGTCCAGTTCTATGTGGCAACCAACACCTTCCATCGCGATTTTGATATGCATGGAAGTTTTAGGGTACCTTCTTCCAAGTCTGGGGGAAGAGTCGAAGTCCCGTCGGTTTCTTCTGACGAGGGTGAGGAGTTCGTCAATCCAGATGAGCCTCTGTTGGCTGTATCGAGGGGTGAAGTACCTCTGTCTGCAGGGCCTTTGGTAATCTCTGGGAAGCGAAGGGCTCCTACTCCGAAGGAAACTTCTCCTCGCAAGAGGAAGAAGAAGACGGTTAATCGTCACCTCCGGATTCCTGGTATTGATGTCACGACCCAATTCCGTAGAATCACTTGAGGCGTCCCCCGAATCGTGACCGCCGTGCGGGCCTGGATTTGCGCCCACACAAGGCTTTAATGATTTGCATAGCAAGCACATATTCAGAGTACGCAGATAAATTGAAACACAGATTTGAAACATAGAAAAGTTCTCTTTATTGATAATGAACATCTATTACAAACTCCTGAACGAGTCAGCTAATATGCCGAACGGCTTACAAAAGAGATGACTCAAAATGAGATAGCAGTCCTGTACATTACATCCTTTTATAAACTCAAAACGATAAAGACCTCCAGGCTGGAGGACGGCTTTGCCACGGAGCTGCATTTGTGTATGAAGAGTTGCAGCTTCGGACTTCAAAAGGCTTCGAGGCGCGGTGAAGATGCGCCAACAGCTTGGACTGGATCGGGTAGACGACTTCGGCTCCTCGCTCGGTTCGCCTTGGTGCGGAGAACCTGTTTCAACGAGGGTCAGCATATCGAAACATGCTGGTGAAGGCGAGCTAGCCGAACTATACCAATCAATACGTTGTTTAGTGAAGCATGCATATTTTTGTGGGTTTCTATCTTGCCTTAGTTCATTTACAAGTAAGCAGCATATTGAATTTACTGAAATGAACGTGCCACCGTTAGGTGGATTTTACCTGACCGTCTGAATCACCTGCACAATAATTACCATGCCTTCCCTGCCACGAAGACACAAGTTAGTAAGCAACAGGTTTAAATATACACGATGATCACTGGCTTGGTGCCATAACGGACGATAGTCTTTGACGAGAATGGTTTGCAACGAAAATACAAGAGGTGCTGCAAGCCATTTCCGCCGAACAAGAGACTAGAACAATATGTCTCGCCCGGACCGGATCGATGCCAGTGCCCCAGCATCTTCCGCGAGACGTTACCCTGTGCACAAGTTGTCCATGATCGAACAATATACAAGTAACAAGTTATTGCAGTTGAGGCAACAAGAGTACAAGACAAGCAATTGTACAAGACAAGCAATAATTCGTGATTTATTCTCAAGCGAACAAGCATGCCATTAAGTATCCGTTCGTGCAGTTTATTGACAAGCGTAATAACCAAGTTATTCTCTTTTATCTTGGTTTCTTTTATTATTACTTGGTATCGTTTGATCGGGTCAAAGAAGAATGCAGATTATTAGCTGTGAAGCTTGGAAGCAGGACTAGCTAATCGGGTTGGTAGCCACTCACTTAGATTTTGGAAAGAAGAAGGAAAGAGGCGCTTCACGACTCCGCTCGCAAGCCACCTACTGCTCGTTCACCTGCACACGAACAGCTCGATTAATCCTTCTTCCTCTCTTTCCAAGTCTCGGAATAGAAGTGCAAGTCAATGAACGAAAACAATGAAAACCATCGAAACCGTTCAAGGAAAACAAGCAAATCCCAAAACCAACTCAAAGCACGAAAGCAACAAGCGACATCGAAAACCGAGGCAATAAAAGATAGCAGCGGAGAGGTCCCTCCTGACTCTGCCGCTAAGCCGATCCTTGGGGCGCAGTCCACTGAATATGGGAATCGATTCCGAAGAAACAAATCCATAACGAGGACGAGTTCTTAATTCAATCTATCCCGATCGAACGATACCGTCTTGTGTTTCTTAGCCGCACTCTCCGCACCGGGAGAACGGGGTGCTACATCCTACCAAACTAATTGGAAGTTTCGTCCCGAAACTTAGGATAGGACTTACCGTTAAGGATTATTTGGTCGGGGACGGCGATCATGACTCAAGGAACAATCACGAACAGAATGGTTTGATTCACCACAGGCTAGGCATAATCCAAGTTTCATACGACATTTGTCGATTGCATGTCCTGACTTTTTACAGAATTTACAGTAGGGCATTGTGTTCCCTTTGTGTGAACCACCGTCGTTTCGGCGCTTTGCAGCGTTGTTTCCTCTCTCGTCGCTTTGGCGTTTGTGACTGGATGTATGCACAGCGCCGGCAGGAACGTGAGGATAGTGTGGTTCGAGCGACAGGGCGTGATTCATGACTTCACGCATTGTCCGATACTGATGAACGGATACGTGCGAATGGATGACAGGACGTAGTCCACCTTCAAACCTTCTAGCTCGACTCGCTACATCAGGTAAATAGGCCCTAGCGAATTTGGAGAGTCGGTTGAACTCGACGGAGTACTCTTTAACTGTCATGCTGCCTTGCCGCAGTTGCACGAACTCATTTTCCATCTGGCGTTGGACTGGAGGGGGTACATACTCCTCTTCGAACGCGGCACGAAAAGTCGTCCACGAGATCGCCTCCTCTCCGTGATCAAATTGGAGAGATCGTCGATGCACGTCCCACCAATCGTGTGCGTTGAGGCGGAGCTGTAGTTGCGCGCAGGAGACGCGCTTCTCTTCGGGGACCTCTAACAAAGCGAAGTGATCTTCAAGTTCGGCCAACCAATCTAGAGCTACGACTGGGTCCTCAGTCCCGTTGAATGGGGTGTTGCAGACTTTCTTGAAGTGGCCAAAGTCGAAGGTAGTCACATCCCTCGCCCTTGGAATTCGCGGCGTCTCTACTTCAAGCACGGGCTGTTCCACCGGAGTCGCTGGCGTTGCCGCAGACTGGTTGGATGCCAAAGTCTGAACGATCTGCTGCAGGGTATCTACCTGCTTCTGTTGGACTGAGAATCGTGCTTCTATATTGTCTTGAAACTTGAGCTGACTCTCTTCCGCCCGCTTCTCGGCCCGTTCATAGCGAGCCTCGTCCCTTTGTTGGTTTGCCTCCAACATCTGCAACATTCGTTGGACGGGATCGATGCTTGGCACGGCTCGCTGGCTCTTTGAACTTCCCGAAGTATCCGAACTACTTTCTTGGCCTTGCGTTTGGTCCGGAGTTTGCGCTGCAGATTGCGCTGGAGCCATTCCTTCAAAAGAAGGTAAATTACATTAGGATCATAATGTATTATGGACTTATTGCATGAACGTATCTCATTTTGGCCTAGCGAGTTCAAGAGTTCGCACATGAATTGATCGTTAAAGGAACTTTTCCAGCACGAAGTCTAAGGAACTTTGAATCTGTGCTCTGATACCACTATGTCACGACCCAATTCCGTAGAATCACTTGAGGCGTCCCCTGAATCGTGACCGCCGTGCGGGCCTGGAGTTGCGCCCGCACAAGGCTTTAATGATTTGCATAGCAAGCACATATTCAGAGTACGCAGATAAATTGAAACACAGATTTGAAACATAGAAAAGTTCTCTTTATTGATAATGAACATCTATTACAAACTCCTGAACGAGTCAGCTAATATGCCGAACGGCTTACAAAAGAGATGACTCAAAATGAGATAGCAGTCATGTACATTACATCCTTTTATAAACTCAAAACGATAAAGACCTCCAGGCTGGAGGACGGCTTTGCCACGGAGCTACATTTGTGTATGAAGAGTTGCAGCTTCGGACTTCAAAAGGCTTCGAGGCGCGGTGAAGATGCGCCAACAGCTTGGACTGGATCGGGTAGACGACTTCGGCTCCTCGCTCGGTTCGCCTTGGTGCGGAGAACCTGTTTCAACGAGGGTCAGCATATCGAAACATGCTGGTGAAGGCGAGCTAGCCGAACTATACCAATCAACACGTTGTTTAGTGAAGCATGCATATTTTTGTGGATTTCTATCTTGCCTTAGTTCATTTACAAGTAAGCAGCATATTGAATTTACTGAAATGAACGTGCCACCGTTAGGTGGATTTTACCTGACCGTCTGAATCACCTGCACAATACTTACCATGCCTTCCCTGCCACGAAGACACAAGTTAGTAAGCAACAGGTTTAAATATACACGATGATCACTGGCTTGGTGTCATAACGGACGATAGTCTTTGACGAGAATGGTTTGCAACGAAAATACAAGAGGTGCTACAAGCCATTTCCGCCGAACAAGAGACTAGAACAATATGTCTCGTCCGGACCGGATCGATGCCAGTGCCCCAGCATCGTCCGCGAGACGTTACCCTGTGCACAAGTTGTCCATGATCGAACAATATACAAGTAACAAGTTATTGCAGTTGAGGCAACAAGAGTACAAGACAAGCAATTGTACAAGACAAGCAATAATTCGTGATTTATTCTCAAGCGAACAAGCATGCCATTAAGTATCCGTTCGTACAGTTTATTGACAAGCGTAATAACCAAGTTATTCTCTTTTATCTTGGTTTCTTTTATTATTACTTGGTATCGTTTGATCGGGTCAAAGAAGAATGCAGATTATTAGCTGTGAAGCTTGGAAGCAGGACTAGCTAATCGGGTTGGTAGCCACTCACTTAGATTTTGGAAAGAAGAAGGAAAGAGGCGCTTCACGACTCCGCTCGCAAGCCACCTACTGCTCGTTCACCTGCACACGAACAGCTCGATTAATCCTTCTTCCTCTCTTTCCAAGTCTCGGAATAGAAGTGCAAGTCAATGAACGAAAACAATGAAAACCATCGAAACCGTTCAAGGAAAACAAGCAAATCCCAAAACCAACTCAAAGCACGAAAGCAACAAGCGACATCGAAAACCGAGGCAATAAAAGATAGCAGCGGAGAGGTCCCTCCTAACTCTGCCGCTAAGCCGATCCTTGGGGCGCAGTCCACTGAATATGGGAATCGATTCCGAAGAAACAAATCCATAACGAGGACGAGTTCTTAATTCAATCTATCCCGATCGAACGATACCGTCTTGTGTTTCTTAGCCGCGCTCTCCGCACCGGGAGAACGGGGTGCTACAATTGAGGCTCCTGGAAGTGAGCCTGCATCTCCCCATGTTGGGGATGATTCTTTGATTGGAGGTTCCTCGCCTTTTAGAGAGGGACCCTCTAATGTTCCGGCCGGGAGAATCTCTGCTGGAGGCTGCCGTCGCTGCTACTGCTTCAGGTAGTGGAACGAGGTCACCTTCGGGGCCGAGCCAGATGAGGATATCTTTATCCGGATCAGCATCGGGAGAGACCCATGCCGCGTTTGTAGGTGCGCCCAACGAGATTCCAACCGATGAATCTCGGTTGGAATTTGACGAGGACCTGGAAGAGCATTCGCCAGTGCTCCTTAGAGCACCCCCTTCTCCAGGTATGACAGCTTGCCTAGTATCTTTAAGGAATGATTTAGCTGTACTGGCCGCGGACGCGTCATATACACCATTGGCCATGGGTAAATGTTGTCTTTCATGCCTCTTTTTAGAAAAGTTAACATCATTTCGATACTAACTTCCTTTCGTCCTCTTTTCAGGGGAAGACCTCTTCGGGGAGGGCAGTGTAGATGCGTTATTCGGCTCTGTGTCAGGTCCTGGCGGCGACACGGAGGTGGCTGATTTTGAAGAGGAAACATCTTCGGGTGCCGGCTCGCCTGTCGACGAGGTCCCGATATCTCAAGAGGAGGACGAGCCTGTCATTGCGACAATGCCTCCTTTGAGTATGCTGGTATCTTCGTCCAGTGTTGGCGCTTCTTCTTTTGTCGCACCACCTGTTGAGGCGACGGCCGTGGCAACATCGTCTGCGGTTGTTCTTGTAGGGGGACTCGCCATTATCGCGGCCACTCCCGGTGTCCATTCGGATCTAGTTGCTGTGACCGAGCAGTACACTCGTATCTTCTATGCCACCTTGAAAATGTTAATATCAATGGTGTTGGAGAAGAATTTGGGCTTTGCGTCGCTGAGGAGAGCCTCCCGGGCCTCTATAGTGTCGATCCGAGAATTCAATGACACTGGGGTAGCTGACGCGCTAGAGGAGATAGTTAATGGTTTGGAGCAACCCATTAACGAATACTTGCAGCTAGCTCGAGGCAACATTGACGGTCTCGTTCAAGCTAGGTACGACTTCCTGAGCGCGCAGCTTACTGAACATATGGCATCTTTGAATAAGTCCATCGAGGCTCAGCAGCGGGAGATGGACGAAGAACGTGTCCAATTAGGGTATGTCGTCCCCGAGTTGACCCGGTGCGAAGCCGAATATGACGAAGCGGCAGCGCAGGCCCGCATATTGAAGGATGAGCTCGTTCGAGTAGAGGCGAAGGTTCTCTCTTTGTCGGCGGCTCGAGATGTGCTGAAGGAGCGACGGGCGACTGTTCAGCAGAATCTGGCGCGTGTTGGTGCTTTCCACTCAGGTTTTGTGCGGGCTCGGTCTGAGCTAGCTGCTTTGGACAACGATGCGACAAGGTTGGAGAGGGCTCGTGCCGACGTCTTGAACTCCCGGGATGAGAGGATGGTTGCTCTGGCGCAGCAGATTCGCGACCTGACCGCTCCCCCAAAATGATGTACTTTTGCTTTTGCTTTTCAATGTACTTTCGCTCCTTTTTGGGAATAATAAAGAGACTTTCATCTGACTTTGTGGACCCATCATTTTGGAATATAAATGACAGGTTTGGGTGAAAGTGATATCAGAGGTAATATGGATGTGATATACTCTCGGTAAGTTTTAGCAGGATATATCTATTCAGAGGTTATATGGACATGATAGAAATATTTTTTTTTAGCTAAAATTTGTACACAAGACACTATCAGAGGTAGTATGGACGTGATAGGTCTTGAAGTTCCAAATTAGTTAAACATATCTATTCAGAGGTTATATGGACATGATAGAATACGATCCAACTAGTTTCATTTTGGAAGTAGTTTTGTCAGAATAAGGTTTTCGCCATATTCCACTTGAGCAGAGGAGGTTAAGCATAATACCTTTTCAGGAATTTGCCATTGATAGGAGCCATTAACAGGTCTCCATTAGGCTGGGCTAACCTGTAAGCGCCGTTTGAGAACGTCGTCTCGATCACATAAGGGCCTTCCCATTTGGGCTGGAATTTGTCCTTACTTCTGTGAGTAAGAATCATCGGCCTTCTCACAGCTAAAACTAGCTCGCCGACTTTGAACACCCTTTCCTTCACTTTTTGATTAAAAGCCCTGGAAATGCGTGCTTGATAGAACGCGATGCGCTGTTGAGCTTGGAGGCGTTTCTCATCTAATCCTTCTAGCTCTTGAAGCCTTAATAGGTCATTCTTTTCTTGAGTCAACTCATTAGCCACGGCTATCCTGAGTGACGGAATTTGGATCTCGATGGGGAGAACTGCTTCGCTCCCGTAAACTAATGAGAATGGGGTACAACCTGTCGGTGCTCGTACCGTTGTGCGGTATGCCCAGAGACATTCTCCCAGCTTCTCATTCCAATCCCTTTTGTTCGAAGAGACGAACTTCTTCAAGAGCTTGATAATGGTTTTGTTGAATGCTTCCGCCAAACCATTAGCAGCAGGATTAGATGCCGTAGAGACGACATTTTGTATCCGATTTTTATCGCAAAATCGATGAAACGCTTGGCTGATGAATTGAGGCCCATTGTCATGGATTATCCTTCGGGGTATCCCGAAGCGGTAAATGACGTGATGCTTGATGAAGCTGATCACATTAGATGCCTTCACCTCAGCAAGAGGGATCGCCTCTGCCCATCTGGAGAAGTAATCCGTGATGGCCAGTATGAACCGGTGACCTCTGGAAGAAGACGGGTGAATAGGACCAATGATATCCATACCCCATGTTTCGAAAGGCCAGGACGCAACCGTAGGATGTAGATATTCGGGAGGTTGATGGATAAAGTCTGCATGGACCTGACAGGCTCTGCATTGTCTTGCATACTTTATTGCATCCGTGATCATAGTAGGCCAGTAATAGCCCATTCTCCTGATGCGATCCTGTAGCTTAGGACCGGATTGATGCGCTCCGCATACGCCGTCGTGAGCTTCTCGGATGATCCGCCGTGCCTCATCATCTGAGAGACATCTTAATAGCAGTCTGTCGTAGGTCCGGCGATATAGACACTGTGAGGATGCCTCGAAATAGAAGCGTAATGATCGTCTTTTGACGGATACTGCCTCTTTAGGGTCCTCCGGCAAGATTCTGTATGCTACGAAATCTATAAAGGGACTTCTCCAGTCTCTCCTGGGAGGATCTGTGTCCACCGCGTAGCTGCGTTCTATGTGAAAGTTATTTTTCGCACAGAATAAATCCCTGTTAAGAAGGATTACCGAATTCTGCCTTCTTATAGGGGTAGCTAAATCTGCAGCTAGACTGGCTAGGGCATCAGTTTCCAGATTTTGAGATCGAGGCACATGTTCCAGGAAGAACTGTCACGACCCGCACCCGGTTTAGGGGCACGAGTGCGTGGGTACGTCCAACCTACGCCGCAGCATCAGCGGTAGAACGCTGTCTAGGTCATGTAACTATCTAATCAAACTCACGTGAATACCCAACTCCATAAGGAGACGTGGATATCATAAAATAATGCTGGAAATACTCAATCACATAAACTAAAGCACGATGAGATATCAAGGCAAGCAAGAAATAGAAGACAAGTCTAACGACAAAATAATCATACCTGCAATCATTAACTTCCAATCCTCAAGTGTGTCAGAAACCAGTCTACTAAGGTCACAGTCTGGAAAAATATTTTCCAGTCAGGAAGGAGCAAAGTACATCTCTAAATAGCAGTTCTATATTAATGATATAAACTATGTAGCAGTTCTAGATGGAAATATACGAGAAGCATGTATAGGTACGAGAAATAAAAGAAATACTGGAAATACTGTAAGTAAATGCAGGAGAAGAAACAATATGTCAAAGAGCTAGAAACCTATGACTAAGTGTGTGAGTACTAGCTTAAACATGTGATCGGCTTGGGAACTTGATCAGGCTGGTTACATGTGATTAGCTATGATTCATGTAAGGTCAGGCTAACCGTTGGTTAGCTATGATGCATATAGAGGTTAGGCTAATCACACGTAACAGCTATGAAGCATGTAAATGGTCAGGCCGCACCCGACGTGAGATGTGGGGTGAGCTATGATGCATGTAGAGTTGGGTATGATCACATATCTATACTAAAATACTCCCCTCCCCCGACTGGTATAGTAGATCCAATCATGGTACGCTATGGCACGGGATTCCCTAGGGAGGTAGCAAGTCTCCCCGGGAATCAGTGTCTGTACATGCACAAGATAACAAGGAAATAAGTCTTGTACAAGTTACACCATGAATAAGGAATAACATCTCATGACGAGATCCGTGTATACCAATCTGTGTAACCAACGTGTCAAGAGCATGTATATCTACACTAGATACAGTGAACATAGGAGATATCATAAATTAGAAACTAATCAGAGAATGTACTCGCCTTGGGTCCTTAGCTGTCAATACCAATGTCCTGTCCCAGAGTATCGTCTGGAGAATCCGACAGTCCTATAAACATATAATAATATCACTTATATCAGATGCTACACTAACACACAATAGAAATACCCTGGCCTCAGGGCTATGCCAGGCATGGCTCTAGTCAACTAGGGTCATCTAGTAGGGATATGTATATAATACACATTTACACTCAGAGTATATACCAATAAAAACGTATATAATATATATATATATATAAGTGTCTATTAGTAATTGTACAAAATACGTATATGTGTATATACACTAAATAGATGTATATAAATATATACTTTTATACAAAAATACATATTTGTATATATATCAATCAAATATTTTTATATATGTATATTAACAAATCAAAGAATGTACATAATGCCACCCTCCTCAAGGTGATCCCAAATGAAATAGCAGTTAGTTCCAATGGGTCCGGAGCAGTCCAATTAGCTAGAAACTATATAAAGAAGTTCAAGATCGAAGTTCGGCACGAAAATCGGGATAAGGATACCGAGTCCTCAATACATAGAGAAAACATACGGGGGTTAACAAGTTTAGCTAAAAGAGAAATGGTCGTTTGTTTGTTATTAAGGTAACCCTTAATTTATGAAAAATCATTTCGAATTTATTTTGAACAATAATTTCAAATAAAAGTTTATTTATAAAAATCTAGAATTTATGTAAAAGCCATCATATATTTTTATATCTATAGTAAAATTGGTCACCAGCCCAAATAAATAATTTTGATCTTATTTTTTTTTTTTTTGAAACTATATTTTTAATTAATAATATAAACCCCAAAAATTATTATATTTTTGCATAATCAAAAATTCTTTTAATTTTTTACAACTAAACTAAGTACATGAAATTACTAAACTAATTACATTTATTTACTAAACTAATTAGAAATTAACTAATTGATTAAGAAATTACTAACTGATTAATAATTAACTAATGATTAATAAAATAATTAACTGATGAATAAATAATTAACTTAACTAAACTAATATAAATTAACTAAACTAATATAAATTAACTAACTAATTATATTAATTAACTAAACTAATTAAATTACCAAAACCTCAGTTCTCTGAATAAAAGAAAGGGGAAAGAGGGAAAGCTCACTGGGGGTTTTCAGGCGTCGGCGCGGTGGAGGTCCGCCGGGCAGGGCGTCGGCGGTCGAGCGACTGCTGTGGCGGCGGCGGTGCTCGTATCGAGGAGGCGGCGGGTGCTCGGCTCGAGGCGGCGGATCTGCTGTGGTCGAAGCCCGGCGGTGGTCGACGTTCGTCTCGGGGCGGCGGCGGCGGTGGAAACCCGAGAGCGGCAGCGGACACGGCGGCCACCGGCGGTAGGTTAGGTTAAAATAGGGTTAGGGTTTTGGATTTCTGTGAATCGTGTCGGGTTGGATCGTGTCCGGGGCTGGACACGATGGATTCGATGTACTGTGGACGTGTCCGGGTGTTGGACACAGGGGTTTGAATGTACTGTGGTGTGGGGGTTATGTCCAGATGGTGTCGGACACGAAAATCTGGTTGTAACGTTGTAAATCTGGACACAGGAAATGAATGGATACGGTAGGACACCCGGGGTCGGACCCGAGGCCAACACGGCTGACACGGTAATGCTGGACACACGGACACGAGCACACAAATCAATGGTGATGACTTGTGGCTTGTGGGAATTTGTGAGGGCTAGCTAGGGTTTCTTGGGAATGGTGTGGTGAGAGACTTTAAATAGGAAAAGAGGGTGTGGGATGAAGGGTGAGGATTGGCCCAATAATGAATGGCCAAGATTATATATAAATGGATTTTTCATGTGGGAAAAATGAGGGTGTGAATAGGAGACGGTAAACTGGAAAATTTAATAGAAAAATATTATAATTTAAGAAAATATTTTAAGAGCTAACGGATTCCCAATTGGCCACTAATTAAACCTATATTCCAAAATCTTAATTTATATAATTTATTTATTTACTAATCCAAAATGGATATGAAAATTTATTATGAAAACAACTAGTCCTTCAATAATTTTATTAAACAAATAATTTTATGATTTCAAGCCAATAAATATTCGAAGCTAGAGTATTATATATGTATCATTATTTATCTATTTAATTTATAAGAAATCGACATTTAGGAAAAAATGATTTTTATAAAAGATTTTAAATCACTTACAAAAATCAAACATTGTAAAAAATCTAATACTAAAATTCAAGGAGAAATATCTTATAAACTTGATATTTTAAAATAAAATAAAAATCTAAATATTTCGGAAATTTGGAAATCAGAGGTTACAAGTCTACCCACCTTAGAAAAATTTCTTCCTCGAAATTTAAGATCCTCAATAATTGCCTTTACTCATCATATTATTCCTATCAAAATTTAAATTTCAACCCAAATAATCATGAAGTAATTCCATATTGCTATTTCACAACCTTTCAAAATTTTATAACATCATATTCCTGAAAATCTTCAAGTTTAAAAATCAAATCCCCTTTGTCATAATCTCCTCAAAAAAAAAAATTAAGTTTGTATCTAAATACTCAAGGATTTTAATATTCAATCCTCCAATTGAAATACAATCAATGCATATTTATAAAATCGTGTCCCAAAATTTAAATTTTAACCACTAATCCATCAATCATCTTACTCCTCTAACTCAATTTCAATTGCTGTTTATTCAAATCTAAATTCTCCTCTCGAGAATTGAATTCGACACCATTCCATTAACGATTTTATTTTCCGATTTTCTTTTCCTCAAATACTCAACGATGCGATACTTTCAGGATCTTCAATGCAACATTCATAATATAAAATTTTAAATTTCTATCTTGCAATCAAATAGATAAAATGATAATTTACCAAATTTTCTCAAATTTTAATAATCAATCATATCAAGACCTTCCTAAAATTAATAAATCCTCAATTTTGCCCTGTGAATTTCTTAACTCTCTATTTAAGTTAATGTTTATCCTCGAATTTCAGTCAAACCTCGATTCTCGTACAATCAATGATCCATCACCTATGTTATAACAACCCCTTAATTCTTTATTTAAATTAATGCTCATCCACAATTTAATAATCTTGTCTATTTTTGTCAGTCATAACCTTGTCATAGATCTTTGCTATGGTCAAAACCCTAATGATCATGGTTTAAAAAAAAACTCTACCTACAGCCATGCAATTTAAGAAAAATATATAGGTCATGTATCTTTTGTCATGGTATTTCAGTCTCTGTTAAGGTGTACTACTAGTTATATCCTAACAAGAAAATCATGAATACGAACTACAGTATTAGGAAAGTCAATCAATCGAAAGATGGAAGAAGGAATCATTAGGAGGGAAAGAAAGAACCTGCTAACATATTACTTGTAGTATCTACTATCTCTAACAAACACTTAACTCTAGCACATTCACTAACTAATTCCTATTCATGTACACTGGTACCCATATCAACTAATCATTAATCCACAAGATCCATGAATATATCCGTATTGCACACACCTGTCTATTAATACCAAAATCTGGTACCAAGAACCTCTAACACGATTATAGGTCAATTGGTGCATGTAAAGTTTGATACCTCTATCTCTTTAGGTACCCCTGTTCTACTTTAGTACACCCACTGCTAGTTCTCGTTCCTACTACAATTGTCCATACTATTTGTTCTCATTACTCCAGTGCACACCAAGTATAACACCATACTAAGTGCTAAACCCATTTTAATACAACTCTAGATGGACACCCAAGTCAGTCTACGGTGCCATCTCAATCATGCTCAAGTCACTAGATCCTTACACATGTATATCGTCTACTCATATATTAATATTCGTATCTCTCATCTACCCTAAAATTAATCCTCAAAATAATCATCAAGGTTTAACTTCTCGATCAACTTAAAATAAATATATATGCCTCCTCAAGGTCAGATACTCAACATCGAAATAAAATTTTAATTATTTTTAAAATCTTTGTAGCCTTGACCATGTTTATTGAATCAATATTTGAAATCCTCAAAAAATTTATGACACAATCTCAACTCCTCAATAATTCTCAAAGTAAAAATTCATTTTCACTCTTTAATTTATAAATCCACCAATTTACATATAAGTGCTCGTAGTCTCTAATACCCGAGGTGCACTCCATACCTCTATTGTCTACAACTGTGTACTAAATTTGTACTGTCTGAATCACTTGCACTATTACCTCCAATGATCAAAGTTATCATCACCTGTAATTTCTTTCATGATTTCAATTTATGTCAACTGGTATATCATCCGATTATCATCACGCAGAGTGCTTACTGTTTTGAGCGTCGTTCTCGACTAATCCTCGATATAGAACCATTAGCACTCTTGGTATTATATCACTAGTTGCATTAATGGATTATCTCATCAAGCTCATTAGAACTCATGATCACCTGAATCCTCTATTATACTCATGTTTCTTTACTCTCATGGGTATGTGTATGGTTCCTCATCTCAATTGATGTATATGTATTTTCCTTTAACCTTTCATAGCCTGTTACACTAATCTGTGATACGCTTCACCATTTTTATTACTAATTCCGATATTTCTCTTCTCATGACATCTCATTAATACCCTTTATGCATATACATTTATTTACTCTTGACACACCCAAGTAATCAATCATCAAATTGAACATCATGCTCCATTAATCTTTAACACAATTTCTTGATACTTAATTGTTTACATAGATCATCCCATTACATAAATTCATGACTATCCAGGACGGGTATGCTGACTCCGATACTAACTCTTGGAACCATCATTGATACTCTTACTCCTTCTTCTACCTATAGTACCAATATTAACTATAATAACACCTATCATAGAACTATTGCTACAAGGTACTATGCTATGGGTATCTCTAGATTAATGCCTACTGCTCACATGTCCAACTAAGAAACACTTACAACTCACAAGTCACACTCAGTCAAACTAATACAAGACACAACCAAAATTGCAAGTCACTAATTATCACACTAACAAGGATCCTTAAAGAAATAAGGCTCAAAAGAACTGGGTTAAGGACTGAAGGTATCTTTACTGCTAGTAAAGAAAAGAAGCGATGGAACAAAGTCCTGGAATAACAGAAATAGATAAGTCTTGAGATGATACTTTAAGAACCAATTTAAGATACAACCTGATAATCATACACGTATGTCTGAAATCATGCACTCAGAATCCTCGCCACGCCAGTAAGCATAGATGCGATAAACGATAGGTTCCGTAACTAAGGTACGCAACTCTATAATCATGTCATCTAGAATCTTCGTCACGCCAACCGGTATGGCTGCGAGAGACTCTAAGTTTCATAACTATAGTATGTACATCCAAGTCAGGTTCCTACGTTCTCGTCACGACAGCTAATATGGCTGCGATAAACTCTAGGGTCCATAACCAAAGTAGACGTTTTACCTTTCTCACTGTCCTCATCAACATATGTCATCATATGATACCGTAAATTTTAGCCCGTAAAATTCATCTCGATATGAAATCAACTCAACAACGATACCAAGAATTAAATTTAACAACTGGTCAACAAGAATCAAACTCAACAATGATACCAAGATTCAAATTTTAATAATTGATCAACAATAATCAAATTCAATATCAATGAGTGAGGACGGACGGAAACAAGGCGAAGGATTTAAAATTAGAAATTTTAATAAGATTCTCAAGGGGTCGTCCCAAGAATCTCGCAAGAATTTTGTGATTGAGCATCCTCTCTCATCCCAGTATCCTATGTCCTATATTCTATAGCGCACTACTACGACATCGCACAACTAGCGAAGTCTGACCTACATGGGCCACCACTAAAAATGTGTCACGACCCGCACCCGGTTTAGGGGCACGAGTGCGTGGGTACGTCCAGCCTACGCCGCAGCATCGGCGGTAGAACGATGTCTAGGTCATGTAACTATCTAATCAAACTCACGTGAATATCCAACTCCATAAGGAGACGTGGATATCATAAAATAATGCTGGAAATACTCAATCACATAAACTAAAGCACGATGAGATATCAAGGCAAGCAAGAAATACAAGACAAGTCTAACGACAAAATAATCATACCTGCAATCATTAACTTCCAATCCTTAAGTGTGTCAGAAACCAGTCTACTAAGGTCACAGTCTGGAAAAATATTTTCCAGTCAGGAAGGAGCAAAGTACATCTCTAAATAACAGTTCTATATTAATGATATAAACTATGTAGCAGTTCTAGATGGAAATATACGAGAAGCATGTATAGGTACGAGAAATAAAAGAAATACTGGAAATACTGTAAGTAAATGCAGGAGAAGAAACAATATATCAAAGAGCTAGAAACCTATGACTAAGTGTGTGAGTACTAGCTTAAACATGTGATCGGCTTGGGAACTTGATCAGGCTGGTTACATGTGATTAGCTATGATTCATGTAAGGTCAGGCTAACCGTTGGTTAGCTATGATGCATATAGAGGTCAGGCTAATCACACGTAATAGCTATGAAGCATGTAAATGGTCATGCCGCACCCGACGTGAGATGTGGGGTGAGCTATGATGCATGTAGAGTTGGGTATGATCACATATCTATACTAAAATACTCCCCTCCCCCGACTGGTATAGTAGATCCAATCATGGTACGCTATGGCACGGGATTCCCTAGGGAGGTAGCAAGTCTCCCTGGGAATCAGTGTCTGTACATGCACAAGATAACAAGGAAACAAGTCTTGTACAAGCTACACCATGAATAAGGAATAACATCTCATGACGAGATCCGTGTATACCAATCCGTGTAACCAACGTGTCAAGAGCATGTATATCTACACTAGATACAGTGAACATAGGAGATATCATAAATTAGAAACTAATCAGAGAATGTACTCGCCTTGGGTCCTTAGCTGTCAATACCAATGTCCTGTCCCAGAGTATCGTCTGGAGAATCCGACAGTCCTATAAACATATAATAATATCACTTGTATCAGATGCTACACTAACACACAATAGAAATACCTTGGCCTCAGGGCTATGCCAGGCATGGCTCTAGTCAACTAGGGTCATCTAGTAGGGATACGTATATAATACACATTTACACTCAGAGTATATACCAATAAAAACGTATATAATATATATATATAAGTGTCTATTAGTAATTGTACAAAATACGTATATGTGTATATACACTAAATAGATGTATATAAATATATACTTTTATACCAAAATACATATTTGTATATATATCAATCAAATATTTTTATATATGTATATTAACAAATCAAAGAATGTACATAATGCCACCCTCCTCAAGGTGATCCCAAATGAAATAGCAGTTAGCTCCAATGGGTCCGGAGCAGTCCAATTAGCTAGAAACTATATAAAGAAGTTCAAGATCGGAGTTCGGCACGAAAATCGGGATAAGGATACCGAGTCCTCAATACATAGAGAAAACATACGGGGGTTAACAAGTTTAGCTAAAAGAGAAAGGGTCGTTTGTTTGTTATTAAGGTAACCCTTAATTTATGAAAAATTATTTCGAATTTATTTTGAACAATAATTTCAAATAAAAGTTTATTTATAAAAATCTAGAATTTATGTAAAAGCCATCATATATTTTTATATCTATAGTAAAATTGGTCACCAGCCCAAATAAACAATTTTGATATATTTTTTTTTTTTGAAACTATATTTTTAATTAATAATATAAACCCCAAAAATTATTATATTTTTGCATAATCAAAAACCCTTTTAATTTTTTACAACTAAACTAAGTACATGAAATTACTAAACTAATTACATTTATTTATTATACTAATTAGAAATTAACTAATTGATTAAGAAATTACTAACTGGTTAATAATTAACTAATGATTAATAAAATAATTAACTGATGAATAAATAATTAACTAAACTAAACTAATATAAATTAACTAAACTAATATAAATTAACTAACTAATTATATTAATTAACTAAACTAATTAAATTACCAAAACCTCAGTTCTCTGAATCGAAGAAAGGGGAAAGAGGGAAAGCTCACTGGGGGTTTTCAGGCGTCGGCGCGGTGGAGGTCCGCCGGGCAGGGCGTCGGCGGTTGAGCGACTGCTGTGGCGGCGGCGGTGCTCGTATCGAGGAGGCGGCGGGTGCTCGGCTCGAGGCGGCGGATCTGCTGTGGTCGAAGCCCGGCGGTGGTCGACGTTCGTCTCGGGGCGGCGGCGGCGGTGGAAACCCGAGAGCGGCAGCGGAGCTCGACGAAGTGGAGGGGATCCGCGGCGGCCAGCTCGAGGACGATGAGGGGATCCGCGGCCGCCAGCTCGACGACGATGAGGGGATCCGCGGCGGCCACCGGCGGTAGGTTAGGTTAAAATAGGGTTAGGGTTTTGGATTTCTGTGAATCGTGTCGGGTTGGATCGTGTCCGGGGCTGGACACGATGGATTCGATGTACTGTGGACGTGTCCGGGTGTTGGACACAGGGGTTTGAATGTACTGTGGTGTGGGGGTTGTGTCCAGATGGTGTCGGACACGAAAATCTGGTTGTAACGTTGTAAATCTGGACACAGGAAATGAATGGATACGGTAGGACACCCGGGGTCGGACCCGAGGCCAACACGGCTGACACGGTAATGTTGGACACACGGACACGAGCACACAAATCAATGGTGATGGCTTGTGGCTTGTGGTAATTTGTGAGGGCTAGCTAGGGTTTCTTGGGAATGGTGTGGTGAGAGACTTTAAATAGGGAAAGAGGGTGTGGGATGAAGGGTGAGGATTGGCCCAATAATGAATGGCCAAGATTATATATAAATGGGTTTTTCATGTGGGAAAAATGAGGGTGTGAATGGGAGACGGTAAACTGGTAAATTTAATAGAAAAATATTATAATTTAAGAAAATATTTTAAGAGCTAACTGATTCCCAATTAGCCACTAATTAAACCCATATTCCAAAATCTTAATTTATGTAATTTATTTATTTACTAATCCAAAATGGATATGAAAATTTATTATGAAAATAACTAGTCCTTCAATAATTTTATTAAACAAATAATTTTATGATTTCAAGCCAATAAATATTCGAAGTTAGAGTATTATATATGTATCATTATTTATCTATTTAATTTATAAGAAATCGACATTTAGGAAAAAATAATTTTTATAAAAGATTTTAAATCACTTACAAAAATCAAACATTGTAAAAAATCTAATACTAAAATTCAAGGAGAAATATCTTATAAACTTGATATTTTAAAATAAAATAAAAATCTAAATATTTCGAAAATTTGGAAATCAGAGGTTACAAGAACCCTTTGAATGTCATGGCTATCTCGACCGTTGCTTGGTGATAGGGGGTGAGGTCTGGATTCCGGACTTCATATATTCCTCTGACTTGATTGACGATCAGCAAAGAGTCCCCGAAAGCTTCCAGAGATTCGACGTCCAATTCTTTAGCGACTTGGAGCCCGTTTAGCAGAGCGTTATACTCTTCCACATTGTTGGAACAAGGCTCGCTAAGAGAATATGCACGGTAGATGACGAGCTTATCGGGAGTGACCAAGACAATTCCTACTCCCGAAACCACGTTTCCCCTGGGACCAGTCCTGGAGGCACCATCGAAGAATAGTTGCCATGCATCGCCTTCCATCGCGAAATTACACTCTACAACTTCGTCGGGAATGTCCTCGTACAGTTTGGAGGCCTCCGGGATCGGATGAGCAGCTAGGAAGTCAACCAATGCTTGGCCCTTGACGGACTTTTGAGGGACGTACACCATGTCATACGGTGTTAATAACATCGCCCAAGTCGCGAGTCGGGAATTAAGAACACTTGGCTTGTTCATCAGTACCCGAAGAGGATTGATCCTGGAGATGATGTGAATGGTTTGGCCTGTGACATAGTGTCGCATTTTCTGAATAGCGAACATCAGAGCCAAACATTCTTTCTCTACTGGATTGTACCGGTGTTCGGCTCCGACCATCATCCTGCTGAGGTAGTAAATAGCCTGCTCGTGACCCATATCGTTCTTTTGTGCGAGAAGAGCTCCCAGAGAATGATCCATCGCTCGAACATACAGCACGCATGGTCTTCCTATGACAGGAGGCACCAGAACTGGCGGACTAGTGAGGTAGCGCTTGATATCACCGAACGCTTGCTGACAGGCTTCGTCCCATACGAAGGATACACCTTTCTTCATGAGACGAGAAAAGTGCTGACATCTTCCCTAGAGGTTGGATATGAATCTCCGGATATAAGCCAGACGACCTTGAAATCCCCTGAGTTCCCTCAGATTGCGGGGCGGTCGCATTTCTAAGATGGCCTTGACTTTATCAGGGTCCACTTGAATGCCTTTGGCGGTAATGACAAATCCCAGGAATTTGCCATTAGATACCCCCAGAAAGGACTTTGTAGGATTCATCTTGAGTTGATGTTGGCGCATCAATTCAAATACTGTCTTCAAGTCTTGGATGTGATTATCCTTGAGGCGGCTTTTGACAGCTACATCGTCCACGTAACACTCCACTGTCTTGCGCAAATGCTCGTGGAATATGTTACTCATAGCCCGTTGGTACGTAGCCCCGGCATTCTTAAATCCGAAGGGCATGACCGTATAACAATATACCCCCAATGGTGTCCGGAAGGCAGTATGCTTCTCGTCTTCATGATGCATCTTGATTTGATCGTATCCTGAAAATTCGTCCATGAAAGACATACGTTCAAAATCGCATGTATTGTCAATCATGACGTCTGTGATGGGAAGAGAAAACTCATCCTTGGGGCAGGCTGCGTTCAGATCTCGGTAATCGATGCAGACTCGTACTTTCTCATTTTTCTTCATGACCGGGACAACATTAGCGACCCAGTCGGGATGTTGTTCTTCACGGATGAAGCCGCAGGCTATCAACTTCTTGACTTCAGCTTCAATGGCGTCCATCATGTCCGGGCGGAACCGGCGTTGGTGCTGCTTCACAGGCTTTGAATCGGCAAATATATTGAGCTTATGAGTAGCCACCTTTGGATCAAGGCCTTGCATGTCCTCATAATTCCACGCAAAGACGTCGATATATTCTTTTATCAGCTGGATAACTTCTTTCCTTTCTGCTTCGGAAAGATTGTTACTGATAAATATCGGCTTTGGCGAAAGTTCATCCCCAACGTCAATCTGGATAACTTTGTCTTCAGTGGGAGGTTCTCTCAGCTCGAAGCGGAACTCCCATTGTGTATCCATTTGCTGGGCCCAAGCGTCATTCTCAAACAGTTCAGATTCTTGTTCGTCTGATTCGAAGGAATCCGTCACTACCATATTTACTGATAATGTTCGCTCGAGAGCATGAGATGAGTCGGAGGGCGCTGAGCCATTTTGAGAGGAGGATAAGATATCCTCGTTTGACTCAGGAGTTGCGAGGGAGGTGGTATACCCTAACCCGAAACGAGTTCGTTGATAGTAGGGATCGCCGTGCAGCGGCATTCGTCTGTCTTTCCCGTAGTTGAGACCTGGTTCCAGCTTCAAGTTATAATCCATACTTTGCATGATCTTCAAAGCTTGCGGGCTGTATCTGTGAACCTGTATTTTACCGGCATCGTCTTCGGAAGAATCCTCTTGCACAGTCGGTTCATTGTGCATGCGGCCGAAGACTATTGGATGCTGACTGCTGCAAGTAGGTGGGACAATGAAGATAGAATCCTCATGCGGCCCATATGTCGTGGTGACATTGGATGATGACGCCACTTCCCATATATACGGATGATAGGAAAATATAGCTTCCAAGAATTTTTGCGCTATAGGTTCTATATCGTCGTAGGGGGAGGATTCCTGATTTGGAATTTGGGCGTCGATATACTGGAAAGAGTATGTTTATTATCATCTGAAACTCTGTTCCCGGTTGCGTTTACATCACTCGGCTGCCTGTTGCACCGGAGGTTGATGACCAAGGGTGGAGGCTTCTGGTTCAAAGTGATCACTAGAGGATCACCCCCTTTTCCTGACTTGGTCTCGTTCAGGTGGATAGCCATAGGCTCTATGGCTTTTGGACGAGTAGTCCGTCCTTTCACCTTGATTGACAGAGGTTGCTTGGCAGAGGGTTCTTCTGGCTCCCGGTGGGATTCCTTCTCTGCTTCGGCTGACACCTCCTCCGTGCAGTCTTGAGAGTACAACACGGCATCAGAGTAGTAGGATTCTACTCCTTTGAACGGGTTCAGGTCAGCAATCTCCGTTTGTACTGTTCCTCGGGCGTCTACATATTTAAAGCATTGGTGTAGAGTTGAAGGAACGATGTTATGGTCGTGGATCCAATGTCTACCCAGCAGAATGTTGTAGGACACCTCTGAATCGATGACGTAATATGTAGCCACCGTCTGAGGTTGCCAATTTGGATCCTCAGGCGAATCTTCCCCAACGGCTTACTTCTTCCGGCGTTGAAATCCACGATCGTAGTGGTGGTGTAGGCCAATTCGCTGGTAGGAATCCTCAGCGGTCTGAGCAGACTATGAGGAATGATGCTGATTGATGATCCCGGATCTATGTGAATCCGGTCGATCTCCATGGAACCGATGTACCCGGTGTAATAGAGGGGTCTGTCATGTCTGTTATGTTTTAACAGCATGTCATCTTGAGTGAAAGTGATGTTTGGGACCACCTCCATCACACTGTGGCATTGAGGACACACCACGGGTTCTTCGCCAGGGGACTTGAGCTGGGTCAAGTATGCATCCGCCTGCATCAATGCTTCACTCAGGGCTTGACAAGTGTCCTGAGAGAGTCTGAGTAGCTCGAAGATGGACAGCCTGGCTGGTGTATTAGCCAGTTGGGCCAGGATGTCGAAGTTGTATGGTTTCTCTAAACCTTTGTTTTGAATATTTTTCACAGGTTTATCTAAGCGTACTTCTTTTTGCTTTCCTTTGTCTGCCGAAGTTGGTCTCGAAGGACCGGCTTCTAGTACGGCGGATTCCGGTTCTGACGGCTTGGCAGCTGAAGCGTCTGCCGATGCATCTTCCTGGCTGGCTCCATAGTCCTGGAGGTAGGCTTTCCCTGAGCGGGTTCCAGTAGCCAAGACCTCGTCTTCTGATGCCGAGTGTACCGTAATCATGTGACACAGTTTGTGTTTTAAGTTCTTTTTAGACTTAGCCTTAGCAGCTTGAGTCTCTTTCTCGATCTCTGGCACCAGATCTGGATAAACCCATATAGTCTCGCCTCGCTGGGTAGTTAGTGGTAGCAGGTCATGATTTTGACCTCTAGCTGGAGGGAGATTAACGATGTTCATCGTCGTCCGAAAAATAGGCGTAACACCGTCCAGGATTTCTTGGGGAGGCAGATTGCCAAATTGCAGGAAGATCATGTTGGCCGTGACCGTCTTCTCGCTGTTGCGTAGAGTGATGGCCTTAGCGTCGATCAGCTCCTGGATCTTCCTTTTCAGTATATAACACGCCTTTGTGGGGTGGTGTATGTACCTATGGAAGATGCAGTACTTGGGGTTGTTGGTACTGCCGGCCTCATTGGGCCGTCTTACCTCAGGAAGGGTAATCTTGCCGCTTTTGACGAGACATTCGAATATGCTCGGAATATCGTCGTCGTCGAAAGAGTACACTTCAATGGGCCTGGAAGTCCTAGGTTTCGTCTGCGTGGTAGCCACCGTCTTTTGCCTGGACGTGTTGATCGCCAGAGCTTCTTTACCCTTGGTACCACGAGGATGGTCGATGTTGGAGGATGACCTCTTGCCTTTATCAGAGGCCGAGATCATGATGCCATTATCGCGCGCCTTCTGACTATTGTCCTCCGCTGCTACCGCCGAAATGATGAACGAGGGCCAATCATGGAACTGATATGGTCCTGTGAACACCGAGATCACGGGGAGAAGGTTCTTCCTGCAGATGTCAACTAATGCCGAGTCTGAGACTTCTGGAGGCATTTGCAGAGTGGCTTGACGAAAACGTTCGATGAAAGTGAAAACATTCTCTTTTTCCTTCTGCCTGACTTCGATGAGAGAGGACATAGACATGTCCATCCCTCCCTCGTAGAATCGCGTGAAGAATAAAGCCTTGAAGTCTTCAAAGGAAGTAATGCAGTTGTCCGCCAGGCTGCGGTACCACTGGTAAGCTACTGCCGAGAGACAGCCCTTGAACACCCGAGTGAGGAGGGCGTCGTTCCCTTGTAACAACACTGTCATCATGCTGAAGTAGTTCATGTACTGACTCGGTGATGTTTTTCCCTCGAACAAAGCCATAGTCTGTGGTTTGTATCTAGGAGGGAAAGGGACCTCTTCCCAGATAGCTGGGTAAGGTTGGTTGATTCCCAATTTCTTGAGCTGATCTTTGTGCTTTAGGGCATCAAATTGGGCTTTCAACTCCCGTACTGCCTGCATCGGATCTTCAGCCGGTAGCGGGACCACGGAGTGATGAGGAATCGATTGCATCGCGACTCCGACGGGAGGTAATACATTCTCCGAGTGAGGAAGCGGAGGAACTGCTGACTCCTGATCTAGAGCAGGCTCTTGGATTGCGTTGGATGGTGGTAAGTCCACCCCCACACGTATCTGAGTTGGAGGGACCGACGCTTGAGCCATAGCTGCTGTGTGTTGAGTTAGCATCATCTGGTGCATGTTCTCCATCATGGATTGCATCTCCTTCAGAGACGTCTCCAGTATAATGATGTGTTGCTCAGCGCTCCCGAACGGGGAAGCTTCCTCGCGCTCATCTCCAATGGCATAAACTCTTATTTCCCTGAGTGTCATTGAAAGATTAGTATATGTCTCTGTAGAAGTTGACTATATACTTTCGGCATCTGATTTGGGAGACTGGCGACCCCCAGCATCGGAATCAGAAGAGTACGAAGTCGGTTGTCGCGACCTCGAACGAGTGTTTTGGAACACCCCAGCTTCAGTGTTCCTAAGGAGCATGTTGAATCTTCTTCTGCTCGGAGTTCTAGAGGGATGACCTCTTGAGCCCGATCTTCCTCTAGGTATGTGTGAAGCCATGTTCACCGATGCATGTGTGGGCTCTTCTTCCTAGAAAGATGAAGAGTAGCTCAACCGGTCGAAAATCGACCGTTTTGCTTCAGAACAGCAACAGTTAATTACAATCCTATGACTATTACAAGAGTGCTCGTTAGGAGGCGTAATAGACATGCTGGAAGATCCCCTCTCCTTACGTTTCTGGATCAGATAATTGCGCAGGTCAGGAGGAGTTACAGAAGAAGAAGATGATGGCTTGTTCCTTCTGTTCACATCAGTGGGCATGCGGATGTTGGGAACCATAGTTTTTCCTGTGCTTCCTGTATACAACAGGTTGGCCATCTGGGTGGCGGATAATCCCCGAAGAGGGTGTCTTTCCGCAAATTGAGTCTTCTTTACGCTGAGGTTCTTCTCCTTACGTAATTTGGAGCTCTGCTCTGGTTGGCGTAAAGCTGAGGATGTCCTCAGCCGGCCATCAGCTTCTCGCGTAATCCGGAGGGCGGGCAGATTGTTCCCTTACTGGCGTAAAGGCCGAGAAGTTGAGTAGTCCGCCGCTTGCTTTCCCTTGCGTAGATTACAGGGATCATCTGCCTTTCCGCGGAAGGCAGATGCATTTTTACGCGCGGAGCGCGTTTGGAACTTCTGACTTGACGCTAAGGCATTGTCAGAAAGTTTGTCTGTTCCGCCAGGGACGGGAGACTGTTTTCTACGCGCAGAGCGCGGTGTAGGCTTCTGGACCAGCGCTAAGACATTGTCCGAAGTTTCGTCTTTTCCGCCAGGGACGGGAGACTGAGTTTTACGCGCAGAGCGCGGAGTATACTTCTGGGTTGGCGCTGAGGCCTTGCCAGAAGTTTTGTCTGTCCTGCCAGAGACAGGCGACTGAATTTTACGCGCAAGGCGCGGAGTATACTTCTGGGTTAGCGCTGAGGCATTGCCAGAAGTTTTGTCTGCCCTGCCAGAAACATGCGACTGAATTTTATGCGCAAGGCGCGGAGGGAGCAATGCTACAACCTCATTGGTCGGAAAGATCGGAGAGATCGGAGAGTCCACAGGAATGGTAGAGGATGTCTTGGGCATCCAGACCTTACGCAGCTTCCTATTGTTTTGGACTGAGAGAGAGTGAGAGCTACCCCCTGTTTGAAGCATGTCTTCGTAGGCAGATTGGTCGAACTGGACGACCAGTGTCTTCTTCACGGATCCCACGGATACCGCATCGTATTGAGCAATAGCTTCCTCGTCAGAAGAGAAAGACGTCCCCAGCAGAGTCGCCATCTTGTTTCGGATAATAAACGAGAGAGATTATGGAAAACGAGGTCTTATACGAAAACCCGCCCTTTCTTCTGTGTTTACAAACAAGATTGTACAATTTAGTCCTATACGAGGATATCTAAGTACAATTTATTTAATCTGGTTAAATATTGCTATAGGTGTCTGATCTGCAGTCGATTACTTTAGCCCTTGGACCACACGATGATAAAGAAGTGCCGTGGAAGACAGAAAGCAGCTTCGCAGGTTGCTAAAGAGGGTGGATGTCCGATGCCAAAGTCGTCGATCCCTTCTCTTTGCCTGAGCTCTGGATTCTTCTCTCTCTCTCTCTTGACCGTTTGACCTTTGATCTTTGCGACCGTTGGATCTGATACTGGATTTCTTGATCAATTTTTTCGACCTTTTCCTCTGTTGATAGAGGTCTCTATTTATAGAGTTTTAGTGACAGTAACCACACAGTCGGCGTAGAAACCGAGTAGTGGAAAGTACAACACCTTTTTACACGACGGTTTAAAATAACCAATGCCTGCATATAGATGACCTTTTGAGTGAGCATGTGACACGTGTCCAACTAAGGGACAAAACGCGTATATCTGCTGCGAAGATCACGGCGTAGAAGCCATGTAGGTAGTTATCCCTTGTGTAGAAGGGGTTGACGTAGAAGCCAATAACTATCACCATGGCATAGAAGCCAAGTAGGCATAGAAGCCGAGTAGGCGTAGAAGCCAAGTAGGCATAGAAGCCGAGTGGTCATAGAGGCCGAGCAGGCATAGAAGCCGAGTGGGCATAGAAGCCGAGCAGGCGTAGAAGCCGAGTGGGCGTAGAAGCCGAGTAGGCGTAGAAGCCGAGATGATGTGGACGTTTTAGCCGGAATTACGGCTCTTGGAGATATAATCAAATCCCTTGCATTGAATGCAGAGATCTGCCCCCATCCTGCGCATTAAATGCAGAGGCTTGTCTTTAAGATTTGCCATCATTATGTACATTAAATGTAGATATGCGCCTCGAATCCTGTACGAAGAGTAACTGTTGACGTGGCGGTCTGTTTGCCTTCTGCGGAGCGTAAGAAGCTCACGTCTGCCTGTGTACAACTGGGCAGCGTATTCCCTTATATGCGTATGAGTAGTTTACGCAAAGGGGATGTCGCTAAACGACGGTTCGATGACATTTAATCAAATCTCCTACATTAAATGCGGAGATCCGCCATTATCCTGTACATTAAATGCAGAGGCGTGTTTTGAAGGTCTGCCACCCTTCTGTGCATCAAGTGCAGAGACGTGCCTCGAGCATCTGTCAGTATTCGGCGCTTTAAGTGCAGAGATGTGCCTCGAGAAACTGTCATCGCTCTGCGCATTAAATGCAGAGATGTGCCTCGAGCCCTGTACGAAGTGCAGCTTTTGACATGGCAGGCTGTTTGTCTTCCGCGGAGCGTAAACAGCTCACATCTGCCTGTGTAAAACTAGGCGGCGTATCCCTTTGTATGCGTAGAAGCGGTCTACGCCAAGGAAATGGCAGTAAATGACAGCCTGAGTTGCAGTACCGCGCCATCATTATAGCCGTCACTTGGGTTGTCGTGCAGTACTCTTTGTCAGGAGTCCAGACGTCAGGTTCATTGCATGATCTGACAGGTTCATTTCGAAGAATATGAAGCGTTCCTCGTATACTTCAATGCTGCATTGAAAGCGGATGAGTTTTACGCCATAAAGGCGATGAAGCACCCTGTTTACGCTGAAGCAGCCTGGACATACTTCATTTACGCGGATGGTCCTTGAGCCTATATTTTTACGCTGTGCTCAGCGGAAAAGCTCTGTTGCACGTTTGATGGCTTTGAGGTCCTCTGTTTACGCTGCCATGCATCAACATGCTGCGTATAACTATCCAGCGTATTTTTCATGCTTCTACAGGCTCGAAGGATGAGAACACACTAAAAGACAGAAGTCCCAATGATAGTACAGAGCCACGTGTACAATATGACAAAATATCATATGTGTCTCTGGCCCATGTGTCCCTGACTCCATGCGCCCCATGCGGCTCTGGCTCATGCGTCCCATACTCCATTCGTCCCATGCGGCTCTGGACCATGCGTCCCAGACTCCATGTGTCCCAAACTCCATTCGTGCTATGAGGTTCTGGCCCATAATTTCTAGACTCCATGCAGTCCATGCGTCTCTGGCCCCATCCATTCCAGACTCCATGCATCACGTGCGTCTTTGGCCACATGTGTCCCAGATTCGACATCGACCAAATCTTGCTGTTACAACTGAGTGATTCTCTCCAAGCAAATAGCGGTCACGTGTCCATTTGACTAAGTCGCGCCTAAAACAGATGAGAACCATCTAGATATTTAGCAACAATAAAATCTTAACAAATGTCCACATGACAGTTGAAGCCCAGTTCTTATGCACAATTGTAACCCATTTCTATTAGGAGAAGACACGTGGCAACTCCCAATGTCCATGCGGCCCAAAATCTATGCGGCCACTGAACAACTATAAATAATAGCGTATTACCCTCATACAAGGAGGCTGGCTATCTATAAATATATACTCAAGTAAGAGAGAAGAGCTTCTGCATCGGATCTTCCATGGAGTAAAGAGAGTTGCTACACTACTAACCCTCCATTGTCACCCCCAGAAAATAACTTTGTACTTAGATTCTCTTCTAGGACTTTGCTTTGTACTTTCTTTAGTTTGTTCAATTGAATCAAGTTCTTTCCAACTTTCATATTTAATGGCAAGCACGATGGCGACTCTGCTGAGGACGTCCTTCTCCTCTATTGAAAAGTCGGTAACACAGTCCGATGAGGCCAAGCTCGGCTGGACGAAAAAGATGCTGGTGGTCCGCTTCGACCAACAAATGTTCGAGGAAATGCTCCCGAAAGAAAGTGCTAATCCTTCATGAAGGATAGCCAAGCCCAAGAAGATCCGCAGAACATGGATGGACAAGGCCACTGCGTCTCACCCAGCTGCGGAGCAGAAGCTTCCAGCCTCTCACTCTGTTGCCAATGACGGTCGTCGGATAAACACCCATAACGTCCACGTCTATGCGGCATTCTGGCCTGACGTAGAAACTGTTCAGTACCCAGACTCTGGCAGTGAAAAACACTACGATGCCAGACTTTCTGGTCCTGAGGTGGCCTCTATGCGGTCAAGAAAGAGGCTGCATAAGACTATCCATGCGGCATCAACTCACAGCTGCAGACAGACGGCCGCATGCGTCCCTGATAGCAAAAGAACCTCTATTTTTGACTGTATCTCATCCGCCTCAGATCCTATGCGACCAAATAAGAATGGTGAAAACCCAAATCTGGACTTTTTATACTACGCACCTGCGGTTACTAAGATAAAGAAGTATAGGGCAGTGCGAGCCCGTCAAGCTCAAGCAATTGCTCATACGACTTATCGCCAACAGATATCGCTAACTATTACGCGAGCCTCTAACGGAAAGTTGTACATGATTGACCCATGTGTCCATCCCACAGGGACCAATGGACAGGGTCTGTCTCAAAAGTCTTCCACCGGTACCTCGGGGCAAGTTCCTGTACGAACCCCAGGCCAGGGAGCAAATACAGCACCTGCACATCCGTGTGCCCGGGATACCCGGACTCACAAAGAGGATGCAAAGGTAAAACACCCTTCGCATGATTTGCGTGACGTAATTACTCACAAGTACAAATCAAGGAAAACAACTACGACATGCGACGTGCCCTCTCCAAGGCACTGTTGCGCCAACATCATTATCAACTGTTAAGGCAATAAAGCGGCAGTACCCACAGACATGCAATCGACCTTCCAGCAACTCCACTAGAAAGCACCTACCCGACAACAACCCGGAGATCAGGTGCAAGTATCAGAAGAGGAGGAGTTGCCCTTCGCCTCATACTGCTCAACTAGAAAGGTTTCCGCCACCAAGGAAAGAAAGAAAAATACCTCCAGTCCATCGCTCTCTACCAGTGCGTCGCGAAGGCGACTACCCAAAGGGCTGACAACGGCACCTGCAGAAGGCGTCTTTCAGGGCACCCTCTCAAGGAAGAAGCTGTCATCCCCTGGGGTAGTTCTTCCTCAGAATCCCTGGGGGTGACCCAAGATGGGGGTAGTGTCCCCCTGGACGTACGTAACAACCCAGCGTTCCGAGGAGACAACGATTCCCGAGGATCGGGCTCTGAGATCCCGGAGGGTAGCTACTCCCACCAAAATGGCAAAATCTTCTATACTGGGGGTAGTATCCCCTATGAATACGAGGAGGACACGTCACCCTCTCTCCTTAAAGACTACTCACTACAAGGGCATGAGACGGGGAGCACAGCATCCACGGCCCCATCCATTTCTCCCCGTTTGAAGACGGTATAGATGGCCAAAGATGATCATGAAGGCCCCAGTGACCGACAGCGCCTCGAGGTTCTCGAGGACATAATTCATACAATGAGTGCATCAATGCAGACTCTGGCCCAAGCAATACTGGAGATAAAGGCAAACATGGTCCTACCACCCTCAGGGCCCATAGTAACTCTGCAAGCCGAGAGTAGCAATCTTCTGGTGATCCACACCAACCCATCATACCGTAAGGACAGTGATTCCCAAGAACCAGACAATGACATGTCCGGGGTAGTCTCCCTCGACAAGACAGAACAACATCCAGTGCTGGGGGTAGAATTCCCTCCGAGTCCAAAAATAATGCAAAATTATCGGTCTTCCATGAGGACCGTACGACTCAGGTATGGAAAGCCCCAAACCCAAAGGAGACTTTCTCCTTCAATGACGACAACATCATTAAAATCTTTAACATACTGATGAAGGGAAACAAACTTTGGCTACCCAACATCAGAAGCCCTGAAGAGGCTGACAAGGTCGATGACCCAAAATATTGCCTCTTTTATCGGTACATTCATCATCTAACCAAAGACTGCTCTGTGTTGAAGAGATGTATTCTACAATTGATCGATGCCAATGAGCTCACCCTCGATTTCAAGGATAAAGTAGTCATTACAAACATAGTATCCCTCCAATTAGGCGACTTTCCAGTGACGGAAGCCTGGAAAATTAGGGAGGTCGTCAACCTCCCACCAACTCGCAACCGAGTAGCAGGCTTGGTATATGTCACGCCCCAGTCCCAAAATACGTAGGAGTAGAAATACGTAAGCATGCCGGCCGTATATATATAGCAACTCCAATATACGGAAACCATATCACATACGTACGCTGGATTATGAATAATAATTCACAAGTGGTATAGATTTATGTTATAAGTCACAGGGCATAACTAGATCTCATCCACAAAAATCAAATAGAAATGAATAACCAATCAACTATATAACTGAATCAAGTATAAAATGCTTGATAAGAACAAGTAGTTGGGTGGAGACAAATCCACTACCAAACTAGAATATAAAAGAAACAAAATAAGTATATATAATGAACAATGAGGCTCGAAGAGAAGATCTCCTCGAAAGAGAACGAAGTAGCAAGTCCTGATCCGTGCTCCTGCGAATAGTCATGATCGTCTACATCTAGAAAGGGACCAGGTCCTAAGAGGAACATAACAAGATACATAGAAGCATGCCAATAAAGTACTGAAAATAAACATCCAAGGGTCGCCTAACCATCTATGTGAATGCAATTTGAGAACAACTTTCCAACACGTGGGCTATCTGGCTAAAATGAGATTGACATGATTCTCTCGGAGAATCAGGGGCCTAAAAATAATGACGTCTTTTGAACGTCAAAGGCCGCCTGTAGATAATATATAGGGTCATCTGATCGCGCATCTCCGGCGGAGCGTACGGGTTACACAAGAAAAGTACAAAGGAGCCCAAACGCCTTACTTGTTGTCCTCCCCACCCCATGCTCTATACATGACATATCCATGACACGATGAGATCTCTAATAACTGTAAAGTCTTCTAACATATCTTGTCACGCCCCAGTCCCAAAATATATGGAACCAGGCCACGTGGCATTGGCCAGCTGACACGTCACTAAGGGATTACCCAATTTAATGGTCCCAAAGGAACGTGCTACGCTGTCCTAAAATACTAACAAGTTTAATACAGGTAAAATCTAATCTCATCCACAAAATATCAAGTGTGCTGAAAGAAGTGCTGAAATATATATAAGTGCTGATGTCTGAAATGTCATAGTACAAGTCAGATAAGTCTGGTGGGAACAAACCCACTACAAAATATAATGAAAGTGTTGAAATAAGATAGACTAGAGCATCGTCTATCTAGGCAAGTAGCTCCAGCTCCATGTGAACAAGATACTAAAGATCAGGGAGAAGGTGATCCAGCTCCAGGTGCACTCTCTACTAACGATCAGACAGACTCTGATGGCAGCTCTTCTAACTCCTCCTCAGTGGCATATCTAGTCTCCTGTCCAGGTCTATACACTGTGGGGTAGTATGCCTCATCTAAATCTGGAAGGGAACCAGGTCCTCAGTGGGACATAACAAGATACATAAAAATATGCCATATATGTAAATACTGAATAAATAAATAAGGGTTGAGCTAACCATCTAAGCAATGTAAAGACCTTATAGTACGTATGGGAAAATGTAGGCTAGACATATGCTGACTTAATTCACTAATCGTTGTGACTGGCTAATATATGACACATATGCCCCCAGACACATGGGCACTCTGCAATCGGCCATCTCCGAGGAGCATGGTATCCGAAGGTATAACATTCAAGAAGGTGGGTGTCCCATACGCCTACTAGTTGTCTTCCCCGTCCAATATAACTATATGCCAAGTCATAACTTTCCTGAATTTTCCTGATTTTGTGCTAAGCCGTGATGCACGTCACACGCACTGGTAGCTAATCGAGTACGCAAACTCGTATCCCAAAATGAAGTGCAACCGTGTTGCGTGTACAAATGTTAGGGTCTAGGAGGATATTAGAATACCCTCGCAGTTGTTTTAGGTAGGGCTGCTAAAGTCTAAGTCAGTTACACTACTTGTCAACATATTCGTTGACGGTACCCGAGGCAATCTCGGACACTCATAGTCATATGGAAGTTCAAGAGAAATAGCATACAACAACATTTATAATTTAACAGTAAACTTGGCAATGTATACTTGCCTACGTCCCTGAGCTGGGCGTGCCAAAAACCTGTTCTCGTAGTCAAGTCTGAGGGGTCCTGTGATCTGGGGTCACTGACTGCGTCATAGGTGCACTCTGTTTAAGACGTACAGGGTTCGTGAATTTAATATTTAAACAATGCGTATCTTAAATAATATAGGATATATATTTATACTTATGTATATATAGAAGACATTATAACTATATATATAATTATACATAATTAGTATATATAGTACATATTAAAAGCATATAATATAAATATATAAATATTGTATTTATATACTTAATATAAATATATACATATATATAAATATATATAATATATATAAATTGCAAGGAAAAATAATAAAATATATATATGCTATTTTATATACTTATATATATATATATATATATATATATATATATATATATATATATATATATATATATATATATATAATAATAATAATTAAAAAATAAAGGCATATATATAAATGTACATATATATATATAAAACTTATATATAATAATAAAAATATATATATAATATTATATACATAATATAATTATATATATACACTGTACATACATAGTTAATATATAAAATAAAATACTTATATACATATTATATAATTAATAATACATATATGTATAATTTATATATATATATATATATATATATATATATATATAATATAATAATTTTTGTATATATATATATTTAATATAATACATACGTATATACATATATATAAATACATATATACATATATACATATATAGATATATATATATATATATAATAATAATACATATATATTTATATACATAGTATATTAGTATATATAAATATATATTATATACTGTAATATAATAATAATTATATAATATATAATTATATAATACAATATATATATATATATATATATATATATATATATATATATATATATATATATATATATATATATAAAATATACATATATTAATACAGATTTAAATATAATATATTGGTATATACTGTATATATATACTGTATTTAAGTATATTATAAATAATATATATAAATATATATATATATATATATATATATATATATATATATATATATATATATATATAGGTATTTATACATACATATGTATAAATATATATATATATATATATATATATATATATATATATATATATATATATATAGGTATTTATACATACATATGTATATATATATATATGTATATACGTAAAGAGAGGGGGGTGGGGTACCTGACACGTCAGGTGGGCCCACCTCGTCGTCGCTGGCGGGTGGAGGGCGACGGTCCAGCAGGCGGCTGGCCGGAACGGCGGGCAGCAGCAGCAGTTGCTGTCAGCAGCAACAGCAGCAGCAACAGCTTGCAGCAGCTGCAGCGGCGGTGCAAGGTGGGGGGACGGTGGAGGAGGTCGGGGCGCAGGGAACGGTGGTGGTGGCGGTAGTCTAAGGCGGCCGGGGCGGTGAGTTTGAGGGAGTCGGGAAGGGGGGTGCTCGGGTTACAGTCGGGGGGTCGTTGTGGCGGAGCTGGTGGTCGGGGCGGTGGTCGTGGGGCGGCGGGAAGGTGGTGGTTCGGTGGAGGGGGTCGAGGCGAAGGGGTTGGTTGCGGTGGCGGTGGTCTGAGGTGGCCAGGGCGGTGGCTTAGGGCGGTCGGGGGAGGTGGTGGTGTGGTGGTGCGGGTGTTGGTGCTGGAGTTACAGTGGCTGCCGGCGGCGGCTGCGGCGGCCAGGGAGGAGGCCAGGGAAGGGCGAGGCTGGGGGCGGAGGGTCGGTGGTGGTGGTGGCCTGAGTTGGGAGAGGGATGAGTTGGGATGAGGGGTTGGGGGGATTTTATAGGGTTTAGGGTTTTAGGTTTTTTTGTAATTAGGGTTAGGGGGAAGGGTATTTAGGTAATTTGCCAATAAAATATCTTTAGATACCTTAGATATTTATTTGTAGATATTTATAGGGTGGGGCCCACTTCTAAATGGACGGTGTAGGTTCACCCTCCAATGGGAGGTTGACACCTCGTACGTACAATTTGCAGATAAAATCCTACAAATTCATAAATTGCATAAAAGTCTTATTAATTGGAAAATTGCGTATTTATGCAATTGTCTGAGAAAAATACCTTATTCCTGAGGGGGCTGAAATGTACAGAACTGAGGGAAAATGCTGTGTAAGGGCCTTGAGAGTGTGGGGGTGAGCCTGGGCAGGGGCTGGGCCTGGTTTTGGGTGATACGGGTCACCGTATTAATTAATTAATAATTAATGCGCACGGTGTTTTCTAATTATTTAAAAATATGTAGGGCCATAATTTCAGTGCGGTGTAAATATACTAACTGTAGTATACTCAAAGTAGAATAATAACGTAATTTTGTTTGGGCAAAAAAGGTGCTTGTTGGGCCTTTAATTTCTATTGGAACAGAGAATGGTACAGGTCTGAAAATTAATTAAAAATAAATACGGACGTTTGTAACAATATTTGTGCGACTAAAACAAGACTTATGCCAGCGTATTTCTGAGCTACACAAAGTTCAGAATAGTAGACTAGCATGTCTAGGAGAGGTATGTGAACTTTGTTTGGGGATAATAGTCAGTGTAATGCTCTAAATTTTTATGTGATGGACATGTGCACAAATCAATAGGATATGTAAGCAAAATAAATTTAAAAGCTGTAATAAATCCTAATTTGCTAAAAATAATCCTAATTTATTATTAATTACTGAAATCTGGTCGAGGGAGTTTACATATCTCTATTAGCACTTATTTTCTACCGCACGTCCCATACGTACCGTTGATCAGTCAATACGTAAGTCCGTGATCTGTATGAGACTCACAACTCGTGTAAGAAATATGTCACAGCCAAATAAAATATAAGAATGCCTCATGATCATGTGGTGATCTCATAAAACTAGGTCGACATGCATAATATATAATAAAGACAAAATACGACATCACCGTCGTTGCACCCAAGTTATTCTTGGACGCGCAGTTTATACAGCAGTTAAAATATATGAACTAAATGATAGAAATAAAATACATGCATCATATGAAATGTAAATCACAGTACAATGGCAAGGTATACTTGTCTGGCAAGAAAGCTGCGTAGTGTAAGCATCCAGATGTTAAGCACAAGGGATCAGAACTATGGCCTCCGAATGAACGTCTTCGGATGCTGAAATAAATATCACCAACGTTCCCAGGATAAGCGAGATAGGCAGAAAAGCCTACTTTTTCTTCCAATTTGGACACAGGGACAAAACGGTAATTTCGGGTCAAAGCAGGTCCACATGTGTGCCACCTTACACCGAAAAGTGTACCAGAGGTAAAGATATCTAAATGGGACAAATTATAGGTCAAACAAAGACTAAACGTCGATACAAACTCAACGGTATGTCCAATTTTGGATTCCGGTGAGCCGATCACAAACTCGTCCTTAAAGTCAAATCGTGGGGCCCGCAAATAGGCAACTTAGTCAACTGTCTCAGAATTGCGTGAAACTTGGGTCAGAGGACCAGCGTGATACCACGAATCAAACGGCGCAAGTTATGTCGTATTCCGACGTGCGTACACAAAATGGGGTGGTGTTTTGCAAAAGTCGCGATGCGGGAACTTTTTACGGATACAGGTTGATTCTGACGCGCACACACGTCCGAATCATCTTTCGCGAAATTCCACACGTCAGGATATACCATACGCGCCTTTCGGTGCAATTGGTACGCGACGAGACGGTTCCGTTTGGTGGGGCGCACTCTGTATCACAAAATTTCAGTTTTAAAATATCAAGTTTTTGGTCGTTTTGGATGTCGAATAATTTAACACATATAACAAATTAATAGAAACTAAAAGAACAGAAAAATTCTCGGTTATATTGAGAAGAAAATCCTTCAATTAGCTTTTGAAATTATTAAACAGGTTGGTGGCAAATTGTGTGTGAACATGGGGGTTTGGGTTGAAGTTTTTGGACTGTTTTTGGTTAGTTTTTCGGTGATTTTACGGTCGATTTTTCGACCAATCTAGGGCACGAAAAGTCGTCCCGCTTGAATAAAAATCCTAGAGGGTTAGGTTGTGAACGTACACGGATAAACCGCTCTCAAAAAGAATAAAAGAGGAAGAAGATATATCACCTTGAAGGTGGGACAAAACTGTGTTGTTGCACGCATGCGCGTACGCGGACGGGGCGAACGGACGACAGAGGCGGCTGCTGCGGCACCGGCGCGGACGACTGCGGTCGGGGTCGCCGGTCGGCGTTGGTCGGAGGTGACGCTAGGGTAGGGTTAGGGTTTGAATTTTGAGTTTTTAATATATATATATATATATATATATATATATATATATATATAGCGAGAGGGAGAGAGAGTCGGGATAGGATCGGGGAGGTTCTACTGAAGGGGGGGTTGTTGGTTTTGTTAGTTATAGTTAGCTTTTAGGTTTTTATTATTAAGTTTTAGATTAAGGTTCTTTTCTTTTTATTTTATTTTATTAATACTATTATTATTATTATTATTATTATTATATATTTATTAACATAAAAAAATCTAAAAATAATAATTGCACACAAAATAAATTCTAGAAAATTTCTTTGTAAAGTTTTAATAAAATACTACACTCAAAATATTTTATGAAATAATTTATAATTAATAATTAGATTTTTTTTAGTTATAATAACCAAATAACTGTATTATCTAATTAACTAAGTAAATAACTAAATGGTTATCTACAAAATAGGTAATAGTAAATAATATGCAATCTATAAAAATGAAAAATGTCTAACTTGGCATGGAGAATTATGGGATGCTAATTGTAGAAAAGTTGGGATAGAAAAATAACCACAAATAAATTATATATATAAAATATCTAAATATTTAACAATTAATCTATGGTCATTACACTAATGTCATACTAACACCAAGGGATCAAATTTCTGTGCCAATTCCACAAGTAGTGTCTCTTGTGTAGGCTACTTCCTACGAAGGGCGATACAGATTTTGGGGCCATCATATATTATTAATGTTCAAACCACGGTGAAGTGTCCTAATAAAATTATTGGATTTTATTTGATTAAAAAAAGTCTAAAACAAATACAAGAAATACAAAATACACACAAGATACCTATTTTTGGGCGAGGGGGTTTACAATCTACCCAAGTTAAAAGAATTTTGTCCTCGAAATTAAAAATAAGGCATGATTTGCTAAATCTTTCACATTCGTATATAAGGCAAGTCTATCTCAATCTCTTCCAAAAATTTAAATAACAAAATCTTTTCAAATCCATCGCAATCACTTCAAAATTAAAATAACCATTATTCAAATCAAAATTCAACGTATCGTAATCTCTTCTCGATTTTTAAGTCATCAACATCAAAATTTAAGTCAAATCCATATAACATCTTCAAAATTTAAATAACCCATATCAAATTTTACATCACGATCTCCAACTATCATAATCTCCTCTAGATTTTAAATAATAAACAATTCTAATCAAATTTTATTCCTATTTTTAACTTATGAATTTTGTACTCTTCAAATTTTAAATTTAATTTCCATCATCAATATTTCAAATAGATTGTAACACCCCGTTCCGTTCTAGCGGACTGCCGACTCAATCGGCAAAAGTGCAACTGTCCCGACCCACTTTGCCTCAAACGAGAAGCAAAGGATATCTAGACTTGTCCCTGCAGGATTTTGGCTAAGGCTTTCAGAGGCTCGCTTGACGTATCGCTCTACCGAGGCGAATCATTGCTAAGGTGGATGGCTACGTTGAACTTGTCTTTGCTTAGCCAGCACACATAAAATCTAGAATGTTCATGCTAGTCGCTAGGTGATTCACCCATGCATGCTAATGAATCCAACGCACCTAGCTAAGGGAATAATCCCAACTTGTATTGTTTATGCGAGAACATGGAAATTGAAATACTGCTTATATTCAGACCCTCGCATGCTAAGTCCCTTACTGTTTCATCTCTCGGCTTACCTTCGGGTCCAAGCAAACGTGTCTGCTTACGTTCCTTAGAAACGCATGCTTGTTTGCTTGTTGTTGCCTTGTTTTCATCCAAACCCCGGAAGACTACTACGTAGTCTTTCCATGCCTGAATGAACCTGCAAGTGTCTGGGACCGTTAGGTCTCCAAGGCAATTCTCGAACAAGGGAATTTGCACCCTGACTGAATAAATTACTGAATCATAGCTCGTGGAGCAAACTACTGAATCAATGATCCTGCCTCAACAAGTTCCATATATATATCCTGACTCGGAACTTGTTCCATATAACTTGTTCCATATATATATATATATATATATATATATATATATATATATATATATCCTGCCTCGAACTTGTTCCTGCACCTGACCCTGACCTGCATGTCGCGGACAACTTGTTTCAAGTGAGATTCTCCTGATCTCTGTTTCTGCGGACGGTCTCCGGGGCACCGGGCCGATCCGATCCGGACAGGAACCCTGTTAGTCTGTGCCTGCTTCGGGCAGAATGGCGTGTAGCGCCTGTGAACTTATCCTTCACGCCATTCTTGCTCACATACTAAGTAGCCGCCTGACTCGGAAGGAATGACTTGTAGCGCTCCTGATCCGTGCGTTGCATTTCATTTTCTTTCATGTGCTACAACTGGTCCTTTATGGCTATGCCAATGACTCCTGTTCATATAGATAAGTCATCATCGCTTAGCGGCTATCCGCGTGCGAGTCATTGCATCGCATCAAGAACAACTGAACGATCTGGACATAACGACTCTCGTGTTGCATATGCTATTGCTTGGTTTTCATTATTATGAATGCCCCTGAATGTTTATACTTGCCCGTGCTCAAATTAATAATGTTTGCCTTGGACAGGGAAAGCTAAATGGTAAGTCTCGTTGTGTTTCCTCTCAAGTTGCACGACGCACTGCCACACGAGTTAGGCTATTCAAATCTTGCATGAAACTGATCCTAAGGCAACTAGAAAGACAACTTAATAGTTGGTGCACGGAACCTGTATTACGTATTTGGATTTGTCGAGCGGGCGAGTAGCTTCCCCACCAGTGCATTCAATGTACTGATAATCCACCAATTTATATGCAGGGTGTAGGAGAACCTCGTTCGGTGCAGATGCCTCCTTCGTGCGTGCTAAGGCGTGGAGATCACTCCGAAGCAACGGTGCGTCCGGAACTGAAGCACATATACAAGACATAATGTTGTGAACATCACCTGATCATCGCCTGTACAATTAGTCCACAATTGTAGCCACTTGGCACGCTTTTACTGTTTCAGAGAGAGGCTTGAGCGACTTGTAATCTCGGCTATACGCCGCCTGTAACACTTGTTTATATCAATAAAGAGTTGCCTTGCTTCAACTTGTGTTATTCAATGCTTCCGCTATACTGTCGACTCAGTGAACTTGTTACCAAATCGCTATGCATTTATGACTCCGCTGCACTCTGACAATCTGTGCGACTCTGTGGCTTAGAACTCTTATCGCCAGCCAATGGACCACGGCCTTGCGCGGACGTGGCTCACGCTCGTGCGACATCACGCCCGGATGGGTCAAAGCGATCGTCCCGCGGGAGCGCTGGCGAGGGTGATTCCCGCCTAGCGGGGACGGCCGAAATAGCCTGCGGGAGATCGGGGCGTAACATAGATGATCCAACAATCAACATTTAACTTTTAATTCAAATCATCAAATTGTAGAATTTTGAACCCAATCCATCAATGTTCATGTTTAGAGTTCTATTTATTTTTCTCAAGATTTAAATCGTTGATTCAATCTTCAATATTCAAAATTTAAATCATGTGCTCAAAGTATAAATATTTGGTCCGCAATATCAAGATTTCAAAATTCATTAAATCCTCATCATCTTAATCATTCTTGTAAAAATTCTCAAAATTAAAATGGCTTAAATCTAATCTTACTTGATCACAATCTAAAAATTTACCTCAAGTTGACAATGCAACTTCTACCCAACTTAGAATTTACCGATCTATCACATAAGACTATACCTTTAAGAAAGACTTCCGCCAAATTATTTGGTCGTGTTCAATATATCCTCAAAAAATTTAACACCAAATATATCACATATGATATGCCTTAATTACAAAAGATAGTAATACGATTGGCCTATGGGGTATATCTAGTACTCTCCGTGTATCAAACTTATACCAAGCACGAGATTTCGTCTTTCCAAAATAGGGGAAGACGAAAAAATAATGATAAAGAACTCAAGGAGGAGGTGATAGAATACAAGTACGTAGTTCAAAGCGATTTTAAGAATTCAAAAGGGAGTTGTCAAGGCAGTTATGGATTGAAATCATATTTTGGTAAATTCGTATTCGCATGTTCATATCAGAACAGTTATGTACCTGATATGATATGCTCTGACTTGTCTAGAGGGCAAGTATATTCGTCTACTAGTCAACTATATATCTCAATACACGTAAAGTAGTCATGCGAAGAGCGAACCAAGCGCACTAAGGTTAGCTAGACCATAATACACTGATTTTGATTTAGACAATGTATTAGTGTGTGCACCCAATAATACATATGTCATAAACAAGCTCGATAAAAGAATAAGCTTGCAAAATAGGCTATAATAGCAGTATAAGTCGAGGTAGTCCAGAAAATATAAGTACGCTGGATTATGATGAGGGAAGGTACAAAATAATTCAAGTTCATCAAGAAGATAAGACTCGTCCGGTGTAGTATCTCTACAGTTGCCATACTAACTCCTTGTCTAAGTCTCTAGTCGACCAAATGGGGGTATAGGCCTCTAAGTTCTACAGTCTGGATAAACACTATCTTCTTATGCTAGCATATAGTTGGTGTCATTCAATTACACTTCATTAATGGGTCAAAAGGACCATGTGATATTAGATTGTGAGGTATACTACCCAACTTAACAGAATTAACTAATAGTATAACTGCCTTAAGGGGAATCTACAAAATAACCTTGTCCTTGTAAATAAAGTAGAAACTCTTATTAGGGTATAAGGGAGAGATCTTGCTACTTATTAAGGTATCCTATTGCATTATAAAATTTCATAGGTAATGGTCATCTTAAGTCTTAATCATAGTGTTTATAGAATAAAAGTATTAATATTAAGAATGAAGAAGCTACTGGTTCTCAAGTGAAAGAGGATATAACCTGTATTGAGGTATGGATACAAATTACGTGATTTAAAATTAAAGGATAATCATAAAATCATAATCTAAATGAGCAACTCAAACTATCAAGTTCTAACTACTAAGCACATAATTTTAAAACTCAAGATTAGCAACTATAATCCTAGCAAACTATATGTCCTAACATAAAAGGAATTACTTGGCCTACAATCAGAAGGGTTAGGTGGCACAAATTGAAAGATGAAGAAAAATTTTAGTCATTGCACAAATAGCGAGCGTTAAGGTTTCGGAGGAACAAGATATGAAATTAAATAGAGAGACTCTTGATAATATCATGGTTTCATAAGGGGAAGTGGTATGCTAGTCACTATGTTCAAGATATGATCAAGAAAAATGTTATATTCATTCATCTTGGCTTCCTAAGGTACTGTTTTGCTAATATCAAGATAAGAATCTAAATTTATAGTTCTCTAATACTATCTCACTATGAAAGTTAGGTTTAGTCCTAATATTCAACCTTTGATTTCTATTGGTTCCTCAATACTATGGTCAAACAATATGGTCAAATTTCTAACTAACCCTAGTAGCGTCTATACTACTCTCAAGTCCTTCATAAATATATCAAGGGATAATGGTCAATTAATCTACAGGTAAGGGATTCTAGGGTTCATTAGGTATTCTAAACTTAGTGATGTGTCAATATTCTAGTTGTATTCTTAGTAGGAATGTTACCCTAATTATCATCCTAACAACAAGGATTCCTATATTCTAGCAGAAGGCTATACTCAAGGAACTATTAGGGAAGTACATGAATCTAGCAGGATGCAATTATTAAATAAAATGGATTGAAAGGAAGGTGAGTCGTAGTCAAATGTGGATGAGACCTAAAACTCTAATCCTATGTGCATGCTTGCTCGGTACAGTAACGTAACCGAGATAATATACTCTCGACCTGCATGGGCCACCACAAAAAATATGTCACGCCCCAGTCCCAAAATACGTAGGACTAGGAATACGTAAGCATGCTAGCCGTATGTATATGACAACTCCAATATATGGAAACCATATCACATACATACGCTGTATTATGAATAAAAATTCACTAGTGGTATAGATTTATGTTATAAGTCACAGGGCATAACTAGATCTCATCCACAAAAATCAAATAGAAATGAATAACCAATCAACTATATAACTGAATTAAGTATAAAATGCTTGATAAGGACAAGTAGTTGGGTGGAGACAAATCTACTACCAAACTAGAATATAAAAGAAACAAAATAAGTACATCTAATGAATAATGAGGTTCGAAGAGAAGACCTCCTCGAAAAAGAACGAAATAGCAAGTCCTGATTCGTGCTCCTGCGAATAGTCATGATCGTCTACATCTAGAAAGGGACCAGGTCCTCAGAGGGATGTAACAAGATACATAGAAGCATGCCAATAAGTACTGAAAATAAATATCCAAGGGTCGTCTAACCATCTATGTGAATGCAATTTGAGAACAACTTTCCAACACGTGGGCTATCTGGCTAAAATGAGATTGGCATGAATCTCTCAGAGAATCAGGGGCCTAAAAAGCATGACGTCTTTTGAACGTCAGAGGCCGCCTGTAGATAAGATATAGGGTCATCTGACCGCGCATCTCCGGCGGAGCGTACGGATTACACAAGGAAAGTGCAAATGAGCCCAAACGCCTTACTTGTTGTCCTCTCTACCCCATGCTATATACATGCCATATCCATGACACGATGAGACCTCTAATAACTGCCAAGTCTTCTAACATATATCTATTAGCAGTTATTTCCTGTCGCACGTCCCATACATACCGATGATCAGTCAATACGTAAGTCCGTGATCTGTATGAGACTCACAACTCGTGTAAGAAATGTGTCACAGCCAAATGAAATATAAGAATGCCTCATGATCATGTGGTGGTCTCGTAAAACTAGGTCGACATGCATAATATATAATAAAGACAAAATACGACGTCACCGTCGTTGCACCCAAGTTATTCTTGGACGCACAGTTTATATAGCAGTTAAAGTATATGAACTAAATGACAGAAATAAAATGCATGCACCATATGGAATGTAAATCACAGTACATTGGCAAGATATACTTGCCTGGCAAGAAAGCTACGTAGTTTAAGCATCCAGATGTTAAGCACAAGGGATCAGAATTATGGCCTCCGAATGAACATCTTCGGATGCTGAAATAAACGTCACCAACGTTCCCAGAATAAGCGAGATAGTCAAAATAGCCTACCCTTTCGTCCAATTTAGACACAGGGACAAAACGATAATTTTGGGTCAAAGTGGGTCCACATGTGGGCCACCTTGCACCTGTCACGACCCGATTCCTTGGAATCGTTGAGACGTCCCCCGAATCGTGACCGCCGTGCGGGCCTGGGGTTGCGCCCGTACAAGGCTTTAATGATTTACATAGCAAGCACATATTCAGAGTACGCAGATAAATTGAAACACAGATTTGAAACATGGAAATTTTCTCTTTATTGATAATGAACATCTATTACAAACTCCTGAACGAGTTAGCTAATTTGTCGCACGGGCTTACAAAAGTGTTGACTCAAAATGAGATAGCAGTCATGTATATTACATCCCTTTACTAAACTTCAAAATGTATAGACCTCCAGGCTGGAGGACGGCTTTGCCACGAAGCTGCATTGTGTATAGAGAGTGCAAGCTTCTTCCTTCAAAATGCTTCAAGGGCGCGATTAGGATGCGCCTACAGCTGGACTGGATCGGAAAGACGACTTCGGCTCCTCGCTCGGTTCGCCTTGGTGCGGAGAACATGTTTCAACGAGGGTCAGCATGTCGAAACATACTGGTGAAGGCGAGCTAAACCCAACTATACCAATCAACACGTTGTTTTAATGAAGCATGCATATTTTGTGGGTTTCTATCTTGCCTTAGTTCATTTACAAGTAAGCAGCATATAGAATTTATTGAAATGAACGTGCCACCGTTCGGTGGATTTTACCTGTCCGTCTGAAACACCTGCACAATACTTACCATGCCTTCCCTGCCACGAAGACACAAGTTAGTTTGCAACAGGTTTAAATATACACAGGGATCACTGGCATGATGCCACAAAGGGACGGGTTCTAGTCTCGGGACAAGAATGATATGCAACGCAGGTGGCGAGCCCCGCTATATATATATATATATATATATATATATATATATATATATATATATATATATATACTAGTGTATCAAATATCTATATGCATATGTGTTTATATATATGTAAATATACATCTATATAATAGCTATTTGAATAGTTATGTTATATGTATACATGTATGTTGTATATATGTATTTATGTATGTGATGCTGCTATATCTATATGTATATATGAGAGGGAGTGATATATCTACCTATGTATATGTGTGTATCTATATGTATAATGTAGTGTGTATGTTGGATATATAAATATGAGAGGGTTAATATATCTACATATGTTTGTATATATATACATATATGTATAGATGAGAGGAGTTATATATATATATATATATATATATATATATATATATAGTGTGCATGTGTGTGTGTGTGTGTTGTTGTGTTGAAAGAGAGGAGGGGGCTCGGGTAAACAATGGACAGCAACAGCGACGATAATAACAACAGCGAACAGCAACAACGATGATAAACAGCGACAGCAACAACAAACAGCAGCAGTAGCGTGTATTTGGGCAGCTAGCTAGGTGAGTTGGTTCGAGCTAGTTAGTTAGTTAGTTAGTTAATTAGTAGTAGTTAGCTAGTCTATTATGGTTAGTTAACTAGTTAATTAATTATCTAGTTATTAGTATATATTTAGTTAGTTATCTATACATATATACTTATATATCTCTAAGTTATCTATATATGTAGATATTTGTAGATGTGTATACGTATTAGTAGTTAGTGATTAGTTTGGTAGTTGGTATTTAATATTCATGTTAGTATATACTAGAAGTTATATTGGATTGATATATGCATGCATTAGAGTATATAGTTAGTGGGGTAGTTAACTATATGCTAGAGTGGGATTACCTTGAGATACCAAGGTAAGTATCATGGTATTGAGGATATTCAAGGTATTTGGGTTCGAGTATCAAGATGTGGGTTTAGTGGTGTGATATCGCGTTGGTTCAAAGCAAATGTATCCACTTAGTACTAGATTAGTTAGAAAATTATATTGTTGATAATTATATATACATATTGTGATATTCTCATATCTCTTGTTTGCGTATCCTGAGATACGGTATCTTAGTGTGTTGTTAGTATTTAGATTTAACTACTGTGACCTAGTTTCATAGTGTATGGACCCAATATCCTAAAGATAGACTCATGCAACCTAGAAATAGGTAGTTTGACCAAGTTTGACCGGTTTGACGTAGAGTTGACCTAGTTTGACTGTTTTAACTTAGAAATGGCTTTATGACCTAGAAGTTGACTAGTTAACTTATTTTTATTTCAGAAACCTTGTATTGATATTATATTCCATATCTAGGTCTTTGAGGCACCGTACCAGACATATGTGATACTATTTACCGGACTTCAGACGAGTACATTCTCTGATAGTTTCTCATTTATGATATTCTCTATGTTTATTGTATCTAGTGTAGATATCCTTGATTTTTTGACACGATGGTTACACGGATTGGTATATCCGGATCTCGTCATGAGATATTATTATTCCTTGGTATATATGGTGTATCTTGTGCAAGACTTGTTTTCTTATTTCTTGTACATGTACAAACACTGATTCTCGGGGAGACTAGCTACCTTCCTAGAGAATCCCGTGTCATAGAGTACCATGATTGGATCTTCTATACCAGTCGGAGGTGGAGAGTATTTTAGTGTAGATATGTGATCATACCCTCCTTGTGCATGTCTTGTTCCTTGTGAGTGTTGATTATAGACCGCACGTATGATTAGCCAGGCCTTTATCCTTATACGAGTTTCCAAGCCGATCACATGTTAAAGCTAGTACTCACTCACTTAGTCATTAGTATTCTTGTTCATTGCAATATTGTTCATTCTTGTATTTATTTCCAGTAATTTTTTATTGTATATCTCTTATATCTATTGTTGCATCTTGTATATTCACATCTATTTACTGTTACATAGTTTATATCATTGATTAAAATTGCTGTTAGAGATGTACTATGCTCCTTTCCTGGCTGGATATATTTTTCTCACATGACACTGAGGAGTGGTACCCTACTCATTACGGGCCTCAGGATGTTGTGGGCTTAGTGCCAGAGACCCTGGCTCAGGAGGGACTCGTCCCGACTGAGACAGATGACCCAGGACTTATATTATCTTAATATTCTCTTGTACTGGATTTGTCTCAAACTTACTGTTTAGTATTTTTCTCAGACTCATTGATGTTATTATTTTGACTCATGAGTTGTATTGTGACTATTCTATTCTGTTATCATATTCGTGCTCATTTTTATCTTAGACCTGTGATTGAGTATATTGATATTGTTGGTGGCTTATTATATTGATGGATAGATTACCCAAACAGCATTCTACCGTTGATTCTGCGGTGTAGGCTGGACGTTGTTCCCGACTTGCATCCCTACACCGGGTATGGGTCGTGACATGTTTTTAGTGGTAGCCCATGCAGGTCTTCAAGGTCGCAATTAGTGCGATTCGTAGTGGTGCTCTTATTTGAGTGCTATTACGATCCTGTTACAGGATATAGGTTATAGGTTATAGGCTATAGGCTGAGAATACTCATTCACATCTAGGAAAAATTCTTTTGATTCATTCAACTGTCTTCCTTAATATTGATACTTGATCTTTAAACTGTCCTTTCTTTGAGTGTCTTACATCATGTGGCATATTGATTCTTTCTTTTGTTTGTCTCAGGATGCCGCCTAAGACTAGATCACAGCAGGGGAGAGCAGCTTCTGAGAGGTCTGCGACTTTCCGAGGGCCTGCACTAGTTACTTCTCCGGTGATTGGAGTGTCAGATGCTTTCGGAGGTCCACCTCCTACTCAAAGGACTGTGCCGGTTGTATCTGAGGGACTTCCACCTCCACCTTTCGTGCCAGCAGATGCGACACAAATGTTCACACTGTTTCGCGAGATGTTGGAGGCGCAGAGGGCTCAGTCTGAGGTACACCAGAGATAGACCGACATCTTACAGTAGGGCATCAAGAGTTTTTATCAGCTTGCCCATGCCGTAGTAGAGGGAGGAGTTTCGGTCCAGCAGCAGGCTGCTCCTCAGGTTGCTCAGCTTCGACTAGACAATATTCAGGACTTCAAGAAGCTGGAGCCTAGGATCTTCAAGGGGATGGAGGGCATCGTCTATGCTGATGATTGGCTCGAGGTCATTGAGCATCTTATAAGGGTGTCCCATCTTTCTGAGGATCTGAAGGTTGAGGCGGTAGGACTCCAGCTGTTCGACGTCGCCCGCACTTGGTTCAAGAATGAGCTAATTTTTGCTGACACAGGACAGTCTTGGAGGTGTTCAAGGACCTCTTCAAGAAGAAGTTCTTTGCTCGAACAGACAGGTTAGACTTGGGGAGGCAGTTTGAGAGCCTCATTCAAGGGAGCATGTCTGTAGAGGAATACGCTGCAAAGTTTGGCAGGTTGAGCTAATTTGCGGAGTATTTGGTGAGAGAACCGGAGGTTCGAGCTATTCATTTTTGCGAGGGTCTAAACTGGGAAGTGAAGATCCGTATTCCGTCTTTTTATGAGACCTACTCGGAGATACTTGCAGAGGCACGCAAGGTTGAGCGGGAGTTGGGTTTGAAGCCCAAGAGAGATCGCAATTCTTTTCTAGGGGCAAATAGCAGCACAGTATCTGCCAAGCTTCCTTATTTCCAGTCCAAGCCTTTTCAGCAGCTGTAGCAACACCAGACTCCAGCTAGGGCACCGTTTCAACCAGGCACCGCAGCAGCAGAGACAGTTACAGCAAGCTTTCTGCCACTTCTGCAAGAAGCCCGGCCACATCTGGGAAGTTTGCAGGAAGAGGTTGGGAGTTTGTTTGTATTGTGGTACCGAAGGACATCAGCTGAGAGAGTTTCCGAAGACTGCTTTTAGAACTCGGTATGGTCAGTATGAGTTTATGGTGATGCCATTTGGGTTTACTAATGCCCAGCAGTATTTATGAATTTGATGAATAAGGTATTCCATCAGTACCTTGACAAGTTCGTGTTGGTGTTCATCGATGACATACTCATATACTCAAAGACACCGGAGGAGCACGAGGAGCATTTGCGGATTGTGTTGGATGTGCTGAGAAAGTAGAAGTTGTATGAAAAGTTGTCCAAGTGTGAGTTCTTCCTGGACAAGGTAGAGTTTTTGGGACATGTTGTGACTGGTGATGGATTTCAGTGGATCCGAAGAAGATTGCAGTAGTGGATTCTTGGAAGACCCCGAGTTCAGTAGCAGAGATCAGGAGTTTCTTGGGTTTGGCAGGCTACTACAGGAAGTTTGTGCAAGATTTTTTTAGGATTGTCGAGCCGATGACCAGACTCACCAGGAAGGATGTAGAATTTGTTTGGATGGAGGACTGTCAGGTTGCTTTTGAGAAATTGAAGAAGAGGTTAACGTCTGCTCCTATTTTGATATTGTCATCAGGGTCTGGAGATTTCACTATTTATAGTGATGCATCAGAGAAAGGTTTAGGTTGTGTTCTTCAGCAGAATGGAAAAGTGATTGTCTATGCATCCAGGCAATTGCCACCTCATGAGAAGAACTATCCTACCCATGATTTAGAGTTAGCAGCAGTCATCTTTGCCCTGAAGTTATGAAAATACTATTTGTACGGAGAGCGTGTGGAGATCTTCATAGACCACAAGAGCTTGAGGTACGTTTTCACGCAGAAGGAGTTGAACATGAGGCAGCGTCGGTGGTTGAAACTGATGAAGGATTTTGACATATCTAATATTTGTTGTTGATGAAGCATCGATATTTGTTGGAGGACTTGGAGAGCTTGGGCATTGAGGTAATAGTTCCTTGTTTTGCTATGTAGATGTGGGGGTTGCAGATACACTCAGAGTTGATGGACATGATCAAGGCAGCCCAGTATGAATATGTATCTCTGAGGAGCATCAGAGCTCAGGTGAGAGCAGGATTGGAGGTGATTTCACCATTACTGAGGATGGTTCTTTGCGGTATGGTATTAGATTGTGTGTGCCTAGTAGGAAGCTGTGTGGGAAGGTGTTGCAGGAAGCGCATCGCTCTCAGTATTCCATACATCAAGGTGCCAACAAGATGTATCGGGATATGCGAGAGAGTGAGTGGTGGTATGGCATGAAGAGTGAAGTGGCACAGTTTGTATCCAGATGCTTAGTGTGCCAGCAGGTGAAAACCGAGAGGCAACGGCCAGGTGGTTTACTTCAGCTATTACCCATTCCGGAGTAGAAGTGGGAGCACATTTAATATGGATTTTGTGTCCGGACTACCACGATCTCTATGAGGAAAAGACGCGATTTGGGTCATCGTTGACAGGTTGACCTAGTCGGCCCACTTTTTGCCTTTCAAGGTGGATTTGTCTACGGAGAAGCTGGCAGAGATGTATGTGAGGCAGATCGTCAGGATACATGGAGTTTCCGTCAGTATAGTCTCGGATCGGGATAGTCGTTCCACTTCTCATTTCTGGAGGAGTTTGTAGGCAAGTTTGGGAACCCAGCTTAAGTTCAGTACTGCGTATCACCTCCAGACAGATGGGCAGTCAAAGAGGACTATTCAGACTCTCAAGGATATGCTGCACACTTATGTACTAGATTTTGGGGGATCTTGGGAGGACCATCTCCATTTGGTAGAGTTTGCTTACAACAACATCTAGCAGGCTAGTATAAAGATGTCACCATTTGATGCTCTATACGGTCGGAGATGTCGTACTCCCTTGTCATGGGACGATGTTGGAGAAAGAGTTTTGCTGGGGCCAGAAATGGTTGTGTATGCAGCGAAGAAGGTTAAGCTGATCATAGACAGACTTCGAGTGGCGTAGGACAGACAGCGGCATTGGGCCGATAGCCACCGGAGACCTTTGGAGTTTGAGGTATAGTTTTAGATTTTTGTTTTATGCTTGATATTGGTTGTTTGTTATAGATTAAGTTCTTAAGGTTGTACTTTATTCTAGGTTGGTGGTTTGGTATTTCTGAGGATTTCTCCGACACGAGGCACGATTCATTTCGGTGGAGGCGGAAAGCTTAGTCCGCGATTCATCAGACCTTTCACTATTCTAGAGAGGGTCGGTGCAGTTGCTTACAGACTAAATTTGCCACCTGCATTGGAGGAGTGCACAACGTGTTTCACGTGTCACAGTTGAGATGGTACGTGGCGGATCCTAGTCACGTGTTAGATCACTCAGAGATAGAGGTGGGCCCTACTCTTAGCTATCCAGAGCAGCCAGTTGAGATTCTAGATCGGAGAGAGAAGGTGCTGAGGAACCAGACTATTTTCTTGGTACGCGTCGCATGGAGACATCACTCTCCGGGGGAGTCTACCTGGGAGAAATAGGATAAAATACGAGAGCGTTACCCATATTTGTTTGTACCTTGAGGTATGTTCTTTTCTAGTTATGTTATGTTCTTTTGTTTTGTTCTGTTATTTTCTGGGGGTAGTTTTCGTCTTTGAATTTCGAGGACGAAATTATTTTAAGGAGGGTAGACTTGTCACTACCACATTTTCTAGGAAAGGATATTTTGGTAATTTTATAATTAATTAAATATTATGTATGTTGTATAATTATTTATTATATTATTTAATTATTGATAGATGATAGTTTATTATTTTGGACTTGTGTTAGTGGACCTAACTAGTTTAGATTAGATCCATGGACCAACATTTATATTTAGTTAGAATTGAGCCGAATTATAAGCCCATTCATTAGGAGGATGATTAATTAATTAAACCATTAGACTAGAATCTGCCCTCCTTAATTATTTCTTCATGAGAGGCCCCAAGGGGTATAATGAACATTACTAGTAGCTTGAGGGAGGGGCCAAAGGGGGTCGGCCTATATAAAATAGGGGAAAAAGTTTCTCTCTCCTCTTTTCATTTCAAATCTTGATCAAGAATTTTTCTCAACCAAATTTCTTTATTCCCACATCAATTTTCTACCAAATTTTATCCTATTTTCTTTCCAAATGGATATTGGAGGCTAGTAGAGAAAGGATCTAGAAGAAGAAAGTAATGATCTACAAAGAGGAGCAATGATCTACAAGTTTAAGGCCAATTTTATCAAATTTGGAGGTTGCATTAAAAATTCATCTCCCAATAGGTACAATTTAGTTTTTTTCTCTTTAGTTAGGTTCTAAATATAAGATTTAACCATGAGAAACCATCCCATATGCATAGTCTACCCATAGGAATATGAATTAGGTTCATAGGAGACCTATGGAGAAAGTTATGGTACTTTTGTGTCAATTTTGGAAGAATTCTGAGATTGACACTTGTTGTTTTTGTCAATTGGTCATGTAAACCAAATTGACATGTGTTTGATTGTTTATAGTTCGTATCGTGTCCATAATTGGATATGTGTAGGTCGTATCCCATAATTTGGTGATACGTGTTAATTTGGGGTTTTTCCTCCGATGCGGGGCTTTGTGCATGTTATATTTTGACATGGACACATAGATGTATGTTTGACACATAGATGTATGTTTGACTCTTCATATTATTTATAAATAATAATTTAGACTTGCTCATGTTCTTCGGGGTATGTTTTATTGTGTGGTGGACACGTATCACAATCGTATCATAGATCTAGTGTGATACGGGTACGAAGCACTCCACGTGTTTATTGTGTTGCATTTCTATATCTAATTTTCATTATCCTTAGCTATTTTGTAATATATATATATATATATATATATATATATATATATATATATATATATATATATATATATATATATATATATATATATATATATGTACTAGTGTATCAAATATCTATATGCATATGTGTTTATATATATATATATATATAGCTATTTGAATAGTTATGTTATATGTATACATGTATGTTGTATATATGTATTTATGTATGTAATGCTGCCATATCTATATGTATATATGAGAGGGGGTAATATATCTACATATGTTTATATATATATATACATATATGTATAGATGAGAGGAGTGTTATATATATATATATATATATATATATATATATATATATATATAATATATATATATATATATATATATATATATATATAAGTAGTGTGCTTGCGTGTGTGTGTGTGTGTTGTTGTGTTGAGAGAGAGGAGGGGGGCTCAGGTAAACAGCGGACAGCAACAGCAACGATAGACAACAACAGCGGACAGCAACATCGACGATAAACAGCAACAACGGACAGCAACAGCGACGATAAACAGCGACAGCAGCAGCAAACAAAAACAACGACAACAACCGCGATAGCAAACAACGACAGCAGCAGCAGCAAACAGCAACAGCGGACAGCAATAGCGACGATAAACAAACAACAGCAGCAGCGTGTATCTGGGCAGCTCGCTAGGTGAGTTGGTTCGAGCTAGTTAGTTAGTTAGTTAATTAGTAGTACTATTATGGTTAGTTAACTAGTTAATTAACTATCTAGTTATTAGTATATATTTAGTTAGTTATCTATACATATATACTTATGTATCTCTAAGTTATCTATATATGTAGATATGTGTACATGTGTATACGTATTATTAATTAGTGATTAGTTTGGTAGTTGGTATTTAATATTCATATTAGTATATACTAGAAGTTATATTGGATTGATATATGCATGTATTAGTATATATAGTTAGTGGGGTAGTTAACTATATGCTAGAGTGACATTACCTTGAGATACCAAGGTAAGTGTCAAGGTATTGAGGATATTCAAGGTATTTGGGTTCGAGTATCAAGATGGGGGTTTAGTGGTACAATACCGTGTTGGTTCAAAGCTAATGTATCCACTTAGCACTAGATTAGTTAGAATATTATATTATTGATAATTATATATGCATATTGTGATATTCTCATATCTCTTGTTTGCGTATCTTGAGATACGGTATCTTAGTGTGTTCTTAGTATCTTAGATTTAAGTAGTGTGACCTAGTTTCATAGTGTATGGAGCCAATATCCTAAAGATAGACTCATGCAACCTAGAAATATGTAGTTTAACCAAGTTTGACCGGTTTGACGTAGAGTTGACCTAATTTGACTATTTTGACTTAGAAATGGCTTTATGACCTAGAAGTTGACTAGTTAACCTATTTTTATTTTTAAAACCTTGTATTGATATTATATTCCATATCTAGGTCTTTGAGGCACCGTACCAGACATCTGTGATACTATTCAACGGACTTCAAGCAAGTACATTCTCTGATAGTTTCTCATTTATGATATCCTCTATGTTCATTGTATCTAGTGTAGATATCATTGATTTCTTGGCACGATGGTTACAAGGATTGGTATATCCGGATCTCGTCATGAGATATTATTCCTTGGTATATATGATGTATCTTGTGCAAGCCTTGTTTTCTTATTTCTTGTACATGTACAGACACTGATTCTCGGGGAGACTAGCTACCTTCCTAAAGAATCTCGTGCCATAGCGTACCATGGTTAGATCCCCTATACCAGTCGGACGTGGGGAGTATTTTAGTGTAGATATGTGATCATACCCTCCTTGTGCATGTCTTGTTTCCTGTGATTGTTGACCATACACTGCAGGTATGATTGGCCAGGCCTTTATCCTTGTGCAAGTTCCAAAACCGATCACATGTTAAAGCTAGTACTCACTCACTTAGTCATTAGTATTCTTGTTCATTTCCATATTGTTCATTCTTGTATTTATTTCCAGTGTTGTCTTTGTTGTATATCTTTTGTATCTATTTTTGTATCTTGTATATTCACATCTATTTACTGTTACATAGTTTATATCATTGATTAGAACTGCTGTTAGAGATGTACTCTGCTCCTTTTCTGACTGGATATATTTTTTCCAAATGACACTGAGAAGTGGTACCCTACTCATTACGGGCCTCAGGATGTTGTGGGCTTAGAGCCAGAGTGTAAACCACCTAAACATTTTAAATTTTATTTTAAGTATTTTTATTAAATTATTAAAATTCTTTAAAGTATTTTCATAGTTAATTAGAAAATAAATTTTATTGATTAATTTAATTATATAAATACTCATTTAGGATTATTCCACAAAATAATTTTTATTATTTTAGAGTCTTGTTAAAGGTTTTCTAGAATTTATTTTGTGTGCAAATATTCTTTTTGAATTTTTATATAATCTCATATATATATATATATATATATATATATATATATATATATATATATATATATATATATATATATATATATATGTTAATAAATATAAAGTTATTAATAATAATAATGATAATAATAATAATAATAATAATAATAATAATAATAATAAAATTAAAATTAAAATTAAAATTAAAATTAAAATTAAAATTAAAATAATTGTAATAGTAATAGTAATAGTAATAGTAATAGTAATAGTAATAGTAATAATAATAATAATAATAATAATAATAATAATATTGTTAATAGAAATAATAAAGGAAAAGAAAAGAAAAAGAAAAAGAAAAAGAAAATAAAAGTAAAACAAAACCTAAACCTTAAACTAATCCTAAACAAAACTAATACCTAAACATATTCCTAACTATTAATCCCCCTAGCAACCCAGCAAAACCACCCCCTCCCCCCCGTAGCTCCCTCTCTCTCCCTCTGTATATATATATATATATATATATATATATATATATATATATATATATATATATATATATATATAAAAGAAACTAACCCTAACTCAAACTCTAATCTCCTTCCTCCTTCACTCCGACCTCAGCCCCGACCTCCGGCCGACCGTAGCCGCACCGGCGCCGCCGACCCGCGAAGCCGCAACCGCCGGCAACCGCCGTCGTCCTCCCCGCCCGTGCGCGGACTGCAGCAGCGTCTCATCTTCAAGGTATCATATCTTCTTCATCTTTGATTTTTTTTACGAACGGTTTATCCGTGTACGTTCACAACCTAACCCTCTAGGATTCCCTTCAAGCGGGACAATTTTTCGTGCCCTGGATTGGTCAAAAAATCTACCGAAAGTTGGCCGAAAAACTGACCAAAAATAGTCTAGAATTTTGATCCAAACTCCCATGTTCATGCCTAAATTGCCACCAACCTGTTTAATATCTTCAAAATCTAATTGAAGGTTTTTCTTCTCTATATAACTGAGAATTTAACTGTTCTTTTACTTTTTATTAATTTATTTTATTTGTTGAATTATTCGGCCTCCAAAACGACCAAAAATTTGATATTTTAAAATTAAAATTTTGTGATACGGAGTGCGCCCCACCAAACGGGACCTCCTCGTCGTATACCAATTGTACTGAAAGGCGAATAGGGTATATCCTGACGTGTGGACTTTTGCTGAAGTTGATTCGGACATGAGAGCGCGTCGGAATCAACCCGTATCCGTAAAAAGTTTCCGTATCGTAATTTTTGCAAAACACCACCTTACTTTATGTATGCTCGTCAGAATATGAAAAAACTTGAGTCATTGGATTCGTGGTATCACGCTGGTCCTGTAACCCAAGTTTTACTCGATTCTAAGACAGTTGACCAAGTCGCCTATTCGTGGGCCCCACGGTTTGACTTGAAGGGCGAATTTGTGATCAGCTCACCGAAATCCAAAATTGGATATACCGTTGAGTTTGTATCGTCGTTTAGAATTTGTTTGACCTATAATTTGTCCCATTCAGAGACCTTTACCTCTGGCACGTATTTAGGTGCAAAGTAGGCCACATGTGGACCCCGCTTTGACCTAAAATTACCGTTTTGCTCCTGTATCCAAATTGGAGTAAAGGGTAGATTTTTCTGACTATCTCGCTTATTCTGGGAACATTGGTGATGTTTATTTCAGCATCCGGAGATGTTTATTCTGATGCCATAGTTTCTGATTCCTTTGTGCTTGACGTCTGGACGCTTACACTTTGCAGCTTTCTTGCCAAGCAAGATACCTTGCCAAATTGCTTATACTTTGCATGCTTATCATATTTTTATATATTCATTATATATGTGTTTTTTACAGTCATAATTATATACTATATATGTTGACACACTTGACACCTAGTTTCATGGGAGGGGGAGACAATCAGTAGGCGTATGGGCTACCTACTCTCGTAAACCGTAGTAACTAGCACGCACTACGGGAGTTGTGTCGCGATGGTTGCTACCCTTGAGATACGTCGATTTCTGGTGTCGCGATGGTCGCTACCCTCGAGGTATGACGGCTTCTGATGTTCATGGACGTGTGTGTGAGTTGTGAGATAGATATAGTATCCTACACCTACCCATACATCGAAAAGGTTGTCCTCATTATGCATATTCATATAGATTGTCTAGTACAGCATACTTATATTTTTTCTGTCTATTATGCATGTTTTACTGTATTCAATTGGCATGCTTCTATGTATCTTGTTACGTCCCTCTGAGGACCTGGTCTTTTTCCAAGTGTAGACGATCTTGACTATTCGTAGGAGCACGGATCAGGACTTGCTACTTATCTCTCTTTCGAGGAGGTCTTCTCTTCGAGTCTCATTGTTCATTAGATGTACTTATTTGGTTTCTCTTATATTCTAGTTTCGTAGTGGATTTGTTTCCACCCAACTACTTATTCTTATCAAGCATTTTATACTTGATTCAGTTATATAGTTGATTAGTTATTCATTTCTATTTGATTCTGTGGATGAGATCTAGTTATGTCTTGTGACTTGTGACAATATATATACCACATGTGAGTTAACATTCATATTACAGCGTACGTGTGTATCATGGTATCCATATATTGGAGTTGCCATATAGATACAGCTGTCATGCTTACGTATTTCTGGTCCTATGTATTCTGGGACTGGGGCGTGACACAGAGACCCTGGCTCAGAAGGGACTCATCCCGACTGAGACAGATGACCCAGGACTTATAGTATCTTAGTATTCTCTTAAACTGGATTTGTCTCCAGCTTACTGTTTAGTATTTTTCTCAGACTCATTGATGTTATTATTTTGACTCATGAGTTATATTGTGACTATTCTATTCTGTTATCATATTCGTGCTCATTTCTATCTTAGATCTGTGATTGAGTATATTAACATTGTTGTTGGCTTATTATATTGATAGATAGATTACCCAAACAGTGTTCTACCGTTGATTCTGCGGCGTAGGCTAATATTTGTTCCCTACTTGCATCCCTATACCGGGTGCGGATCGTGACAAAATATAACCTATTTAGTATTAGTTAATTGGCTGACCATGGTTATGGCATTAATTTTATGAAAGACAAATATTCTATTTATGATAGATCTACTGGTAAAATAACTTATGAGGGAATAAGAGAAGATAATATATATGTTTTCTATCTCTCAAAAAATGCTAACAATACAGGGAGATGCTTATACGTAACCAAAGATAAAAGCTGGTTGTGGCATATGCGCCTTGGACATGCAAATATGGACACTGTAACCAGACTATCTTCAAAGAAATTGGTAAAAGGTTTACCTGAAATTACCTTTAAGAAACATATGGTCTATGATGAGTGTGAAAAGAACAAGGCAACAAGATCTTCGTTTAAATCAATAAACATTGTAAGTACTTCTAGACCCGTTCAACTTTTGCATATAAATTTATTTGGACCAAGCAGAGTTGCATTCTTGGTGGTAAGCTTTATGCCTATGTTATTGTTGATGACTTTTCTAGATATACTTGGATTTATTTTCTAATAAATAAAAGTGAAGCTTTTTCAGAATTTGTTACCTTTTGCAAAAAGATACAAAACAAAAAAGGCTTCATGATTACTCGTATCCGAAGTGATCATGGAAGCGAATTCTAAAATTCTGATTTCAAAACTTTTTGTGATTCAAATAGATTTGTGCATGAATTTTTCTGTCCAAGAACTCCTCAACAAAATGGCGTTGTGGAGCGGAAGAACAGAACTCTTTGCAATATGGCTAGAGTCTTGTTAAATCAGTATAACATTCCAAAATATTTTTAGGCTGAGGCTGTCAATACAGCATGTCATGTTTTGAATAGGGTTCTTATTCGACCTATATCGAAGAAGACTCCCTATGAGATTTGATTTAATAGAATTCCTACCATTAGTTATTTTAAAGTATTTGGCTGCAAATATTTTATCTTGAATACTAAGGATAACTTGGGTAAATTTGACTCCAAGGCTGATGAAGGTATTTTTCTTAGTTATGCAGCAAAGAGTAAAGGTTCTAGAATTTTTAATAAAAACTCTATGACTGTTGAAGGATCGATTAATGCACTTTTGATGAGCTTAACAGTTAAGTAGCAAGTGATAGTGACGATAAAGATATTAGAATAACCTCCAACAAGACTCCTGAAGATGAAACTGGAACAAATTATCTGGAAAACTTACCTAAAATATTGAAATTTACAACCAACCATCCAGAGAACTTGGTAATTTGTGAGATATCGAAAGGTGTAAGAACTCGTTCTGCAATTAGAGATCTTATTGCAAAGGTTGCTTTTATTTCTCAAGTAGAACCTAAAAATGTTTTAAAAGCTTTTGATGATAAATTTTGGATTTCCGCAATCCAAGAGGAACTCAACCAGTTTGAATGGAATCAAGTTTGGGAACTCGTTTCTAGACCTAATGATTATCCAGTCATTGGTACCAAATGGGTTTTTTAAAATAAACTTAATGAGGATGGGTTAGTCACTCGTAACAAAGCACGTCTCGTAGCTCAAGGTTACAATCAAGAAAAGGTATTGACTAAGATGAGACATATGCTCATGTTGCGAGAATAGAATCTATCCGCATGCTTTGTGCTTTTGCAAGTTTTTATAATTTTAAATTATTTCAAATGGACATCAAAAGTGCTTTTTTAAATGGTGTTATAAAAGAGGAAGTTTTTGTAGAACAACCCACTGGATTTGAAGATTTTAAATTTTCTAATCTATGTTTTCAAGCTTAGAAAGGTTCTAAATGGACTCAAACAAGCCCCTCGTGCTTGGTATGAGCGTCTTAGCTCATTCCTACGTGAAAATAGTTTTTCAAAAGAAAAAGTTGACATTACTTTATTTATAAAATCTCATGATGATAATCTCCTATTAGTACAAATTTACGTAGATAATATTATCTTTGGATCTCCTAATGAGATGCTATGTAACTAGTTTGCTAAGTGTATGCAGAAGAAATTCGAAATGAGCATGATGGAAGAACTTACTTTCTTCCTCGGATTACAAATCAAACAGAACTCTCAAAGAATATTCATCAATCAAGCAAAATACACAAACTATTTACTAAAGAAGTTTGATATGGACAATGCAAAGTCTATTGGAACTCCAATGGCAACATCAACCGAACTTGATCTTGATAAAAATGGCAAGCCTACAGATATAGGTAAGTATCGAGGTATGATTGGTAGTCTTGTATACCTAACTTCTAGTCATCCAGATATTATATTTTCTGTATGCCTATATGCTAGATATCAGGCTAACCCTAAGGAATCACATGTATGTGCAGCTAAGCGTATCCTTAGATACCTTAAGGGTACTCAGACGGCAGGCTTATGGTATCCCAAAACCATATTCTTTGACCTTGTTTGTTATTCGGATGCTGATTTTGCTGGATGCAAGGTCGATCGTAAGAGTACTAGTGGTACTTGTCATTTCTTGGAAAAGTCTTTAGTCTCTTATTTTTCTAAGAAAAAAAAAATTATGTTGTATTATCAACTACTGAAGCTGAGTATATCGCCGCAGGACGTTGTTGTGCACAAATTTTATGGATAAAACAAACTTTAAAAGACTATAATTTATCCTTTAAAAATATTTCCATCTTTTGTGATAACACTAGCACTATAAATCTCACTAAGAATCCAATATGTCATTCACGCACTAAACATATTAAGATTAGACACCACATTTTAAGATATCATCAATTGCATGGTAATATCTGTTTAGAATTTACTGACACTGAACATCAACTAGCAGACATTTTTACTAAACCCTTAGCTGAAGATCGCTTCAATTTTATTCGTCGAGAATTAGGTATTTTGGACTCCGATACTACATAACTTATTTATTTTACTACTCTACATTTGTGTAAATATAAAAATTATTTTGGGTATAAGCCGAAAGGGCCCTTCTGTCAAAGAGGTATAAATAACCTTAAGCGACACGATATTTAAGTGTCTTCGGACCACCGCTAGCTGTGATCCGGCCCCTACAGCTAACATGAGATGATCGATACAATATGGAATACTGAGTAATAATTAATTTTTAACAAATTATTGTATTAAGTCGAAAACTCTAAAATCTAGACTTACAAAATTGATCTACCTCTATATAAATAATTGAGTCTCGAATGAATTATGGTTCAAAGGAACCGAATTCGGGCAGAGTTCGAATCAAATTAGGGCCGAACTCGGTTGCCTTTGTTTCAGAATTCAAAACGAAATCCAACTCCTTATATTTACCTATTGGTCATCAAAACCCTTATCTATGAACAGCAGCCCCTTCTTCCTTCTTCCTCCTCCTTAGAACCCTAAATTTTTCAAACCCTAGGTTTTTTTGTTCTTCCTCCTCAACAGCTCTTAACTCTCCAAACTTTGGATTCTAGTGTGTTTTAAGGTTCTCTATCATATTTTCTACCTATTTTCAGGTATAATCACCTATTCCTCTCTATCCTCTTTCTTTTAAACGGCTCATAAGTCGTTTAAGAAAAGAAAAGCTGCTGGTGAATCATCCTCTTCAAATATTCATGAAGAAATATCTTATTCCATGTTCAGTCCATCAATGCCCGATGAGGGTGATTATGATAAATTTTTATTTTTATCACTTGAACAATTCGTAGAATGGTTTAATAATTTTCTTACGAGGACTGTTTGTTCTGGAAACCCTATAAATTTTACTCTATTTTCTGCATATCTGCCTACTTTACGTGCTTTGGGACTTGATAAATTATTTGTTTCTCGATTTCCAATCTATATTATTGTTATCAAAATATTTTATTGTAATATCATCTATGAAGATGATTCCATTCATTCTTGTGTCGGCAGGATAAATATTGACTTTGATGCTGACGATTTAGGGGAGATACTTTATACTCCAAACAATGGTGAACCCCTTGTCAACATCACCAAATCTACATTACCTGAAGGCACGACTCTAGATTCCTTAAAGGATTCTCTTTGCACTTATGTTCCTCGTTCTCAGGGTAAGCTTAAAGCCAAACACCTTAACAAATGGTTTTATGACTTACATCACATTATTTTCTATATGATTATTCCCAAGCAAACCTCCACTGATGACATCACAAACTTAAAACTTTGTGCTATCTATCATCTCCACTTTGGAATTTTATTTAGTTTTCCAAAGACTATCATTCAGGCTATGGTTCGAGCTCGTAAGAACATGCAGAATCTGTTGTACGCCATATATTTACCTATCATATTTTAACACTTTGACATTCCATTAGATGATTGTCCCTTTCTAGCAGAGCCCTCCTATCTCTTTACTGCCCGTAGGACTGACCCTGCTCTACCACCTGTTCCACCTGTTAATGCTACCTCTGGTGGTGGCCCATCTGCACCACCTGCACCTCTTGTTGCTTCTACCATCACTCTTAAGCACCTCCATACTATGCTCCAGGATTGCTTTTGTTTGGAAGACGATCGCCACAGACTAAAGGATGAGAGCTATCGTGCTATGGATCACCGCACCATACTCCAGGCTCAGGCTATATCCAAATCTTTTATGGATATGTGTTACAGCTTCTCTCAATACCCTGGCAGCGGACCGATTCACATGGTTCGTAGTCCTTCTTTTACATGATACCGCATTGATGATACAGATGCTCAGAGATACTTGATCCTGCTCCTGCTTTTTATGATCTCAAATGTTCGGCAGAGACCGGTGATGATGATCATTAGTAGAGTAGAGATCATTAGCTTAGCATTTAGTGATAATATTAGCATTATGAGATGATGTTAATCTTTATGAGATGTTATTTCTAGTTATGCTTCTTTAGTTATAAGACTCTTATGAGATATTATCTTTAGATCGATGATGTTTTATACATGTTTAACATTTGGCAAGCTTATATTGCTCTTCATATATGTAATATTGTGTTTATTATGTCATTCCTTGCTTCACATTTCTTGTTTAACTTAGCTCCAACTTTACGGGGGAGGTTTCCGATTTCGATCAAGTGACAGCGGGGGAGACATATCGAGAATATTAATATAACGAGCTATTATTGCGGGGGAGAAACATATCATGAATAATATATATCTTATCTTAGTTGTCGTATCATTCGCAGTTTTGTCAATTATCAAAATGGAAGAGATTGTTGGCCCATCTGGTCATGGTCAAACCGATTTTAATAATCTATCCAAACTACGAATCGATACATTGCAACTTAGATGAATTTGTTTAGAAAGAGATCGCAATACTTAGTCGCAAGCTGCTACAAGATGATTGTGTTTGAGTTACTCTTTATACTTTGTCATGTAATTTTTACTTTTTGAGTCTAAGAACTTATGTGAGTCGGAACAAAATTTTGGCATTTAGATTGAACCAATATCCAAAGTCCACTCCTATATAAGCCAGACAAGTAAATCTTTTGAATTCGAACCTAAACCCAAACCCACTAAACAATCCAAGTCAAAACAATCTGGAATATGTCTAAACAAACTCGGTACGAGTTCTACCCGAACTCGAACCGAACTCGATTACCCTGAACCAATTTCCTAGTCAGCCTCCTCTTTCGAATGACCAGGCTCTAACGTTCAAATTTATGAATGTTAAAGCATCCGAACTCGGCCTGAGCTCGGCTCAGAAATATCCTACAAATAGAGAAGAATTTTTACATTTCAACACAACTCATTCACTCAAATATTCTTCTTCTCTAGTACTTAAAGAGCTTTAATCTTTCTCATTCCCAAGATAACTCCCTTTTCTTCTAAGTGTCCAACTGCCATTCCGATTAGAAGTTGAGTCGAGTTGTACAAGCTTGGTTTAAAAGCTGTTTTATATTCTTGTCAGAAGTTTTTGAGCTCTTCGGATCAAAAGCTCGTGTTGTAAGAAGTTTGCGTGCTCTTCGGATCAAAGGCGCGTATCACGCCCCAGTCCCAAAATACATGGGACCAGGCCACGTGGCAATAGCCAGCTGTCACATCTCCGAGGATATCCTAATTTAATGGATCCAAACGAAGAGTGCTACGCTGTCCTAAATAACTAACAAGTCCAATATCAACATCAAACAGGTAATCTAATATCATCCACAAAATAATCAACAAGAAGTACTAAAATAAATACTAGAACATAAACGCCAGTCTCAAATATCATAGTACAACCAAGAATGTCTGGTGGGAATAAACCCACTACTAGGACGAAAATAAAGTACTGAATGACAGATAAAAAGAGTAATGACTAGGGCATCTGCTGACTAGATAAAGATGCTCCCAATCCTAGGCAGAAGGCCTACCAAATGATCACGAAAACTCTGACGGTAGCACCTCTAGCTCCTCAGATGTAGCGTACCTAGTCTCATGTCCTGGATCGTATACTGTGGGGTAGTATGCCTCATCCAAATCTGGAAAGGAACCAGGTCCTCAGAGGGACATAACAAGATACATAGAAGCATGCCATATATATAAATACTGAATAAAATAAATAAAGGGTGTGCTAACCATCTAAGTGAATGCAATGTGAGGACAACTTTGGTACGTATGGGTAGGCGTAGGCATAACATCCATACCGCTCCGAAGAACGTGGAAGCTGCATAGTATATATAACGTCCATATCACTCCGAAGAACGTAAAATCTGCATAGAATATAACGTCCATATCGCTCCGAAGAACGTGGAATATGCATAAAGGGAGTCATTGGATCCGTAGCTCCTCTGGATACTACGGATTCCAATGTGTGTATCCCATAGGCCTACTAATTGTCCTTCCCGCCCAATGTAGATACACAAATCGAATACTCGACGTGCATACCACGTATCTATATGCCAAGTCTCTACTAATACAAAATTCTGAATTACGCGCTAACCGTGATGCATGTCACACGTACCGATAGCTAGTCGAGTACGCGAACCCGCATCCCAATATGAATTTGTCACTGTGAAACGTGTAAGAGTGTCAGGTCTCGGAAGATATCAGAGTATCCTCCCAATGAGGTGAGTCTGCTAATGACTAGGTCAAGTACACTAATCATCGACGTATCCGTCGACTGCACCCGAGTCAATCTCGGACGCGCACAGTCATATAAAATAAAGCAACAAGATATCATACAACATATGTATAATTTAAATTAGACAGTAAATATGGCAAGGTATCTTGCCTGAGTCCTCAAGTTGTGAATGCCAATAGCCTGTTCCTGCAGTATCTCTTGGCTGGTCCAGTGACCCTAAACATACAATATAATATAGCAATCTAGCATCAGACACTAAAGCAATACATACACAAACTACGACGCTACTCTTAGGTACTGACACAAGGGTCACGGCTGGTCGACTACAGAGTCGCGTGTGCACGTAGCTAAGGTGCACACGTGTCATGTTCTCAGTTACCGTATCTCTCGCGACAATAAAATACTAAGGTTATGGGTTACGAAACTAATTATGTTTTGTGCGAATACATGTCCTTATTTTCCATATTTTAAGTTTACTTGGTTTATGTCCAAGTTTTCAGGTGATTTACTAGTCTTTGGTAACAGGTCATATATTTAGGGTAATTACTAATGTATTTATTATCATCTAATTTAATTAACATACATGCATACGCATCTATATTATTACATATTAATTAGTTTGTGTCGACACAAGACACGATAATACGATGACTTGATGATACAACTATACAACGATACTATGCAAGAAGAGAGCTAGGGGACGAGTACCTAGTTGGCTGGACAAGGGGGTCTGCTCGTTGACTGGCCGTCCTCCGGCGTGGGGGCGGAGCTCCGGTCGACGTGCGGCAACAAAGGCAGCGGGTGGAAGTTTTTGCAGCAGTTGCAGCAGCGGTTGTAGCAGCCTGGTAGCGGCGGCAATGGGCTGGGACGGTACCAGGATGGCGGTCAGGTCGTGGGGGAAGTCAGAGTCGGGCTGGCAGTGGCGATGGTAGTCAGGCGACGGAGTTTGGTGGTGACCGGGGTCAGTTTGATCGGGTTGAGTAGTTGTTGATGATGGTGAAGGGGATGGTTGATGGCGGTGGTGCAGCTTGTGCAGGCGGCCCGGGGTGGTCCAGCGTGGACAGCGGGTATAGACGGGGGAAGGGGCTGAGGTGGTGGCGGCCTGAGGTGTCCGGTCGAGAAGGGGCAGGGGGTGCTCGGGTTAGATGAAAGGAGGGAAGTTCGGCTAGGGGTTTGCTAGGTGTTATAATTTAGGGTTTCATTAGGAAAAATGTGTATTTATGTAGGAGGGGAATATATAGGCTGACCTCAGGATTTGGGCCAGCCAGGGCTCTTTGGAATGGGGCTGGTCCACATAAACGGGTGTACATGGGCTTTGTTAGGTCTCGCTTTGGGTAAAATTGCCTCTAATTTAATTTAATTAAAAATAATGCGCACGATATTCTTTAATAAATTTAAGATACATGGAATTAAAATTGGGTAGGACACAAGTGTCATTGGCGTAGCAGGCTCAGAATAGGTTAATACCCTAATTTGGGTTATATGGAATTGGGTTGTGTTTGTGCCTCAAATTCAAATAAGAATGACCAATTATGAGAATTTGGGTTTATTAAAATTATACGTGGACGTTTGTAACGAATATGGCGCAGCTAAAATGAAGCACAATATTGAGTATTTAAAAGTTACACAAGGGTCAGATAGGTAGTCTGGCATGTCTAGGAGATGTGTATTTAATTAGTTTGAGGGTAACTACTAGTGTAGCGCTCCAAACATCAAACCTACGGTGAGGTATATTAAGTCACATAATTGATGTACATTAATCCTAATTGTATCCAAATTAATCCTAGTCTCTCAATTTAAATTAAATAATCCTAAATTTGGTCGAGGGGGTTTACAATCTACCCTTCTTAGAGCATTTCGTCCTCGAAATTAAAACATACGTATGGTAAGAACTACTGACTGAAATTAAAATGCTATAACGTACCTAGTCCTTCGAAGAGATGGGGATAACGCTATCGAATATCCTCCTCACGTTCCCAGGTTGACTCGCCTGGTGCATGATGCCTCCATGCGATACGGACTAGGGGGATAGCCTGACCTTGCAATACCTTCTTACTTCTGTCCAGAATCTCAACAGGCTCCTCTTGGTATGATAAGCTCGGGCCGACTGTGATTTCTGAATGGTCAAGCACATGACTCGGATCTGGTATGTACCTTCTTAGCTGAGATACATGGAAGACGTCATGCACTTCCTCCAAAGTCTGTGGTAAGGCTAACCTGTAAGCAACCTCTCTGATGCATTCTAACACATCGAATGGTCCGATGTACCTCGGACTCAGCTTTCCTCTGCCTCCAAATCTGATAATCCCTCGAGTAGGTGAGATCTTTAGAAATATATGATGTCCAACCTGGAACTCTAGGGGTCGTCGATGCGCATTCGCCCAATGCTTCTGTCTGTCCTGTGCTGATCGCAGGTGCCCTTGGATCTTCTTCACCTTCTATACTGTACGAACAACCAACTCTGGCCCAAGAATCTGTCTTTCGCCTATATCGCTCCAACACACTTGAGAACGACACTTCCTGCCATACAATGCTTCATAGGGAGCCATCTGGATGCTCGCCTGATAGTTGTTGTTGTAGAAAAACTCGACCAAATACAAATGATCCTCCCATGATCCTCCGAAATCAAGCATGCACGCTTTTAACATGTCTTCCAATGTCTGAATGGTGCGCTCGGACTGGCCATCGGTCTGCGGATGATACGATGTGTTAAACTTCAGGCGGGTACCGAGACTCTCTTGCATACTCTGCCAAAAGTAAGATGTAAACCTCGTATCCCTATCAGACATTATACTAACTGGCACTCCATGCAGTCGCACAATCTCTCTCATGTACATATTTGCTAAGACCTTTGTAGATTGCCCAACTCTGAAGGGTAAAAAGGGTGCGGACTTGGTGAGTCTATCCACGATTACCCATACTGCATTGCGACCACTAGGACTCCTCGGAAAGCTTGTAACAAAGTCTATAGTGATGTGCTCTTATTTCTACTCTGGTATAGGAAGCGGTTGAAGTAATCCTGCAGATCTCTGATGCTCAGCCTTGACTTGCTGACACACCAGGCACCTCGTGTCATGACCCGCACCCGGAATTGGGGCACGAGTACGCGGGTACGTCCAGTCTACGCCGCAGCATCGGCGGTAGAACGCTGTCAAGGTCATGATACTATCTAAACAATCTCACACGAGCATCCAATCTCCATAAGGAGGCACGGATGACACAATATAATATGAACACATACTCAATCACATGACTACAGCACGATAAGATATCGAACAAATAAAATTAAATACAACACAAGTCTAAATGTAATAATCTAACTCAACAATTATCCATGTCTCAACAAGTATGCCGGAGACAAATCCGGTACCAATAGTCTACTAAAAGAAACTATCTAGAATACTAGTGATTCCGGCTAGACCTTCCGGAATCACAACTAAACTACCAAGCCCAAGTTGCAGCTACTCACCATATAGTCCATAAAGTGTCAGACACCGGTCCTCTAAGGCATAGTCTAGAAAAATATTTCCAGTCAGGAAGGAGCAAAGTACATTCTCAAATAATAGTTCCATTTAATTGATAAGGACTATAAAGCAATAAACAGATGATGCTAGGTACTGAGAGAAGACAGTGAAATAATGTAATGGCAAAATAGAGAGACAGGCAATGTAAAGAGACATGCAAAATAGGCAATGTGATACAGTCAATGCATATATGAAATGAAGAGAACAAGGTACAGGATCATATACGGGTGATGTAGTATATGATCTAAATAGAGTACTGTAATCTATTTTAAGTGTTTGAAATAGTAGTTTCGAAATGTGATCGGCTTGGGAACATGTACGAGAGCTATATGGCCTGGCTAATCATATGTGAAGAGCATGATTAACACTTACATTGTTCTATACTTGTATAAAAGGGGTATGATCACATTTCTTACTAACTACTTCTCCGCCCCCAACTAGTACTGTGGATCCAACCATGACACGTCACGATACACGAGCAATATCCAATCTATCATGTACGATGTCTAATATACATGTCGTATACAATGTCAAAACGATAATCAATGTAACATCTCATGACTGCAGATCCAAGCTATATACTAGTCCGTGTAGCATAGTGTCAAGGATTCAGATGTAATATTTCTAGATTACTGAACTTATAGAAATTATCAAGGAATTGGAAATTATCAGAGAATGTACTTGCATTGGATCCTTAGCTGTTAAATACTTATGTCATGTTCCAGAGTATCGCCTGGATGAACAACAGTCCTATGGACATATATCAATAATTAAATTAATACGTATTTATGGGTATACCAATAATTACCGCAGGGGCGGAGGCGATCAACGAATCGACCAACAAAATAGGTATAAGTATATACACTAAATTATATGTTGTATATATATATATATATATATATATCAATAAGTTAAAAAATATACATTTCCATATAAAATATACCAATTACCAAAATACGTATTTACATATATATATATATATATATATATATATATATATATATATATATATATATATATGTATATATGTATATTTTACTTGATATATATATATATATCTATATATATATTCAGTATATATTTTCTTTTATACAAATATTGGTTGTAGTATATATATATATAAATATGGTATATATATATATTTTTAACTTATTGATATATATATATATACAACATATAATTTAGTGTATATACTTATACCTATTGTATATAATTATTGGTTTACCCATAAATACGTATTAATTTAATTATTGATATATATCTATAGGACTGTTGGTTCATCCAGGCGATACTCTGGAACAGGACATCAGTATTTACCAGCTAAGGAACCAAGGCAAGTACATTCTCTGATAATTTCCAATTCCTTGATAATTTCTATAAGTTCAGTAATCTAGAAATGTTACATCTGAATCCTTGACACTGTGCTACACGGACTAGTATATAGCTTGGATCTGCAGTCATGAGATGTTACATTGATTATCGTTTTGACATTGTACACGACATTTATATTAGACATCGTACATGATATATTGGATGTTGCTCGTGTATCGTGACGTGTCATGATTGGATACATATATGTGAAACATATATACACTAATAAAATACACTATATACATTCATACACACATACACTAAATTATACACATATACACATTTATGTATTTATACGTATTTACAAATATATACATACATAAAGAAGGAGGGAGAGGATGAGGATGAGGAGGAGATCTCACTGTGGTTGGCCGGAGCTCAGGCCGAAGAGGGATGGCAGGGAGGAGCAGCAGGGAGAGGGAGCCGCACCGGAGTCGGGTAGGGCTGTGCTGCACTGCCGGGGGGAATGCAACTGGGGTCGGGGGCTTGCCGGGCCGGAGTGCTGAGGTGGGGGAGACTCGGGATGGCCGGGTGATGACGATGGCGCCGGTAGTGATGTGGTGATGGTGAATGGAGGTTAAGGAGGAGCAGAGGGAGGTGGTCGGGAAGTTGGCAGTGAGGAAGAGTGGGGACGGAGCTAGTAGCGGGCCAGCGGGGAGCGCTGCACAGCCCGGCGGGGTGCTAGGAGGATGAGGTCGAGGCGTTGGGAGGAGCTCGGGAGGAGTTGCAGGTGGCGAGGCTCGCCGGAGCCGTGCGGGTGCGGGGTGACTGGACCACGCACCCAACTAGTATAAAAGGGGTATGATCACATTTCTATACTAACTACTTTCATTGTTAGTAGTTAACACTTACATTGTACATTGTTCTATACTTGTATAAAAGGGGTATGATCACATTTTTTACTAACTACTTCCCCGCCCCCAACTAGTACTGTGGATCCAACCATGACACGTCACGATACACGAGCAATATCCAATCTATCATGTACGATGTCTAATATACATGTCGTGTACAATGTCAAAACGATAATCAATATAACATCTCATGACTGCAGATCCAAGCTATATACTAGTCCGTGTAGCACAGTGTCAAGGATTCAGATGTAATATTTCTAGATTACTGAACTTATAGAAATTATCAAAGAATTGGAAATTATCAGATAATGTACTTGCCTTGGGTCCTTAGCTGGTAAATACTTATGTCCTGTTCCAATGTATCGCCTGGATGAACAACAGTCCTATGGACATATATCAATAATTAAATTAATACGTATTTATGGGTATACCAATAATTACCGCAGGGGCGGAGGCGATCAACGAATCAACCAACAAAATAGGTATAAGTATATACACTAAATTATATGTTGTATATATATATATATATATATATATATATATATATATATATATATATATATATATATATATATATATCAATAAGTTAAAAAATATACATTTCCATATAAAATATACCAATTACCAAAATACGTATTTATATATATATATATATATATATATATATATATATATATATATATATATATATATATATATATATATATATATATATATATATATAAAGTAAAATATACATATATATATATATATATATATATATATATATATATATATATATTCAGTATATATTTTCTTTTATACAAATATTGGTTGTAGTATATATATATATAAATATGGTATATATATATTTTTAACTTATATATATATATATATATATATATATATATATATATATATATATATATATATATATATACAACATATAATTTAGTGTATATACTTATACCTATTGTATATAATTATTGGTATACCCATAAATACGTATTAATTTAATTATTGATATATGTCTATAGGACTGTTGGTTCATCCAGGCGATACTCTGGAACAGGACATTAGTATTTACCAGCTAAGGAACCAAGGCAAGTACATTCTCTGATAATTTTCAATTCCTTGATAATTTCTATAAGTTCAGTAATCTAGAAATGTTATATCTGAATCCTTGACACTGTGCTACACGGACTAGTATATAGCTTGGATCTGCAGTCATGAGATGTTACATTGATTATCGTTTTGACATTGTACACGATATTTATATTAGACATCGTACATGATATATTGGATATTGCTCGTGTATCGTGACGTGTCATAATTGGATACATATATGTGAAACATATATACTCTAATGAAATACACTATATACATTCATACACACATACACTAAATTATACACATATACACATATACACATTTATGTATTTATACGTATTTACAAATATATACATACATAAAGAAGGAGGGAGAGGATGAGGATGAGGAGGAGATCTCACTGTGGTTGGCCGGAGCTCAGGCCGGAGGGGGATGGCAGGGAGGAGCAGCAGGGAGAGGGAGCCGCACCGGAGTCGGGTAGGGCTGTGCTGCACTGCCGGGGGGAATGCAGCTGGGGTCGGGGGCTTGCCGGGCCGGAGTGCTGAGGTGGGGGAGACTCGGGATGGCCGGGTGATGACGATGGCGCCGGTAGTGATGTGGTGATGGTGAATGGAGGTTAAGGAGGAGCAGAGGGAGGTGGTCGGGAAGTTGGCAGTGAGGAAGAGTGGGGACGGAGCTAGTAGCGGGCCAGCGGGGAGCGCTGCACAGCCCGGCGGGGTGCTAGGAGGATGAGGTCGAGGCGTTGGGAGGAGCTCGGGAGGAGTTGCAGGTGGCGAGGCTCGCCGGAGCCGTGCGGGTGCGGGGTGACTGGACCACGCCGGAGCACGGACCGGGGTCGGGCTCGGGGACAGGCTGTGGTATAGCTCGGTTGCCGCCGGGGTCGGGATCAGGGCCTGGCCGGAGATGGGGAAGAGTGGGGGTGGTAGTATACGGTGGTGATGGTGGTGGTTGGCCGCCGGGGATGAACGGAACGGGGTCAGGCTTGAGTCGAGGAGCTGCATTCCGAGCTTGGCCGGCCGGAGTGCAGACAGCGGCCGCCGGGGAGATGCCCGGGAACAGTGGGGTGGTGGAGGTGGTTCCCCCCCCCCCCTTAAATAAATTCAAAATACAAAGGGGAAGGGAAGAAAGGAAGAAGAAGAAGAAGAAGAAGAAAAGAGAAGAAGAAGGGAAGAAGAAAATTTTCCTATGTAGGGGAGATGAGGGAGGAGTAAGGTGAAAGAAAAGTGGGGGCTTCCCTAGGTTTGGTTTGGGGATTAGGGTTTCCTTGGGAAGAGGGGTTGATGTGACTTTAAATAGGGAGAGAGTGTGTGGGAATGAAGGGTGAGGATGCACCCTTTGAATGGATGGCCAAGATTAGACATGGAGGAATTCTTCATGTGGGTGAGGGTGTTGACTAGTCAATGTTGGGCTTCTCCATTTAGTTGAACCAATGGGGTGTTGACACCAAATGCAAATTTGCAAATTAGCCCCCTTAAATTTGGGTATTTGAACAGATGCATAAAATGATGAAAATTTGGCGAGCGATTCGATGTTCGGTGTTTTGTAGGGTGAGGGGGCGTTGTGTGTTTGGTATGGGCTCAATTAGCAGGGTACTAGAATTAAATCAAAATTTACGGAATCGGTCAAAATGGTATCCTCAATTTAATTAGAAATAAAATGCAAGCTGTGTTCTAAAATTAATTAGGAGGACATGGGGCCAAAATCAGGTCGGGTCATCAATACCATTAGTGAAAAGACTCAGAACAGAATATTATCCTAATTTGGGTCGTACGAAAAATAGGTCAATATTGCCTCCAATTTCGATTGGAACGCACAACGATACAAAGTTGAAATTTATTTAGGAATTAAATAAACGTCCACGACGAATATTGTGCGGCTAAAATGAAGCTCAATAGATCATAATTATGAGTTACAAAAATATCAGAATGGAAGGCGGACATGTCTAGGGCAATGTTGTGAAATTGTTGGAAGGCAAAAGCCAGGGTAGCGCTCCAAATATCGAAGCAAAAACAGGGCACAACAATTAAATAAATTACGGTAATTAATTACGTCCTCCAATAAATTAATTCTAAATAAAACAATTAACCACATAATCCCATAATTCGGACAGGTGTTCATCTACCGGGCTTCTAGGTCAAGTCTACCAGCTCAAACATAAATGAACACTGTATATATATAATATATTTAATTACACATCTCACATAATTATTTATTTTAATACACATATCATGAAATCATTTAATATAAATACCATAATATTAATAATGTAAAAAAAAAGTCGAAAATACTCCTATTTTCGGAATGTGGTAGTGACAAGTCTACCCTCCTTAAAAGAATTTCGTCCTCGAAATTTAAATCCTCATAGTAGTATTTACTCATACACATATTTATTATTTTTCCTCAAAGTTTAAATTCATCAACCACGAAATCAGGTAATAATCCACAATGTATTTTCACAATTTAAAATTCTGTAATTATCGTATCCTGAAAAATTCTCGAAATAAAATCAGTTTCCATTTTTATCACAATTTTCTCCGAATTTTTAAGTTAATAATTCAATACTCGAAATTTAATATTCACTCCTCTAGTTTGATTTTTATCAATGTATATATATATAAAATTTAAATCTCGTCCCAAAATTGAATTCAAACACTAATCCATCCATGATATTATTCCTCGGTTTCCCTTTTCCTCAAAGTACTCAACAATGCGATACTTATGGATTCTCCAAATATCGTCCATAATATAAAATTTAAAATTCATAACTTGCAGTCAAATAAATTAATGATAATCTCCTTAATTTCTTCAAGTTCTTAAGGATAAACTTCAATCATATCATAACCTTCCTAAAATTAATAAATCATCGATTCTGCCATGTTAAATTCTTAACCCTTTATTTAAATCAATATTTATCCCCGAATTTTAATCATCTTGTTTCTCTTGTCAAGTCATAACCTCTTCATAAATCTTCGCTATGGTCAAACCCCAATAATCATGGTCTAAGAAAATTCTACCTACAGTCATGCAATCTAAGAAAAATATGTACGGTCATGGTGTCCTTCGTCATGGTATTGCAGTCTCCGTCAGGGTGTACTACTAACTACATTCTAACAAGAAAAATTATGCATGCTAACTACGGTACAAGGGAATCAGTCAATCAATCAAATAGGAAGGAACAGAAGGAAGGAAAGAACAGAACCTGCTAACACATTACCTGCAGTATCGGTCTCCTCGACCGTCATCGCAAATGCCCCGCCCTGCTGGGGTGGTTCCCTTTGTGGGTGCTGAGCAATATACGGTTCCACAGGTAGCATAACTGGATCTCTATAATTTGGAGCTGCGCGCTGGCCGGGAAGATAAGGGGCTAGAAGACAATCCCTTACTCGATGTCCCGTAGTGCCGCAGTGCAAACAAAGTCCTAGCCTCGTTCTACAGCTCTCCTAAAGGTGACCTGGCTTCTTACAGAAATGACAAGTTTGTTGTGTCTCTCTCGGAGGCTGTTGCTGATCCTGCTGAACACGGACTGGTGCCTGGTACTACTGTTGATACTGATACGTCCATGGATGTTGCTGAATATGAACTGGTGCCAGGTACTGCTGTTGGTGCTGAATACGGGGACGTTTGGCCGGTCCTGTGCTACCATTCGTATCTCCAAAAATATTGTGACTCCTCTTAGGCCTAAGATCCAGATCCTCTTCTGCAATCTGGGCATCCATTAAGATACCCTCAAAGGTAGCGGTACGACGACCAGAAGTGCGTGACCTAATCTCTCTCGTCAGTCCCTTTCTAAACTTCCGAGCTCGATCTCCTGGGTCCCGAATCATAGACGATGCAAAATGGCTCAATCTACAGAATTCTGCAGCGTACTCGTCGACCGACATGTTTCCTTGAACTAAGTCATGAAACTGACTTTCCAAGGCTCCCAATGCCACGTCGGGAAAGAACTTCTCCTTGAAGAGCTCTTTGAAGGTCTCCCAAGTAAGTCATTGTGCAGTAAGTCTTGGCTCCGTGCGATACCACGTGAGTGCGATATCGAACATCTGACTGCCAGTCGCCTCTATTCGTAAGCTCTCTAGAATCTGGGCCAATCGCAGGCTCCTCTCTATGTCCTCTAGCCAGTCGTCTGCGTAGAGTATCCCTTCGGTGCCTTTGAACTCTCGAGGCATCATCCTCTTGAAGTCTACTATAGTGCATGATCTCTGCTGCTGCTGGCCAGGAAACTGCTGGTATTGTGCTACTCTCTCCAAAGCTTGGAGAGTCACCTGATGAGCATTCTCCATGCTTTCTCTCATCAGCTCGGTTTGTGCCTGATGCGCTTCTGCTTGCACCCTCTGAGCCTCAACTTGAACTCGCTGAGCATCTGTCGTCACTCTCTGGGCATCTACCATGCCTTGGATCAAGGTAAACATCTGTGCCCCGTCAATGGGCAAACCTCCGGGAATCGGAGTTGGTGGAGGAGGAAGGTTGTCCGTCACAAGTGCGGCAATCCTCTGAACAGGTGGGGGAGGAGGGTCCCCGAAAAGTGCAGATACTCCTACATGCATCGAAGATGTAGGAGGAACTACGGCTGTCTGTCTAACAGGTGGAGAGGTGGCAACCCCTCTAAAGCTGGTGCTCCCACTCTCATAGATCGTGTCTTCGGCGACATCCTGAAGACAGATCCAAGAATCAATTAAGGCAATAAATGCGATATCATCAAGGAAGGACAGTACAGTTCTAAAGAAGCAACATTCAAGATAGATAGATTGGAATAATATTCCTAGTTGTGATTGCACAGGTCAAAGATGCATCCAAGGTTTGATACCTCTATCCCTTTAGGTACCACAGTTCTACTACAAGCACACTCACTACTAGCTTCCTTACCTACTGTAAAATTTGATACTAGTTATCCTTGTCACTCAAGTGCATGTCAAATGCAACACACCATACTAAGTACTGCTCCCTCTAATACAACCCTAGATGAAACCCAAGTCAGTTGCAGTACAATCTCAAACATGCTCAAGCCAACAGATCCTTACACATGCACCTCATCTACTTATATACTAATATATCTCTCCCACTATAAAATTTATCCTCAAATAAAATCCTCAAAACTAACTCTTCGAATAATTTAAAGTAAAATGCATATACCTTCAAAGTCAAATATTCAAACACTGAAACAAAATTTAATCACTTCCAAAAATCCTTACAGCTTTGTCTAGGTTCATTGAATTGAATCTGAATCCTCAAAAAAAATTTAATAACAATATCTCAACTTCTCAAAATTCTAAAAAATTGCAATTCATTTTCAATCTTCAAATTATAATTTAAATCTATATCTTGTAGTCCAATAGCTCTAATGTTAATCTTTCTCACTGTCCTCATCGACACGCGTCATCAGATAATACCATAAATTAGTCCAAAAATTTTATCTTGATATGAAATCAAACTCTACAATGAAACCAAGATCCTAATTTAATAACTAATCAATCAATAATCAAATTTAATATTAACAAGTGAGAATGGACGGAAACAATGGAAATGTTTTAGTATTAAATGTTTTAAATTTAATACTACTAGAAAAAGCGGTATTAGCGACGTATTTTAGCGACGTCAAAAGAAACGTCGCTAATAATATATAAATTAGCGACTCCTTATAAAAACGTCGCTAGACGTCGCTAAATGGCGACATTTAGCGACTTTTATTAAGATTTTAAAAGATAAGTCGCTATAAGTTCAATTAAGGTCGCTAAACGTCGCTAATATGTCTAATTTAGCGACGTTTAGCGACGTATATAGCGACATTTATATTAAAAATATTTAGTAACGTGTTTAGCGACGTCATTGACGTCACTAAAATTTAATTTAGCGACATTTTTATTGGACGTCGCTAAACGTCGCTAAAATATGGTTAATTAGGGCTCGGTTTCATTTTTTCCCATCTGTTGAAATTTCGAAAAGAAAAAAAATTCCCCCGCTCCATCGACCGGCTCTCCACCGCGACTACTCCGGTAAACCCTACTCTCTCTCTCTCTCTCTCTCTCTCTCTCAGGACACATGTGACATTGACACAAACACGACACACACACAGACACTGACACAGACACAGACACGGCACACACACACACTGACATAGACACTGATCAGGACCTAGGGTTAGGGTTAGGGTTAGGTTTTTTGACATGGGGTTAGGGTTAGGGTTAGGGTTAGGGCCGACTGGCCCAAGTCGACGAGAGAGGTAACAACAGCAGTGAGCACTGCTTACTAGCAGTGAGCAGGGGGAGACTTGAGGCACATCAGCCCAATGTGCAGCAGGCAACTTGGGGAGGCACTGCACAGCTGAACATAGTGTGCATTAAGGTTTAGGTGCATTGTAGTTGGTTGTTAGCTTCTGCAGGCAGGTGTGAGGGGGTCCTAATACAGTGTAAATACTGCATCCTTGTGCAGCAACTTACTGAGCCAGTCAGCAACTAGTGCAAGGCAGGATGTGGATGTGTTTGAGATAGGGTTTGAACTCGTATGATTTGAAGGACATGAGGGCAAGTGTCGGATATAACACCAACATCTGAGAGAAGATTGGGTATTCATAGTGATACTATAGTGCACACATGAGTGTGTGGCTCGGGATAAGGGGTAATCAAATATTGAGGAAGAAGGTAAGCAGTAGTAGTGGGTGACTGATTTAAAGAGGTGTATTAGTCAGGTGTTTGAGTGAATATATGTGTTGAAGAGAATAAGTAATAGGTGTGAAGGTTGAGCATTCATATAGGTGTATCCCAGATCTGGGAGTATAGATGGAGTGTTTATATGAGTATAAATGGAGTGTTTATATGAAGTATAGAATTTAGAGTACTTAATAGGTGTTGTTGGTACCAGGTGAGTTTTGATTACAGAATTCTTAAGAGTGTATGTGTGTATCAGTGTGCCAGTTTGGGGGGTTAGGTTTTTTTACTAAAGGGAGTGCAGTAATCTGCCGGTAATTGTGAGTGAGTACAGCCACAATGCATGGGGTTATCCATTTTATAAAGCAATAGCCAGTGTACTTGAAAAACTTTTGATGCAAAAATTGTTCAAGCACCAGGTGCCTTAGTGTAATGCCATGACTGCTTTTCCCATAACGGACACTGACCTAGGAGTGTGGTTGGGGGCAGCTGCAGTCATATAGTATGACACACTATTTGTAGTGTGTTGACTGCACACTTATAGTGCAGTTCATAGTACTATGGGGTTGGGGGCAGCTGCTGTTTTGATAAATGAAAATATGTATTATATCAGTTATGATTTTTATAGTACGGTTAATTTTGCATGTAATGATTTATATGATACATACTGTCAATTTTGCAGAAGTTTCTAGAAATGGATATGAATTACTATCTGCGTCATCGTTCGTGGATGTACAACCGTCATCCTGATGACATGTGCGGTGTGCGGGATGAATTCATTGAGGGTGTACAGCAGTTCCTGCAGTTCGCCAAGGCGTTCCCTCAGTACATGGACGGTACCAAAATTAAGTGTCCGTGTGTGAGATGTCGCGACAGGAAATATCATCCAGAAGTGGAAGTTACATATCATTTATACTCGAAGGGCTTTATGCCAAATTACTATCAGTGGACCGCGCACGAAGAACTTGTATCTCTAGCATCGGAGTCGGAGCCCTATGTGGAGCTGTATATGGATGTCCAAGACCACGATGCTTACGACGACGGGTTGGTGAACATGGTTTATGATGCGGCGGGGCCTAGTTTCAATCCTGACAATTATGATGCGGCAGGACCTAGTTTCAATCCGGACAATTATGATGCAGCTGAGGAGGCACCGAATGCCGATGCTGCAAAGTTTATGGAGTTGCTTGAGAATGCAAGGACTCCACTATATCCTGGTTGTGAGGATCATTCACCGTTGGAGGTGGTTACAAGATTATTGAGCATCAAGTCCGATTTTAACATGTCGCAAGAATGCTATAATCGACTGCTCGATTTGATTATAGAGATCTTGTCCGAGGGTGCAAAGTTGCCTAAAGACTTCTATCGATCTAAGAGGATGGTGAGATCGCTTTGGATGGGATACAAGAAAATAGATGCATGTCACAACGGGTGCATGTTGTACTACAAAGACGACAAGGATGAAGATGCGTGCAGATTCTGTGGTGCTGATCGCTACAAGGCCACTGTTAGAGGAAAGTCTGTCGGTGCAAGGAAGCCTACCAATTCGATGTACTACTTGCCTTTGACGCCGCGGTTGCAGCGGTTGTTTATGGTTAAGGAGACTGCAGAAAACATGAGTTGGCACAGGCGAAAACAGATCGAAGGAGTATTGGATCATCCATCCGATGGAGAAGCATGGAAGCACTTTGATCGAGAGTATTCAAATTTTGCCGAGGAAGCGCGTAATGTCAGATTGGGGCTCTGCTCTGACAGTTTTACCCCATTCGGACTTTCGGGCTCCCAGTATTCGTGTTGGCCTGTGATCGTCACTCCGTACAATCTACCGTCTTGGATGTGCATGAAGACTCCGTATATGTTCCTAACCGTTATTATCCCGGGTCCGAACAATCCGAAGAGGAACATCGATGTGTATTTACAGCCTTTGATAGATGAGTTGAATCAGCTGTGGGAAGTCGGTGCCAACACGTACGATGTTTCTTGAAAGCAGAATTTTTAGATGAGGGCAGCACTTATGTGGACCATCAACGACTTTCCGGCCTATGGAATGTTATCGGGATGGAGCACCCATGGTCGTCTCTCATGTCCGTATTGCATGGACCGTTCTCAGGCTTTTCGTTTGAAACACGGAGGCAAACCGTGCTTCTTCGATTGTCATCGACAATTTTTGCCGAAGGATCATCCGTACCAGAGGAATCAGAATACTTTTCGTGCTGGAGTTGTGGAGAAGGCCAATCCACCGCCAAGGTGGCCCGGATGCACGATATGGGAAGAGGTAAAAGATTTACCAAGTGCTATCGAAGAGCCTGCTAAGGGGTACAAGTGTGACGGATTTGGTCGCACCCATAATTGGACGAAGAGGAGTATATTCTGGGATCTTCCATATTGGAGCACCAATCTGATCAGACATAACATTGATGTCATGCATATCGAGAAGAATGTGTTTGATAACATAATTAATACTGTAATGGATGTAAAGGGGAAGATGAAAGATAATCCGAAGGCCAGGTTGGACTTAGAAGACATATGTAGACGTCCTGCATTGCATTTGATAGAGGAGGAGAATGGAAAGTTAAAGCAACCTAAGTCAGTTTTCTCACTGGATAAAGAGGATAAAGGTAGACTTTGTAGGTGGATTCAGGGTCTAAAGTTTCCAGACGGGTACGTGTCAAACTTGAAAAGATGCGTCGACCTCAAGGAGAACAAACTAGTAGGTATGAAGAGCCACGATTGTCACGTATTCATGGAGAGGTTAATTCCGATTGCATTTCGGGAATTCTTACCGCAGGTCATTTGGGACCCATTGACAGAGCTGAGCATATTCTTCAGAGATTTTTGTTGTACTAAGTTTCTCGTCGATCGTCTAGAAAAGCAAGAGAGGGACATTGCGGTAACACTATGTAAGCTCGAGAAGGTGTTTCCTCCTGGATTCTTCGACTCTATGGAGCATTTGCCAATTCATCTTTCCTATGAGGCACGTGTTGGTGGTCCTGTCGGTTATCGGTGGATGTACCCCTTCGAGCGCCATCTGAATCACCTAAAGAGAAAGGTGAAAAATAAGGCACGGGTTGAAGGCTCTATTTGTGAAGCTTATGTTCTCGAGAAGATTACAAACTTTTGCTCGACGTATTTCAAACCGCATGTTGCTACTAATAGGACGAAAGCTCCCAGAAACGATGACGCATATCAGGAATCTAATGATGCAATACTCAAAGTATTCAATGCATCCGGAAAGCCTTCGGGAAAAATGAAGAAGAGATATTTGAATGACGATGAGCTAAGGGCTGCTCAATTGTATATATTACTCAATTGCGACGAGGATGAAGTGGAGAAGCTAGAGGGGTAAGTAATTAATACGTCCACGTTTACATCATCTCAATGTAATAGTATAAGATACTATTATGCTACTAATCAGCAGTTGCTTCATTGTTTTTCAGCACATATAATGATGAGTTGAGGTCGGTTAGACCCTACATAACAGACGAAGAAGTAGAACAAGATATGAGATGCCATTTTTCTTCTTGGTTAAGCGCATATGTAAGATGCTTGGTAATTACTTTTTATTTCTGCACTTGCAAAACAAATAACTTACTATCGCTACTTTGGTATTTAGGTCGATCGTCTAATATCACCCGAGACTGAATCTATTAGGACTCTAGCCAAGGGACCAATTACTGCCGTAAAAATATGGCCAAGTTTCTGTGTGAATGGGTTCAGGTTCAAGTCAACAAATGCTCCTATCAGAGACAGCTTTCTGGATCTTGATTCCACGAAAAACAGTGGTTTGTGTATCAAATCTTCAAACTACAAAGACGTCAATCCGGGCAATGATTTTTTTGGCATCTTACGAGAGATTGTGGAGTTGACATATAATTATGGCACAGAACCTGCTAATATCGTGCTATTCAGGTGTGAATGGTTCGATCCGATTCAAGATCAAGGTTGGAAAATTGACAAGCATGGCCTTGTGGATATAAACTACAAGCGTAGATATCAAGGCTACGAACCATTTGTCCTATCAAGTCAGGCTCAGCTCGTGTACTTCACAACTTATCCTAGACGGGAGACAGCGAGGTCGGATTGGTGGGCAGTATGCAAGACTAAAGCTAGAAATACCTTTGACATTGACGAAATAGCTTATCAGGAGGACGATCTACCTCTTGTAACAAATATTGTAGATGTGGACTCAACGGAAGTTACTCATTACACGAGTAATAATGTAGAAGATGTAGAATTATCCGAAGAGGACGACGAAGTAGATGAAAGTAAAGACGAGGAAGAGGAAGAGCAGGACGACGAAGGCGAACAAGATGAATATTCTGAAGATGATTGAAAATAAAAAATATTGCATGTAGAATGTAACTATATTTGGACTGTAAATATTGCATGTAGAAGTAGATGTTGACATTAACGAATATATGTATTATATTTTGACTGTATAATACTTTGAGATATGTATCACATTTCGACTGTAGAATGTAGTATATATTTGTGTTTCTCTATATTCATCATATGTTGTTATCAGATATGACAGGACGACGCGGAGGATTCGGCAGGTCCCGAGGTAGACAGAGTGCCACTCCGGTACTGCCTACTGTTGGTTTCGGATCATCTTCGCCCAATACTCCAGTATATCGATCAGCCACATCTCCGACTGCGACGACGTTGCGTGGCATCACTCCTGGGACGAGTAGCTCCAGGCGTGATAGTACTCCCTCGTCCAGCATTTCTTCTGCTGACGGAACCATGGAGACAGATGAGCATGTAGAGGAGGTCGTGCCGACGTTGTCCCAGCATCAGCAAGATCCTCCATGCGCACCACCGGAGGAGACGAGGACAGAGATTTGGGCCGACGGTACAAAGTAAGTCAATTAGATGGTTTAGTATATATTTGTGTTTCTCTTTATTCATCGTATATTGACTTTTTCAATAATCTAAATTATTATCTCTGTATAGATATCGTCCATCGTCGGTTCAGAGATGCCTGGGCCAATTTCTGAGGAACAACTACGGTGGCCCTTGGATCAACTACTCTGAGGCTCCGGAGGAGAGGAAGGCGTTCTGGTTTGCGCACTTCCAGGTAAAAGTATATTAAATAAATCCTCTAATTTATGCATATTCGTGATGCTAACTTAATAAATTATTTATTGTAGCAAACGTATTTTTATCCTCCGCACCGGGCCGAGTTGATCGAGCGGCTCTTTCCTACCGTTGCCGCCAAGCTTATCCGAGATGCTCTGGATGACCAGAAGGCTCGTGATCGTGCTGGAAAACCGATCCAAGGTTGGATCATGCCTGAGCAGTGGACTGCGATGAGGGCTAGATTCGACGATCCGAGCTACAAGGAAAGGTCTAAGAAGGCCAAGGCGGCTAGGCAGAATGCTGCCAAGTGGTGTGGTGGCTCGATTCCGATGACGGAACATTTCCGTCGTTTGGTATGTTTTTTCTTTTAAAATATATTATTTTAATATAAGTACCATAAAATGGTACTTGGAAAAAATATTTAAGTTTAGTAATAAATAATATATTTTTAACAGGTACAGAGGGGTGAGGATGCAAACATGGTGACCGTCTTCTTGGCCATCCATCGCAAGGACGAAAATCTCATTGATGAGAGGGCCTCACAGACCTATGTAAGTATTACTTTACTTTGTGTTTATTTTAATATAACTTAGGCAATTATTGAGTTTCTAAACCTTTTCTAGGCCGAGTATCTTAGGCTTCGTGAGCGGGCGACTGCTAGTGCACCTACACCTGGAGAGGCTGGTGCTTCGTCGCAGCCCAGTCCATCTCCGTCAGCGGACGACCTGTGGGTGACCGCAGTTGGTGGTCTCCAGAGGGGTACGTACTACGGTACGGGCTCCTATGGCACCCTGGTTGCGACGCAGTCATCTAGGACCTCCCCGACAACTGTGCATTCTACACACCCCTCGCAGTCGCAGCTCTCGCAGTCGACGGCCAGAGTCTAGGAGGCCGTCCAGGACGCCGTTGACCGTCAGATTGCGTCTCTCCGTGACGACTTGCTGCGAAGTATGGAGGACCAGTCCCGGTCCCAGCCGCAGGCGGACGATCCGATGCTCATCGCACGATTGGATATACTCGACCGCAGCATGACGGAGCTATGGAAATTGACAAATGATATTAGAGCCTCCAATGATCGCAACATCATGGAGCTGCAGGCGTCACAGCTATCGATGGGCGAGAAGCTAACGAGGATGCAGGATTCAATGGGTGATAGCAGTACGAGGCTGTTATCTACCCTGGATTCTTACAACCAGCGACTCACAGACTTGGAGCGGGCACGGCCTCCACCGACGTCACTGCCTTCTCCATCGACATCGGTGTCGATTCCACGGGACGAGTATGAGGATTTCTTATCCTTCAAGCGCGCCGGTGGTCAGCCTCCTGCAGATCCGTAGTAGTATAGTCATTTTTATTATTATTTAGGATGCGATTGTATATTATGAATTATTGATACTTCAACAATAGACATGATGTATGATGCTTCTTGTGGTCTTTAATTTTTTAGTTAATTTAATTGGATTATATAGTTATCCACATTTAATTGGATTGATACTTCTTGTGGTCTTTAATTTAATTGGATTATATAGTTAACTAGCCTAGGAGAGTGTTGGTGTGTATGATGAAGATGATGTAAAACTGCAGGGAATCACCAATGTTTGCTTCTGGACACTATTTTTTTTATTTTTTTAAAATTAGCGACGTTATTACCGACGTTTAGCGACGTTTAGCAACGTTAAGTTACGTCGCTAAATACGTCGCTATTTAGCGATGCTGTAAAAAGTCGCTAATGACGTCGCTAATGACGTCGCTATACGTCGCCAATTGCTGACATGGCAATATAGCCAGGTCATTAAAGACGTCGGTGTAACGTCGCGAAAGACGTCGCTAATCAGCGACGTTTAGCGACTTTACTAAACGTCGCTTTTTAGTGACTTGGCGTCGCAAAACGTCGCTAAATTTAGCGACACATTAAAGTCGCTAAAAAACGTCGGCATAGCGACGTTTAGCGACATTTTTTGATTTAGCGACTTGGTTTTTTCCGACTGCTTTTAAACGTCGCTAATTACGTCGCTAAACCAAATTAGCGACGATTTTTGGTTATTTTGCGACGTTTTTAGACGTCGCTAATTTGACTTTTTCTGGTAGTGAATGTTAATCTTTCTCACTGTCCTCATCGACACGCGTCATCAGATAATACCATAAATTAGTCCAAAAATTTTATCTTGATATGAAATCAAACTCTACAATAAAACCAAGATCCTAATTTAATAACTAATCAATCAATAATCAAATTTAATATTAACAAGTGAGAATGGACGAAAACAAGGGAAATGTTTTAAATTGGAAATTATAATAAGATTCTCAGGGGTCATCCCAGGAATCTCTCAAGTAATTGTGATTGAGTATTCGCTCTCATCCTAGTATGCTATATCCTAGATCCTATCGCAGGCACGCAGTAGTGTAACAAAGATGCCACACTACCACGACATCGCACAACTTGCGATGTCTGACCTGCATGGGCCACCACTAAAAACGTGTCATGATCCGCACCCAGAATTGGGGCACGAGTACGCGGGTACGTCCAGCCTACGCCACAGCATCGGCGGTAGAACGCTGTCAAGGTCATGATATTATCTAAATAATCTCACACGAGGATCCAATCTCCATAAGGAGGCACGGATGACACAATATAATATGAACACATACTCAATCACATGACTACAGCACGATAAGATATCGAACAAATAAAATTAAATACAACACAAGTCTAAATGTAATAATCTAACTCAACAATTATCCATGTCTCAACAAGTATGCCGGAGACAAATCCGGTACCAATAGTCTACTAAAAGAAACTATCTAGAATTATAGTAATTCCGGCTAGACCTCCCGGAATCACAACTAAACTACCAAGCCCAAGTTGCAGCTACTCACCATATGGTCCATAAAGTGTCAGACACCGGTCCTCTAAGGCATAGTCTGGAAAAATATTTTCAGTCAGGAAGGAGCAAAGTACAATCTCAAATAATAGTTCTATTTAATTAATGAGGACTATAAAGCAATAAACAGATGATGCTAGGTACTGAGAGAAGACAGTGAAATAATGTAATGGCAAAATAGAGAGACAGGCAATGTAAAGAGACATGCAAAATAGGCAATGTGATACAGTCAGTGCATATATGAAATGGAGAAAACAAGGTACAGGATCATATACGGGTGATGTAGTATATGATCTAAATAGAGTACTGTAATCTATTCTAAGTGTTTGAAATAGTAGTTTCGAAATGTGATCGGTTTGGGAACATGTACGAGAGCTATATGGCTTGGCTAATCATATGTGAAGAGCATGATTAACACTTACATTGTTCTATACTTGTATAAAGGGGTATGATCACATTTCTTACTAACTACTTCTCCGCCCCAAACTAGTACTGTGGATCCAACCATGACACGTCACGATACACGAGCAATATCCAATCTATCATGTACGATGTCTAATATACATGTCGTGTACAATGTCAATACGATAATCAATGTAACATCTCATGAATGCAGATCCAAGCTATATACTAGTCCGTGTAGCACAGTGTCAAGGATTCAGATATAATATTTCTAGATTACTGAACTTATAGAAATTATCAAGGAATTAAAAATTATCAGAGAATGTACTTGCCTTGGGTCCTTAGCTGGTAAATACTGATGTCATGTTCCAGAGTATCGCCTGGATGAACCAACAGTCCTATAGACATATCATAATTATAACACTTGTATCAGATGCTACACTAACACACAATCAAAATACACTGGCCTCAGGGCTATGCCAGGCATGGCACTCAGTCAACTAGGGTCATCTAGTAGGGATACATATATAAATATACATATCTTTAACTGACATATATACTTACAATATATATATACACCAAATTAAATACATATACAATATATATATATATTAAAATATACTAAGGGTTTATACAAAATATATATATATACACATACAAATTAACAAATACATACATAGACTAATTATATATACACATATATACCAATTAAAAATATAATACTATATACTTGTATATAAGTACATATATACATATATATATATCATTCACTAATATTAATACATACTAAATACATTAATTTAATTTATACTAGTATACTTTTTATTAAATAGATGTTATATAAAAATAAACCAATATATATATACATATATATATACCAATTAGATATATTAAAAATATATTAAGTATATACAAAATATATATATATACATACTACATATATATATTTATACCAAAATACGTTTATATATATATATATATATACATTTATACGTACAAAGCGGGCTATCTCTCTCGTCATTCCATGCCACCAGTAGTACTGCCTCAAGTCTCTGTACATCTTCGTGCCCCCGGGATGAATAGAGTATGTTGAACTGTGTGCCTCTGACATCAGTTCCTGACGAAGTTCTCCATTTGGAACATAGAGACGATCTCCATATCTCAAAGTCCCGTCTTCATGTATATGCAATCGTGTCTGTATTTCGGCCTTTGTCCTTTGTCGAAGCCTCTGGAATCTGGCATCTGGCGGTAAAGCAGCCTTGATCCTCTCTACTAATGTCGATTGCAACTGGAAACTCGACAACTGCCCGTCTATTCCGGGCATAACGACCTCTATACCCATCTGTTCTAGATCTCTCAACAGATGTTGTTGGGTAGTCAAGAAAAATGCCATGGGTCTTCTGCTCAACGTTTCAGCTACTATGTTGGCCTTTCCCGGGTGGTACTGAAGCTCAATCTCAAAGTTTGTCATCACTTCGAGCCAACGTCTCTGTCTCTGGTTCAGGTCCTTCTGGGTGTAGACGTACTTCAGGATCTTGTGATCAGTGAATATCTCGACTCTTTCTCCATATAGGTAGTACCTCCAAAGCTTCAAAGCAAAAATCACTGTGGCAAGCTCCAAGTCGTGAGTGGGATAGTTCTTCTCATGGCTCCTTAACTGCCTAGAGTCATAGGCCACAATATTTCCATGCTGCATCAAGACGCATCCTAATCCTTTCCCGGATGCATCGCTATAGATCACGAATCCTCCGGGTCCAGAAGGTATGGTCAAGATAGGTGTTGTTGTCAGACGCTTCTTTAGCTCATCGAATGCCTTCTGACACTCCTCTGTCCAAGTGAACTCCTGCTCCTTACGGGTCAAGCGGGTCATCGGTTCTGCGATCTTCGCGAAGTTCTCCATGAACCTTCGGTAATATCCGACAAGTCCTAGGAAACTCCTCACCTCTGAGACATTGGTAGGGGTTGGCCATGTCTCTACTAATGAAATCTTCGCCGGATCTACTGAAATACCATCTCCTGAGATAACGTGTCCTAGGAACGTGACACGATCTAGGAGAAACTCACACTTGCTCAGCTTGGCATAAAGTCTCTCTCTCCTTAGCGTCTCTAATACTACTCTTAAGTGCTCTTTGTGCTCCTTGTGGCTCTTCGAATACACCAAGATATCATCGATGAAGACTACCATGAACCGGTCTAGGTATTGGTGGAATACTCTGTTCATCAAGTTTATAAATACAGCAGGCACATTCATCAGTCCAAAAGGCATCACTAAGAACTCGAAGTGACCATAACGAGTCCTGAATGCTGTCTTTTGAATGTCCTCTCTTCGCACATTTACTTGATGATAACCCGATCTCAAGTGGATCTTTGTGAACACCACTGTTCCTGTCAACTAGTCGAATAAATCATCAATCTATGGCAGGGATTACTTGTTCTTGATGGTCAAAGCATTAAGGGCTCTGTAATCAATGCACAAACGTACTGTTCTATCCTTCTTAGGTACAAACAACACTGGTGCTCCCCAGGGTGATGCACTAGGACGGATAAATTCCTTTCTCTACAACTCCTCTAATTGTAGCTTTATCTCATCTAGTTCCTTCTTCGCCAATCGGTATACATTAGAAGATACCGGTGCTGCTCCGGGTACTAGCTCAATAGTGAACTCTACGTCTCTATCTGGCGGTAAGCCTGGCAATTCTTCAGGAAAAACATCCTCAAATTCTGCAACTATTGGTGGGGGTACCATCTCCATAGCCATGTAAGCTCCAGCTATCTGTCTTACTCCTTGCTCGACGGTCCCTCGCATGTACTCGAACTCCGGTTGATCTGGCGGTCTAAAAGTGACGCTACCCTTCCGGCAGTCCAGTACGACATTATATTGGCTTAACCAGTCCATGCCTAACACGACGTCAAAGTATGGCATAGGTAATACCAATGTAACGCCCGCAACCGCTCGGAGCGTTACGCTAAGTCAGATGGAATAAATCAAATGCTGGTTACATTTGAAATATTGGATTTCGGGAAGAAGGATTAATCGAGTTGGTTTCAATGTGCAGATGGGTAGCGGGTTCGATGGAAATCAGGTGTTCGTTCAGAACAGTACTGAATAGCTGGATGGAAGCGATAATGTCGTCTTCCTTAATCCGATCGGTCGGATGATTTGGAGAGCACGGCCTGCTCGCACGGTCATACCAGTTGAGTAGATCGCACTTGGATCGGACCACGGGTTCAAGGGATTGGCCGTATCGGCAGGACAGGATGCCTAACAGGATCAATCATTGTGAGTGGGCTCTTTCCCTTTTCCTCTACTCCTTTATGCCTAATAATATGGAAAACACGATAAAGGCTTGAACACTTGGGCTGAAACATTGGGTATCACTACACTGAGGCGTGCATAGAGTGTACGTTGTTTGCTTGGTAGGATTGTGGCTTGAATTGATTTACGCGTTGGATAGTTGGAGCTAGAGTTGGAATATTACATTTGAGGCAGTTGGTTGATTGATTGGGATTATGCTTGGACGAGTTGGAATGATACATTTGAGGCGTTGAGAATATCGGGAATTTGGGCGAGCGAGCGTGCATCCGTGCACGAGTATCACTTAGTCGCTTTGTCTTGCAAAGCTAGCAGTTGTGGTTCGAAATTGAACAACTGCATCGGCGAGGGTGTTGTGCCGCTTGATGGGGCATTGTGCCACGAATGGGGCATTGTGCCACTGAAACGACTTTGTGCCATGGGATTGCTTTGAGCATGGGTGTTGCACCAATTTAAAATACATTACTGAGAAGCGGCATTGTGAATATGGGATAACAGTTGATATTTTAATGCCTTAGGCTATGTTTTGAGGTCGAGATTTAGAATCCTTGGTTGGATATGTTGGAAGAATGGTTATGGATATTTGGTTGGATATCGGTTGAACGAGTCTAGGATCGCTTGGTGGGGCAAGAATGTTTCGATCCTCTCGTCATACCTACGTGTCTGCATAGTCACGGACAACCTGCGTGGCAAAGGGTTTGGTTTCCTGGAACGGGATGAGGCACCGGGGCACCGGGACCGTTCCACCATGGAGGAAACAATGGGCATCGCGCGATTGGACGTAGTGCTGGTAGTCCGATACCACCAGGCGGGAGTAGCTGTCCAACCCTGGATCGGGTAGGATTGCCCTATTGATCTTGGTTCGATCAATGTCCTTCGTGGCTTTTAGCCAGTGACTTCATATAGTATAAGTGATGGCTTGCTTTTCTTTTGTTGGTTTGGCTTTTGTGTAGGCGCGGCCACCTTGTCTCGGCAAGAGTGTGCACTTGAGATTGGAATATATAAACTTTGGTTGAGGATGGATGTTGAGACGAGACTGATGGTTCGATATATTATCATACAAGCGATGACATTGAGTAAGACGGGTTGCGTGTTAGTTTACTTCGGGTTGGATATATATAAACTGCTTGTCGTTTGGTTTGAGATTGAATGCTTGCATGCGTAAATTGCTTTACAGCTTTTCTTAACATGTCATTCATATGCCACGAAACGAATCTAGGATTCAACTAGAAAGATCACCATATAACTGTTTGTATTCACTATTTTACTTAGTGTCAGCTTAGACGAGTGGGTTACCCCGCTCACCAGTACGGCTGTGTACTGACCCACATTTGTGGGCAATATTTCAGGTACGCAGACGTAGTGGCGCTGCTTGGATATACGGGACAAGATGTATGAACTGTAAGTACCTTTGTGGACTAGAGAAAAGAGCAAGAGTATTTCATCGTCTTTGTGGCATCGCCTTTGTGGCATCGCCTCGGGGCATTTCATTTGGACCATATCGTGAGCTTCGCTGGGTATACTCTGATGTGTGCTTGGTACACAAAACGACTTCCGCTATAACTTGGTTGTTTCGATGATAACTTTGGTGTTTGACAACATCGCCTTGTACGAGCGCAACTCCAGGCTCGTACGGCATCACGTCCCGATGGGAACGATTGTCCTGCGGGAGAGCTGCAACGTGGTGATTCACGTTCAGTAGGGACTATCGAGCTTGCGGGAGATTGGGGCGTGACAACCAAGAATCGCGCTCTTATCTCTCTACCACATACGACTACCGAACACGTTGTAATAGTCTGGTAACCGGCACGATACCTCCTCCGGTAAGAATCTTCCAACTCTTAGGTAAGGGAAAAGTAGCTACTTTATGCATTGCTATAAATCTATTAGATATAAACGATAGTGTAGCTCCAGAATTAAATAATGCAGTTGCAGGTAATGATGCAACTAAAATGGTACCTGTGATAGCTTTCCCTTCTGTTTTCTCCATAGTAGCTGCTAGTGCAAAGGCCTGTCCGTGCCTCTGCCCTCCGGTCTGCTGTCGGGGTCGATCAAACTGTGCATGCTGTGGGGCCCAGGGTGGTCCCCTCTGAAATCCTCCTGGTGCTGGTGGACGCTGTCCTCCTGGCGGGGGTAGTATCCTCGGAACTGGTGCTGCTGGCCTCTGTCCGGTCAGCGGTGCTATGTCTCTGCGCTGTGGGCAGTCTCGAGCGTGCTGCTGGCTCGCTCCACAAATAATGCATGTTCCCAGTCTCTTTCGGCAGTCATTCTGGAAATGTCCTACCTTACCACAGTAGTGGCAATTCGGAAGCTCCTTTTTCTGGTACGGTGTTGTCCTCTGCTGTGTCTGTGCTCCGGGACGACGGATCGGTCCTCCTGCTCTGGGCTGGGCTCTGGCTAGTATGGCCATGCTGGAACGTCTTGCTCCTCTGCCGATGGCCTCCTGGATCCTCGCCTCTGCAAGAACCTCCTCATAAGAAATCCTTGCCTGTGTGGTGGTATACCTCTGCAGCTCGAAAGTGAGGCCGTAATAGAATCTCTGGGCCTTCTCTAGATCATTGGGTATCAGGACAGCACCAAATCTGCTAAGACGGCTAAACTTCGCGTCATATGCGTCAACAGTCATATTTCCTTGTTCTAGATGTAAGAACTAGGAGTACAGGGCATTTCTGACTGTAACCGAAAAATACTTGACATTGAAGTATTCTATGAACTGTTCCCAAGTCTGGTTCTTTGCCTACACTTCGCTCAATAGAATCCCACCAGTGATGGACGTTGCCTTTCAGTTGGGCCCTCACTACGGTCATCCAAAGGTCTGGATGCAGTTGTGAAGCCTCTAGTAGCATCTTCGTGTTGGTGACCCAATCGGAGATCTCCTCTACGGTCTCGTTGCCAAAGAAAGTATCCGGTCCCATCTGTCGGAACCATCTTACAGTGCCACCTGTTTGGGCTGGTGCAGGTGTTGGTATGGTTGCTGAGACAGGTGTCCTCTCTAGTACTGCCATCAAACTCTGTCTCAACATCTCGGTTTGATGCCACTGTGCTTGCATCATAGTCTGGAAGAACTGAAGCAACTGTGGTTGTCCATCTGATTGTGGCATCTGGGGTAGATAAGGGGGAGGTGGTGGTAATGGAACCTCTGGTTGTGCGGTAGGTGTCTTCTCAGATGTCGACCTCTCGGTTTGCGGCATCGGTGTAGCTTCCGAAGTCTGGCCCTCAAAATGCTGCGTGGGGATCGTCTGTGAAGTCTGTCCCTCGTGTTGCTGTGTAGGATCGCCCTAAGAAGTCTCACGCCAATGTATCAGCGGGGCCTGCAGCTCCAAGTAGTCCCTGGGGTACCTCCTCTCCTTGGGTGGTGTCTGTTGGCACCACGGCACTGGGTGCTCCTCGTCCACTGCTCAAGTTCATCTTGCTGCAAGAGATAGGACTTTATTAAAAAGAGTACGGAATCAAGCAAACAGGATGCAGATATTTAGAAGAAATACGAAGGAAGTTCAAAGACGTAATCAAAGTGGATGAGACCTAGTAATTTTTATCCTATTGCAGGCTCGCTGGGCATGTTACCATACCACAAGCGACTAAGTGGACCTGCATGGGCCACCACTAAAACCATGTCACGACCCAGTCCCAAAATACACGGGACCAGGCCACGTGGCAATATCTAGCTGTCACATCTCCGAGGATATTCCAATTTAATGGATCCAAATGAAGAGTGCTACGCTGTCCTAAATAACTAACAAGTCCAATATCAACATCAAACAGGTAATCTAATCTCATCCACAAAATAATCAGCAAGAAGTACTAAAATTAATACTGGAACATAAACGCTAGTCTCAAATATCATAGTACAACCAAGAATGTCTGGTGGGAACAAACCCACTACTAGGAAGAAAATAAAGTTCTGAATGACAAATAAAAAGAGTAATGACTAGGGCATATGTTGACTAGATAAAGATGCTCCCAATCCTAGGCAGAAGGCCTACCAAGTGATCATGGAAACTCTGACGGTAGCACCTCTAGCTCCACAGCTGTAGCGTACCTAGTCTCCTGTCCTGGGCCATACACTGTGGGGTAATATGCCTCATCCAAATCTGGAAAGCAACTAGGTCCTCAGAGGGACATAACAAGATACATAAAAGCATGCCATATATATAAATACTGAATAAAATAAATAAAGGGTGTGCTAACCATCTAAGTGAATGCAATATGAGGACAACTTTGTACGTATGGATAGGCGTAGGCATAACGTCCATACCGCTCCGAAGAACGTGGAATTGTATAGTATATATAACGTCCATATCGCTCCAAAGAACGTAGAATCTGCATAGAATATAACGTCCATATCGCTCCGAAGAACGTAGAATCTGCATAAAGGGAGTCATTGGATCCGTGGCTCCTCTGGATACCACGGATTCCAATGTGTGTATCCCATACGCCTACTAATTGTCCTCCCCACCCAATGTAGATACACAAATCGAATACTCGACGTGCATACCACGTATCTATATGCCAAGTCTCTAATAATACAAAATCCTGAATTATGCGCTAAACGTGATGCATGTCACACGCACCGATAGTTAGTCGAGTACGCGAACCCGTATTCCAATATGAATTTGTCACTGCGAAACGTGTAAGAGTGTCAGGTCTCGGAAGATATCAGAGTATCCTTCTAATTAGGTGAGTCTGCTAGTGACTAGGTCAAGTACACTAATTATCGACGCATCCGTCGACTGCACCCGAGTCAATCTCGGACACGCACAGTCATATAAAATAAAGCAACAAGATATCATATAACATATGCAAAATTTAAATTAGACAGTAAATATGGCAAGATATCTTGCCTGAGTCCTCAAACTGTGAATGCTAATAGCCTGCTCCTGCAGTATCTCCTGGCTGGTCCAGTGACCCTAAACATACAATATAATATAGCAATCTAGCATCAGACACTAAACCAATACGTACACAAACTATGACGTTGCTCTTAGGTACTGACGCAAGGGTCACGGGTGGTCGACTACAGAGTCACGTGTGCACGTAGCTAAGGTGTACACATGTCTTGTTCTCAGTTACCGTGTCTCTCACAACAATAAAATACTAAGGTTATGGGTTACGAAACTAATTATGTTTTGTGCGAATACATGTTCTTATTTTTCATGTTTTAAGTGTACTTGGTTTATGTCCAGGTTTTCAGGTGAATTACTAGTCTTTGGTAACAGGTCATATATTTAGGGTAATTACTAATGTATTTATTATCATCTAATTTAATTAACATACATGCATACACATTTATATTATTACATATTAATTAGTTTGTGTCGACACAAGACACGACGACTTGATAATACAATTGTACAACGATACTATGCAAGAAGAGAGCTAGGGGACGAGTACATAGTTGACTGGACGAGGGGTCTGCTCGTTGACTGGCCATCCTCCGACGTGGGGGCGAAGATCCGGTAGACGTGCGGCAACAACGGCAGCGGGTGGCAGTTTCTGCAGCAGTTGCAGCAGCTTGGCAGCAGTGGCAGCGGGCTGGGACGATGCCGGGATGGCGGTCAGGTCGTGGGGGAAGTCGGAGTCAGGCTGGCAGTGGCGATGGTAGTCAGGCGGCAGAGTTTGGTGGTGACCGGGGTCGGTTTGATCGGGTTGGGTAGTTGTTGATGATGGTGAAGGGGATGGTTGATGGCGGTGGTGCAGCTTGTGTAGGCGGCCCGGGGTGGTCCGGCGTGGACAGCAGGTGTAGGCGGAGGAAGGGGCTGAGGTGGTGGCGGCCTGAGGTGTCCGGTCGAGAAGGGGCAGGGGGTACTCGGGTTAGATAAAAGGAGGGAAGTTCGGCTAGGGGTTTGCTAGGTGTTATGATTTAGGGTTTCATTAGAAAAAAATATGTATTTATATAGGAGGGGAATATATGGGCTGAACTCAGGATTTGGGCCGGCCAGGGCTCTTTGGAATGGGGCTGGTCCACATAAAAGGGTATACATGGGCTTGGTTAGGTCTCGCTTTATGTAAAATTGTCTCTAATTTAATTTAATTAAAAATAATGCACACGGCGTTCTTTAATGAATTTAAGACACATGGAATTAAAATTGGGTGGAATACAAGTGTCATGGGTGTAGCAGGCTCAGAATAGGTTAATATCCTAATTTGGGTTATATGGAATTGGGTTGTGTTTGTGCCTCAAATTCAAATAGGAATGGCCAATTATGAGAATTTTGGTTTATTGAAATTATACGTTGACGTTTGTAACGTATGGCGCAGCTAAAATGAAGTACAATATTGAGTATTTAAAAGTTACACAAGGGTCAGATGGGTAGTCTGGCATGTCTAGGAGATGTGTATTTAATTAGTTTGTGGGCAAATACTAGTGTAGTGCTCCAAAAATCAAAGCTACGGTGAGGTATATTAAGTCACATAATTGATATACATTAATCCTAATTGTATCCAAATTAATCCTAGTCTCTCAATTTAAATTAAATAAACGTAAATTTGGTCGAGGGGATTTACAGCCCGTGTGTGCCCTATTTCTTAAATAGTGGATTAACACCGAGCAAGAGTTCTCGGACCTGGACTAGTCCTCCACGAGGAAAACCAGGATAAAAAAATTTGTGTTTGAGTTTGCTTTCTGAAATTTACTTATACTCTACTTATACTCTTATTATATTTATTGCTGCAGTTTATAAGTAGTCCTTAAACTTAGAATTTTTAATTGGTGATTATTTTCTTCTGCACACGCACTTACTCTATTCACCCCCCTCTAGAGGTGTTACACGATCTTACAGTGTTATGGTGACTTGCCCCAATTCTGACTAGATAACTATTTTTTAGCTTTAATGATATGGTTTGCCCCGAGGTTTATGGTGCATATCTCGGTGACACTAACGTTACCGAGGTGTTGGTTGCTTCTACAGACGCAGAATAGCATATTTCTTTCTTACGCTCTTTCGTGATGTTCTTATCTAGTAGGTTTAGTGGACTCTAGATTCTAGTTGTTTTTATTTTATTTCTACCGGATTTATTCCCGAGTACATGTTAAGCTGTAGTGGATATTTTTTAAATAAATTATTGAGACTATTAAGTTTATTTTTTTTGTTACGACTTAGTTGATATATGTGAATCGTGTGCTTGTTGTTGACCATTGTTTATCATAGACAACGTATTACCGCCGATGATGTGGCTTAGGTTGGGCTTGGCCATGTACTCGTATCCCAAAAGTAGGAGCGGGTCGTGACAAGTTTTTATAGTGACCCATGTAGGTCCGATTTTGCATAAGGTTACGAACTCATGGTTAGTACTTTAACTTAATAGTACTAGCTGTGAGCCTGCGAATAGAATTGAAGATAGGATTTAGAATAACTTTAGGAGAGTTATATCATCCAAAAATAAGATTTCTACCCCTATGAATCTTCTATCCTTTTGTCTCCTATATGCATCTTGCTTGATTTCGTCCAAGGTTTCTAAGATATGTTTGCATCTACCATTCTAACCATGTCCCTTTGTCCCTTTTAGTTAGCAATGATTGCCTAATTATTGTGCCCATTTAGTTAGTTAATATTAGACCATAGTAGTTGAATCCTTATTGTTTTTCTCTATCTTCAAAATGCCACCCAAGACCGGAACACGCGGTTACAGAGAAAATGGTATTCAACCCACACCCCCGTATCTGACGAGGCCTCATTAGCTGGATCTGAAAGCCTTCCCCCTCCTTCTCCGCCACTATATGAGCTCTTCAAAAGCATGATAAAGACAAAGAGAGCTCAGGTAGAGGCCCAGAGGCAGCAGAGAGAAATGATGAGGACAGGAATAGAAAATGCTCAGCAGATTGTCCTAGCAGCCATGGTGTTACTACCATATTTTCTAGGAAATGATATTTTAGTAATTTAATAATTAATTAAATATTATGCATGATAAATAATTATTTGTTGTATTATTTAATTATTGTTAGATGTTATTTATTTATTATGGACTTGTGTTAGTGGACCTAACTAGTTTAGTTTAGACTCATGGACCAATATGTAGTAATTGTTAGAATTGAGCCCATTTAGAAAGCCCATTGATTAGGAGGTAGATTAATTTAATTAAACAATTAGACTAGAAGCTTTCCTCCTTAATTATTTCTTCATGAGAGGCCCCAAGGGGTATAATGGATATTACATAGTGACTTAAGGAAGGGGAAAGGGGGGCCGACCTATATTTAAAGAGGGAGGAAATTTCTCTTTCCTCTTTTTATTTGAAAAATAGATCTAGAATTTTTCTCAACCAAATTCCTTCATTCCCATATTATTTCTCTATCAAATTTCATCCCAACTTCTTCCCAAATTACCATTAGAGACTAGTAGAGCAAGGATATAGAAGGAGGAAGCAAGGATCTACAAAGAGGAGCAAGGATCTTCAAGTTGGAGGCCAATTTCATCACAATTGGAGGTTTCATTGGGAATTCATCTCCCAATAAGTACAATTTAGTTTTCACCTTAAATTAGGTTCTAAATCTGAGATTTAATCATGAGAAACTAACCCATATGCATAGGCTACCCATAGGATTTGGTTTTGTGTTCATAGGAGGCCTATTGAGAAAGTTATGGTACTTTTTGTGTCAATTTTGGGAGAATTTCAAGATTGACATTTGTTGTGTGTGTCAATTGGTCCTATAGATCAATTTGGCATATACTTGTGTATTTGGGGCTAGTGTCGTGTCCACAATTGGGTGCGTGTAGATCGTATCCCAACAACTTGGTGATACGTGTTGATTTGGGGGTTTTCCCTCCGATACGGGACTTTGAGCATGTCACATTTTGACACGGACACGTAGATTTGTATTTGACTCTTCGTATTGTTCCTAAATAATGTATTAGACTTGTTCGTATCCTTCGGGGTACGTTTGGATGTGTGGTGGACTCGTGTCGCAAGCGTATCCTAGATCTGGGAACGGGTGTGATACGCTCCATGTGTTTGTGTAATTTCTTCTAGATCTATTTCTCTTGTGTTCTTAGTCTTTGTAATGTGTAATTATAAATATGTATATATGTATATTTTGGTGTATATATATTTATGTATTATTGTGTCTTTGATCTATGTATCTATTATATCTATGTGTATATATTGTATGTAGCTATTATTCTACATATGTAAAAGCTATTTAATATTGTAGTGTATGTATATATATTGTAGTGTATGTATATAGTGTATATGTTATGTGTAAATATATATAAATGATGTTATATATATATATATATGTTACTATATATATGTATGTTATTGTTATATGTATTTATTATGTACATATATCTTATATAGTTGTAATTATGTATATATATATGATACTATATTGTTATATGTATTATTGTGTACATATATATATTTTTATATAGTTGTAAGTTATATATATATATATATATATATATATTGTGTTATATAAGAGAGATGGGAGAGGCGACAACAGTTTTAGTGACAGCCTCAGTGTCACAAACAGCAGTAGCAGCAGGAAAATAGCGACAGCAACCGCAGCAGCAATAGCAACAGCAACAGCAGTAGCGACGGCCGCAACAGCAACGGCGACAACAGCAGCTCACCAACGATGACGGCAGCAGAAAACTGTCGCTATAGCAGCAGTACAACAGCAGTATTAGCAGCATATCAGAAGTTTTAGCGACGGCAGCCAGAGATTTTTAGTGACACATATGCGGTTATATTAGTTATTATGTATTTAATTTTATATATATATATATATGTGTGTGTGTGTGTGTGTGTGTGTGTGTGTGTGTGTGTGTAAATATATGATATTAATATATACGTATATATGTTCCTAATTGCTAATTGTGTTTTAGTATACTATATGTATAATATTTAGTTGTTAGCATATATTATTTATGGGTAGTTAGTATAAGTAAGGTATTGGATATTACCTTGAAATACCAAGGTAAGTATCAAGGTATTTGGGGATACCCAAGGTATTGGGTTTGGGTATCAAGATTGAGGTTTAGTGTTGTGATACAAAGTTGGTATAAAACCAAGGTATCCATTTAATGTTTGTAATTAGGATTTTATATATGTAATATTGTTTGATATTGTATGAGTGTGATATTTTATATCCCTATTTTTACGTATCCTGAGATACGGTATCCTAGTATCCTAAGATATAGTTTTTATGACCTAGAACTCTAGTGTTTGAACCCAATATCTTTGAGATAGACTTATGCAACCTAGAAATAGGTAGTTTGACATAATTAACCATAGTTTGACCATAGTTTCGCTTAGAGTTGACTTAGTTTGACTTTTGACTTAGAGATGGCTTGTTGACCTAGAAGTTGACTAGTTTAACTTATTTTCTTTCTAAAACCTTGTATTGATGTTGTATTTCTATATCTAGGTCTTTGAGGCACCGTATCGGACATCTATGAGACTATTCATTGGACTTCAGGCGAGTACATTCTCTGATAGTTTCTCATTTATGATATCCTCTATGTTCATTGTATCTAGTATAGATATCCATGTTTCTTGACACGATGGTTACACGGATTGGTATATCCGGATCTCGTCATGAGATGTTATTCCTTGTATATGGTGTATCTTGTGCAAGTCTCGTTTTATTGGTTATCTTGTGCATGTACAGACACTGATTCTTGGGAAGATTTGCTATCTTTCTAGATAATCTTGTGCCATAGCATACCATGGTTGGATCTATTATACCAGTCGGGGTGGAGAGTATTTTAGTATAGATATGAGATCATACTCTTCTTGTGCATATCTTGTTCCTTGTGCATATCTTGTTCCTTGTGAGTGTTGATCATACACCGCACGTATGATTAACCAGGCCATTATACTCTTGTGCAAGTTTCCAAGCCGATCATATATTAAGGTAGTACTCACACACTTAGTCATTAGTATTCTTGTTCATTGACATATTGTTCATTATTATATTTATTTCAGTATTTTCTTATTGTGTATCTCTTGTATCTATTGTACATCTTGTATATTCACATATATTTACTGTTACATAGTTTTTATTATTGATTAGAACTGTTGTTAGAGATGTACTCTGCTCCTTTCCTGACTGGATATATTTTTCCCAGATGACACTGAGGAGTGGTACCCTACACATTATGGACCTCAAAATATTATGGGTTTAGAGTCAGAGACCCTGGCCTAGGAGGAACTTATCCTGACTGAGACAGATGACTCGGGACTTGTAGCTTCTTAGTATTCTTGTACTGGATTTGTCTCCAGCTTATTTTGTTAGTATTCTTTCACACTCATTGATGTATTATTTTAGACTCATGAGTTGTTTGTGACTATTATATTCTTTATAATATTCGTGCTCGTTTCTATCTTAGATCTATGATTGAGTATATTGATATTGTTGGTGGTTTATTATATTGCTAGATAGATTACTCAGACAGCGTTCTACCGTCGATTCTGCGGCATAGGTTGGGTGTTGTTCCCGACTTGCATCCCTACATCGGGTGTGGGTCGTAACACATGGAGTGGGTTGCCCAACAACTGCAACTGCAGTCTACTCCGCAGAGGGTGGATAACGTCTAAGACTTCAAGAAGATGGAGCCACGGACGTTCAAGGGAACGAAGGGATTCCTCTATGCTGATGAGTGGCTCGAGGATATCGAGCGGATCATGAGAGTTTTTCGCCTTTTAGAGGACCTAAAGATTGAGGCTGTGGGCTTACAGGTTCACGATATCGTCCTCACTTGTTTCATAAATGAGCCCAGACTTGCGGATCCAGATCTGACTTGGGACCAGTTCAAGGACCTCTTCAAGAGAAAATTCTTCCCTGCGGTGGCCAAGGGAGTTCTGGAAAAAGCAATTACAGAACTTGGAGCAGAACAGGATGACTGTGGATGAGTACGCTACGGAGTTCGGCAGGCTGAGCCGATTCACGGAATACATGATGAGGGATCTAGAGGATAGAGATCGACGATTCAAAGAGGGCTTAGTCCAGGAGATCAAGGTCCATATTTCTTTGGCTCATACGATTTTTGATAAGATATTGGCAGAGGCTCAGATGGTCGAGGTGGATCTAGACCTTCAGACCAAGAGGAACTATGATTCAGCTGGAGGTGGTAGAGATAGCAGCCATCATAAACCATCAAAATGCCCTAATACCCAAAAGAAGACCCTTCAACCCTAGCAGCAACAACGTCATCCTTCAACTAGAGTAGCACCACCTCAGCAACAGCCATCCCCCATATACAACTTTTGCAGGGGTATAAATTATACTTTGGACAACTGTAGGATAGGACAATGCCTTCATTATGGATCTCCAGACCATATGATACGAGACTGTCCCCTGCCTTCTCTCATACAACCTCAGAAAAATTTCAACAATAAAAGTTCAGAGTAGCACCACGCCAAGGGCAAGGACAATCATTTGTAGCTGTGGCTCAAACTCAAGGCGAAGGTAACTTACATAGATTCCCTTAAAACGCTTACATAGTTATAGTTGTTAAACAAGGCACGCACTTGGCATACTCTAGTTGGTTTAGATATTTTTTTAGTTTAGCTTCCTATTGATTCCTTCTTCCAAAATTGACCACTCCATGATTTACCCTAAGAGTAGTATTAGATTGTCTTAGGAATTGCTTGCATATATTACTATGTATATATATATAAACTTGTGTGTTTGATTTTTGAGGAGAAAAATATTTTAAGGGTGGTAGGTTATAACATCCGCTACCAAAATACTATATAATACTAGATAAAAAAATAAATAAGACACTAGTAAATATTTATGAGAATTTATCCTCTATATTAATTATAGTTCTATAATGATAGCAGTATAACACTATGGTTCATGAGGGCTGTAGAGACTCATATTAAGGTTTAACATCATGATTAGGCTATTTTAGAATTTTAGGAATTTTTTTGAAATTATTAAATAATTCAAACCTAGAGAAACTAATTTCCTAGGATTTCTAAAATTATTGTAGGAAACATATGGATATATTTTGACCTCAAGTATTTTCTAGGGTTTAGTAATTTATTTTATATTTTCTAGATTTTTTTCATATTTTTACTATTTATTATGAGTTAAATAAGTGAACTAATTAATAAACTAATTTTTGAAATTTAAAACTAAAAAGAAAATAAAACCATCCTAATCAGCAGCACGGGAGCCCACGCGTCAGTGTCTGCAGTAGGAATACGGGACCCATCTGTCAGCGGGAGGGTGTTGACTGTCCAGTCTCTGAGTCCGAGTCGGACTCGAGTCTGAGCCACGCTTGGACTGAGCCGAGCAGCGAGCAGCCCCGACCGTCTAATCTGTGCGGGATCAGCCCAGATCATGCCATGTGTCCCCCAAGCCACGCCTAAACCCGCCTCTCTGGCTATATATATATATATATATATATATATATATATATATATATATAGAGAGAGAGAGAGAGAGAGAGAGAGAGAGAGAGAAAGAGAGTTTAGGGTTTTTATTCCTGTCGATTTATTAGAGGATAGAGAGAGAGGGGGGGAGAGAGAGAGGTTAAGGAGGATTTTATCTAGCATTTCCTCGACTTCCTTAGGCCATTATTGCTAGCTCCGGACTCCAAACGCGTCCCAGTTTTTTGCGTTGGAACTTTCTCGAGGTTAAATTCCAGAATATCTAATATTTTTAGTAATTATGTATACAAAATTCCATAAAATTTATGGAGTGTCGATTGTCTAAATTTTGACACATTTTGATGTTTTCGAGATTTTGGGAGATTCGAACTCGGAATCATGAACCATTTGAAGTTTTAAAAAGCTGACACGATAACCTTCAATATATATTTTTCAGAATAAAATATGCATGTTTACTATACTGTAAAATTTATGCAACATAAACGTAACCAGAAAACTATTGAAAACTGTCAAATATATGTCATATTGGCGATAATTCTTTACCGGTTTGAGATTTGGTGAAATCGTCGATTCCAGCATCCATATAGCGTTAAAATCTATAGGATTTCACACACAAATAAAGGATTTGAGTTGGTTGACTTTTCGGTCAATGGAATATCTCGATTTGCGTACCACGGATCTCGAACTTGTAAAGTTGACTTCTTTGGACCAAAGTCTAGGGTTAATTTTAAAATTAGAATATAATAAAATTAAATTAGTATTTTATATTATTTTATTCAAAATTAAATAGATTAGAAAAGAAAATTTACTCGACCACTTTTTTAGAATCTAACTTTTTTATTAATATAACAGTGTAGATTGGATGACGTCTTGAATTGCAACTTCATACTTTTCTGGAGCATGCAAGTATCATTATGACCTATATTGCCAGTATTATATATTGTATGTATCATGTGCCACCATTATTCTTATATAACATGTTTCGTCACCTTTGAGTTACAATAATTGTTACTTGTGCACGAGCATAACTTTTTTTAGTTACTTGTCCATGTTCACATATATTATACTGTTCACTGTAACTGTTATTCTGATTAACTATTTATTCTGTTTACCTGTACTATTGTTTTGAACGTGTTTCATGTGAGAAAGTTGGGCGGGGGAATGCTATGAGTATGCATGTGGTCTACGTCTCTGTAAAAATCACTTTTTGTAAACATTTTGTATGATATCAGTCATATACCATATGTACGACTAACGGATATCCCAAGCCGTCCATATACAAAAAACTAGTATTCTAAAACACACTATACACGTGACCTTGATTGTTATTGTCATCTTGTCTAGTTCTTTATCTCCTCATAACAGATTGCATATTGTTACTATCTTAGTTATGTTCACTATTGTCCAATGGTTTGTATCATCATATTTGTACCCTAAATTGTTCCCATATCATAGTAGTACTCTTCTTGTCATATAGTTTCTTGTTACAGTTCATCTTTCTCTACTGTTATCCTTCTTGCTTGTATATTATACTGTGCAGTGTAGTGTTATGGTAACTTGCTCCAATCCTAACTGGATAACTGTTTTTCAGCTTTAGATGACGTGGTTTGCCCCGAGGTTTATGGTGCATATCTTGGTGACACTGACATTACCGAGGTGCTAGTTGCTTCTACATATGCGGAGTAAAATATTTCTTCATTATGCTCTTTCGTGTTATTCTTAGCTAGTAGGCTTAGTGGAATCTAGATTCTAGTTGTTTTTATTTTATTACTATCGGGTTTGTTCCCGAGAACATCTTGTGTTGTAGTAGATATTTTTTTAAATAAATTATTAAGACTTTAAGTTTATTGTTTTGGTTATGACTTAGTTTTGGATGATATATGTGAATCGTTTGCTTGTTGTGGACTATTGTTTATCATAGACAGCGTACTACCGTCGATGTTGCGGCATAGGCTGGCCTTGGCCACGTACTCGTATCCCAAAAGTGGGAGCGGGTCATGACAATGTTCGATCGATTGAGTTACACTTTTCCTACTAGACAGCAATCTGGAAAGCAAACTAACAACCAAAAAAATGATGACGAACTATTGTTGGCTCCGACATACATGGCTTCACGGCTTCCCCGTGGTCGGAGGCGTTCAAGATGAAGTACTTCAAGAACACCTAGTTAGAGGAGGTTCAGCCATCTTGTCGAATCATTTGAAAGGGTACACCAGAATACTCATTCTCAAAGACGAAAACTATCTCTCTCTTGCAAGGAATAGCCATTATTTTGAATTTGAAGCTGACCTTCCTGGGGATAGCAATTCTCGTGAGTCTGAAACAGACAGTGTAGACTCTAATTACACAATGTAATCCACTAGCCCTTTTGTCGTCCACAGAGAGGTTAGTGCATATACCATTGGTGACGAGCAAGATGCTTCCCCGTCTGGAAATACTAAATATCACCTCAATTCACTGGAAGCTACTTTCAAAGGCATGCATACTATGATACAGAATATACATCAGATGATGATGGCTCAATATGCCACCACAGCAACACCTATTCAAGTTGTTGTATCTTTTCCTACACAACTATCTCCAGGTGTAACACCACCTCTGGGCAATACAAATCCAGATGTTAATGCAAATCATGAGTCAGCAATCCCGCTTCTCAACCCTCTTAATGCAAGGGGTGGTTCTTCCCCCATGGTTGTACAAGTCCAGTTAACATCTCTTCAGTCAACTATACCGCATCAGCTCGATGAGACACAATAGGCCATCAAGGAACTACGTGACCAGTTCAATAATATAACTAATCGGGACAAGCTCTAGAAACTTGGGATCATAAAGCTTTTTCCTCCTGAGTGGCATAATGGCGTCTACCCGCATAAGTACAAGCCTCTATCTATAACTCCATTTGACGAAAAGATGTTACCTCGTCAACATATGAACTACTTTGACATGATGATGTGACATCTGCCACAAGATGATGACTTGCTTACTAAGTTGTTTGTCGGAGCCTTGTCCGGGACAACTTCTAACTGGTTTTGCAGTCTTCCTAATAATTGTATTCCATCATTCGAAGACTTATGGCGTCTCTTCCTCTCCCAATTTTATGATGGAGGCATGGACATAATAATGTTGACTCTCATCGATACCAAGAAAAGAGAAAAAGAGTCTGCTCGCGACTTTATTGAGTGCTTCAGACAGATAGCTCTGAATATGCCCCCTGGCATTCCTGAGACCCATCTAAGGGATACCTACAGAAAAAAATTCCTGCCAAGATTAAAATTTTGTGTCGGCACAGCCCAGTTTGAGGATTGGACAGCCTTCATTATGAATGCGGACGTTGCCGAACAAAATACGAAATAGGTCAACCTTGATTTTCTGAGGTTCAAAAGCTCAGAAGATAAAAGTCAAGCACCCATTTAACAACATTAATAATGCTCACAATAACAAAGGAAAGGAAGCTCTTTCCATCAATGTGTCCAAGCAGCCTACTTCTCCGCCAGCACAGAAGCCTCCAGAAACTTCAAGGCCCAAGGAGGAGTACTCTTTTGATGAAAATGACATCATCAGTATCTTTGATTGTCTGATGAAGAGCAAAAAACTGTAATTGTCTGAAATCAAATGACCGGATGAAGCCAACAGGACGGATGACCCAAAGTACTGCTTTTACCATCGATATTTACATCACCCTACCAAGGCTTGTTATATCTTGAAAAAGAAGATACAATAGTTGATAGATGCCAAAGCAAACAATCTTCACAATGACGAGAAGACTGTCACTGCCAACTTAGTGTCTCTTCAATTCAGCGACTTTCCAGCATAAGAAGTCTGAGATGGTGTCGTACCAATACCTAAATCTATGATGGAGATAGTTAATCTCCCACAAGATCGTGGTCAAGCTGAAGGGCTGGTGCCCCTCACCACTCAACGGAACGATATTATGTGGATTCATCCCGACCTATTACCAGATTTAGGACAAGAAGCAGAATCTTCCAGTTCTAGATCCAAGAGAAAAGGTCGGAAGAACAAATCATGCAATATTGTTTCTCTGGACCATAATTTAGATGAGGACCAAGTCCTACTCAAAGATGGTATATTCCTTGAAACCAGGCTACAAAATTTAGGCTTATCTCCAGGAGCTTCTGTGGACGAACCTCCCATGACTCACCAGCAGTGGTGTTGGCTGGCAGTATTTCGTTATTAAGGGCATAACACATCTTCCACACAAGCCGTAACAGAGAAGACGGATCTGTTATGACCAGCTCTCTCCTTCATCCTCAACAGAACCACTGGTACCGCCTAGTGGGAACGATAATGTGAAAACCTAATTTTAGCACTACAATCAACAATCAATCCGTCTTATGCAAAAGATGGGTTATGACTTTCAAAAGGCTGAAGGTTTGAACTTCGAAAAAGGATGGCATATTCCTCTACAACCCCAAAATTTCCCTGACAAGTCCCGCTGCGGACTGGGTTACGAAGATGGCAGCATACAAAATCATCCCAGCAAGAGTAAAAGGAGACATGCAAGAAGGAAGACTAGGTCATGTCACATGGTCCTTCTTTCTCATGTACCCGAATAAGCCATGACTGGTACTAGGTCTGAAAAAGAGTATCTCAAGACTTATGAACCTACTCAAGAGGATGTTCCTCCTGCCTCTTCGACTCCTGCTCCTCCCAATGCGCCATCAGCTGTTGAACCTGGTCAATCGAAGCCCACAACAACAGAGAAAGGAAAGCATAAAGAAGTTCGGTTTAACAAATCTCTGAAGAAGAACCCACATCATGTTAGCCTAATGTTATATTTGAGTTTTTGAATATGGCTAATCGATTAGGTTTAGCATTATGATAATTGTGCAATCACTATAGTAACTTGTAACTTTGACTTAAACTCAGTATTGTCCATATCTGATCTTATATGTTATCATATTTTTTGTATATATTGTTTTGATCGTCTAACATGTATTTGCAAAAAAATCAATGAACATATGCAACGAAGAAAAGATGATGAGCCAAAGACGACATTATACCAGAAAAGTTTTCTGAACCGCTTACGACATCTTCGGAGCCTACAACATATGCGTCTTCAAGTCTGCTCAATTTTTAGAAGATTGACGTCATCTAGTGTTCTTAGTTTTTTACTTTTATTATGTATTTTACGTATTGTTTATAGAACCAAATGTTCATCGGGTTCACAGTTGGCGCTATGGAGATCAAACCCCTTACTAAACCAAAACCTAGTCCACTCAAAATAGCCTAAAATTTGAACCCAATATTCCGGTCTGAAGGAGATCGAACTCGGGCCAAACTCGGTCCCTCCATGACCCAGTTTATAATGTTACTCCGTGAGACCATGATTCTAACGTTCATATTTTGGAACGTTAGGGCACCGAACTTTCCCCGAGTTCGGTCCCAGAAAAACCTATAAATAAGCTTTGAATCTTCCATTTCTAATCACTCATCTTATATTCAATCTTCTCATCTTTTCATGAGTATTATCTTGAGCCTTAACCTTATCAATTCCCAAGATCAACTCCCAGCCTTCTAGTGCCAACGAAGTTCCGATTTAGAAGCCTGGTCAAATTGTAAAGCTTGGTTTACAAGGTCGTCTTCCATACAAGTCTGAAGTCAGCCAGCTCTTCAGATCAAAAGTTTGTAGTTGTAAGAAGTCGGGAGTCCTTCGGATCAAAGTTCGTGTTATAAAAATTTGGCGTGTCCTTCGAATCAAAGGCGCGTGTGTACCCTATTTTATAAATTATGGATTAACACCAAGCAAGAGTACTCAGGCCTGGACTAGTCCTCCACAAGTAAAACCAGGATAAATCTCAGTGTTTGAATTTGCATTCTAAACTCCGCTTACTTACTGACACTCTAATTATACTCTGATCTTATTTCAATTTTATTTTGCATTTATTATTAGTTGGTTATCTGCCTTCATTTAATTGGTAGATTTTGTCATGCACTATATTCATCCTCCTCTATAGTTGCCATTAGGTCCTTCAATTGGTATCAGAATAGGTTCTCTATTATAGTCTTTAATTCCTAAGAGTATTACACATGGAAAATATGAAATCTATATTCACTAGTGAAGGCCAATCCACAAATAGACTTCCTCTATTTGATGGAACCAACTATACTTACTGGAAAACACGAATGAGTTTTTTTCTCAAATCACTGGACTTGTTGGTCAATAGTTACAGATGGCTACAAAAAGCCACCTAGAATTATTGTAGATGGTAACTTGATAGAAAAGCCCAATGATAAATATACTAACTTAGAGAAGAAACAAGCTAGTCTTGATGCTAGATCTATTAATGCTTTGTTCTGTGCTGTAGACAGGACAGAATTATATCCACATGTACCACTTCGCATGAGGTTTGAAAACTTTATGAGGTTACTCATGAAGGAACCACTCAGGTGAAGGAGTCCAAGATAAGCAGACTTATACAAGAGTACGAGGCATTCAAGATGAAGCCAAATGATACCATCACTCCGATGTTCACAAGATTTTTTTATATCGTCAATCATATATCCTCTCTTGGCAAGGAATACAGCAACCATGAAAAGATCCACAAGGTGCTTCGGGGACTAACCAAGAATTTGAATCCCAAGGCTATTGCAATCGTTGAAGGAAATGACCTTACCGTCATGACTCTTGAGACACTGATGGGAAAGCTGATGACTCACAAGCTAGACCCCAAAGAATTTGAAGTCAACTCCCATAAAAAAGCATTCAAGGCGTATCATAAAAGATCCTGTGATGATGCTTCTAAAGATGAAAAAACAGACGATGATTCAGATAATAAGGATCTGGCCCAAATTTTGTGGAGCTTCAAACGATTCTTGAAGTTTGTGAAATCAAACCTAAAGAAGAAAGATCTTGAAGAAGAACCAATTTGCTACAACTGCAGAAGGCAATGCTACGTGATGAAAGATTTCTCCAAAGCAAAAAGGAAGAATCGATATGAACGATCAAACAAAAGAGGATCTTCGTCTCACAAATATGCAAATACAAGCATCTGGTGTGAAAGTGAAGCTAGTGATTCGGAAGAAGAAAGACCTCGACATGATGCAAATGTATGCTTAATGGCATTATCTAACGAGGTATGAGATAATCCTTTATTTGAATAGCTTTCTTATGATGAATTATATGATGCTTTCAATGATTTATTTGAAGATCATAAGAACCTTAGGAATAATTATAAGCAAGCTAGAAAAGATATTAAAGCTTATCAGCTTGAGAATGAAAAACTTACTTGTTTGTTGGATGAAGTTAGAGACACTTTATTTTCTGAAAACTCTGCTGAAATGTCCACACTTAAGATTAGATTGCATGAGGCACTTGAATGAATTGATAAAAGTACTCAAGAAAATGCTAAACTTAAGGAGACATTAGAATCAGAAAAGAAGAAGTATTTTATTGCTTCACTTAGAATTGATGCTCTTACTGTTAAATATGATAATTTATATGCTAGCTCTAAAAAGTTAGAGATTAGATTGGAAAAACATGTAATGTAACATATGACTCAATCTAACACAAGTCACGTGACTCATCATAAAGTCACACACGGCAGATCATTTATAAAGGAAGCAAGCAGAGCTAAGGTTTTACACAATCGCACCTTCTACTATGAATATCCACAGAAGACACAACACACCACTTCACATACTCATACTTCTACTATGAATATCCACTTAACATATGACTCAATCTAACACAAGTCACGTGACTCATCATAAAGTCACACACGGCAGATCATTTGTAAAGGAAGCAAACAAAGTTAAAGCTTTACACAATCGCACCTTCTACTATAAATATCCACGGAAGACACAATGTACCACTTCACATACTCATACTTCTACACCCAACACAAATACCTATGCTACATGTCATTATTGTGGTTTAAATGGACATATTTCACATCAATACAAGGCTAAAAAATTGGTTGATATTATTATGTATAAGTGGGTTCCCAAAGCTAACAACTATGGATCCAAATCTTGGATACCAAAGTCTCTAATGATGTAGGTAGAACGCTTTATTTTAGGATTTAGCACCAAGAAGAGCGTTGGTGATTGGAAAGTTATAAAGGTCATCTTCCAAGCAATTGTACCAACATAAATATGGCTACTTGAGCCACTTTGGTAACGTGCTAATTGATTCTTCCTAAAATTGCTAAAATTATAGAATCTAGCATATTTTTAATCAATATTCTGTTACTATCTCTTATTGATATCTTTAGTTTTTATTTATTTAAATCAATGTGAGATGTGATACTAGCATTCTTAGTTAATTTTTTTGTAACTACTTCTATCCAACATAACTAGTTGTTTAGCTAAAATATTAGCTCACACTATGCAGTATTTTACACACTTTCTATTTTTGTGATATCATTTTTTAAGAGATCATCAGATACACGGGGACATTAGCTTATATTTTTTTGACACTGAACATCAAACTTCTTTCTTAAACCCCTAGTAGAGAAAAGTTTTAACTTTATTCGTCAAGAATTAGGGATTCTGGATTCTGACACTATATGTTGATATAATTCGCATATATATCTTTCAAACAAATTTTTTCAAGTAAAAATTATTTTGGATACGCGTCGAAAGGGTCCTTTTGTCAAAGAGGCGTAAATATCCTAAGCGATACGGTATTTAAGTGTCTTCGTGACCACCGCTAGCTGGGATCCGGCCCCTACAGCTAACCCAAGATGGTCAATATTAGAATAATGATTTGTTAAGGACTATTTTGCAAATTATTTTCAAAATATAGTTGAGAATCCAAGCTATATTCTCTAACTTAAAGTTGAAAACTGCAATTTTAGTAGTTGTTGCAGTGCTTTTGATGCTTGGACTTTAGTTGAGATGGATGTTGCTGATATTTAGCTTAGTTCACTTTGTTCTAGTTTTCACTTACCTTGTATATTAGCTATTGATTCTGTTGACCAAAGTGTGTATTTCTTATCGGTTAGTTTCTTCCTTAAAGTCATTTATTGATTAAATACTTTTGGCTTTTTGGTAGACATTTTGGATACATAATTTTTATAGTAGTTGAATCCTTTCGTGTATGCCTATATAATATATAGTTTAATATTTCCAAATCTTTTGAGTTTTATTAAGATATTAGAGAAGTTGTTTAGTGGTCTATTACATATGACAAATTTTGAATATTCATTTATGCTTCTCTTGTATTATTGTTACACAATATTTTTATAGTACTTTTGTGTTATGGATTGAATATGTCTGCATCTAGTAAAATTTATTTCTATGATCTTCATGACAGTATTCTACATGATTTTTTATGTTGATATTCTAGATATTTATTTTCATTTACCACATGATCATATTATATGTTTTTTGTTACTCACATTGCCTTCATGATATATTTTTCGTTTGCGGGGGAACCGTAAACTAGCTATTTTTACAAAGGAGAAAAAATGTGACAAATATGTCCATATTTGCCAATGTCTCATGTACTACGGGAGAGCTTACGCACATATAGAAGCTTAGGTAATGTCATATGTATCAATATCTCCTATAACGGAGAAGCTTCTTTTTTTATCATGTCAACAGGGGAGAAGTAAGTTTAAGTATATGTAAGTATGTGTTTAAGTAGTATACATATAATAATTTATATTTATTATTATTTTGATATATGCTTCAATAGTATATCTTAAACTTAAGTGATTTGTCATAATCAAAAAGGGGAAAATTGTAGTCTAATGTTTAAGTTGAGTTTTTGAATATGGCTAATCGATTAAGTTTAGCATTATGATAATCGTACAATCACTATAGTAACTTATAACTTTGACTTAAACCCAATATTGTCCACATCTGATCTTATATGTTATCATATTTTTTGTATATATTGCTTTGTTCGTCTAACATGTATTTGCAGAAAAGCAATAGTGATGCGCCAAAGACGACATTGTACCAGAAGATTTTTTTTAACCGCCTACGACATATAGTGCTCTTAGTTTTTCTTCAAGTCTGATCAATTTCCAGAAGATTGACGTCATCTAGTGCTCTTAGTTTTTCACTTTCATTATGTATTTTATATTTTGTTTATAGGACCAAATGTTCATCGGGTTCGCAGTTGGCACTAGGGAGATCAAATCCCTTACTAAACCAAAACCTAGTCCACTTAAAATAGCCCAAAACCTGAACCCAACATTCTGGCCTGTCACTACCCAATTCTAGAAAATAAGATTTTTTTTATTTGATAAATTGTGTATTAATTATAAATAATTGTATTTATATTTAATTATTGATTGTATTATTTTTTTATTGGTTGTTTTAGGATTTTGGCTAGTCTGGACCCATGTTAGACCCTAGTGGACCCATGTTCGACCCAACCAAGACCCTTGTGAGGCCTATTTTTGGGTTTAGAATAATTATTATATTTTAATAAGTTAGTTGGAGTGATTAGGAGTTAATTTGAGTGCATTTGGAACCCCAAACCCAAATCCTTATTAGCATGACTAATTAGGAGGGCATTTTAGTCATTTGACTTAGCCCTAACCCTATATTTACATATGGTCGGCCCCCTATTCCAGATCTGGACAGCAGCCCCCCCCCCCCTCTTCATTTCTCCATTCCATTTTCTTCTTCTTCTTCTCTATTCTCTATTTTCTTCTTCTTCCTTCTTCCAACAAGTTTCAAGTAAGTCAATTTTCTCTTTCTTCTTCTATTCTTTTATTGATGTTAACCCTAACTATTTGCTTTTCCCTAATCAAGGTGAGTAGAGCCTAGACTTAGTGTAGAGGCTTAGCTTGGAGGCTTGGAAGCTTGAGGGTGGTGATTTCAACGGTTTTGGAGACTTTGGCCTTGGAATTCCAACTCCCAAGAGGTAAACCCTAACTTTTCTCTTAGTGGTTGCTATTATATAGTGTAATTAGTAGTTTAGAACCTTCTTAGACCTTAAGGCTACCCGTGGAAGAAAGTTAGAACTTGTTTGGTTGTGTTTGGAGACTTTGACATTAGGTTTTGTGTTAATTTTGGGTGAAATCCAAGATTGGCCCAATTTTGGGTGATGCCTAGGTTAGACAGACCTAGGTAGACGTGCTTGGGTGTCTTGGGGGTTAGTACGTGTCTTCGTTCGGACAGGTGAAGTCGTGTCGTAGAGAAATTAGCGTTTCGGGCGATTTGGGGGTTTTCGTCGTCGTGGGTTCTATGTGCGTGGGCGTTTTTACTACGGACCTAGAATCGGCAAGTAAGCATTTTTTTAGGTTCTAGACCTCGATTAGAACTCGTAGGTAAATTTTGGGCCGATTCCGAGTAGGTTTGGTGTACGTTTCACGAGGTTTCGCGAACCGCACTCCACGTGTTCGTCGAAATGATCGAATGGCCATTTCGACTTGGTTTCTAGGTTTCGGGCTTGTGCGTGCGTTGGTTTAGTTTCGGAGAGTGTGTGCTAGAGTTTTCGAGTTATATTTTATATATTTATAGGTATAGGGGTGGTTGTGCGTGCGTTGGTGTTGTGTGTGGTTGTTGTGTGGTGTGTTGTGTATTTTTGTGTGTATATATATATATAAGTGTGTATATATATATATGTATATATGTTCGTGTGTATATATATATATATATGAGTGTGTGTGCTTTTGTGTCTGTGTGCATGGTGTGTCGATAGGAAGGTGCAGCAGCAGCTAGGTGGGCAGAATTGGAGGGGCAGCAACAGCTAGAATGAGAGCAGCAGGGAAGCCATGAGGGGGCAGTGACAGTGAGCAGCGAGGGGGAGAATGGGCAGCAGGGAGTGCAGTGTACAGTGAGCACATCAGCATAGAAGCAGCGAGGTGCTAAGCAGCTAGCAGCAGCAGCAGCTAACTACAGTGGCTGCTGCAGAGCAGCGAGGCAGTGCTAGCAGTGCAGCAGAGAGCAGCATGCTCCAGCAGCAGCAGCAACAATTTCTGCAGTGGCAGCAGCAGCCCACTGCAGCAACAGCAGCTTGTTGCGATCGCAGCCAGCGCGGCGCAGCGTAGCACTTGCACCAGCTAGCAATAACAGGTAGCGAGAGGGAGAGATAGATAGATAGATAGATAGATAGATAGATAGATAGATAGATAGATTAGTATAGATATATATATATATATTTGAGTATGGATATGGGTATATGTGTGTATGTGTATGTGTGTGATATATAGTTATGTAGATATATGCCTATGTGTTTGTATATATATATAGTAGCCTAGATAGTTAGTTAGGTATATATGTATATACATAGATAATTAGCTAGATGGGTAGTGTTGTGAGGGATAGTGAGTTATCTCAATACCTTGAGATATCAAGGTATCTCAATACCTTGAGATACCCAAGGTATTGAGTATCGGAGCAAGGTTTTTGAGCGTTTGCCTAGGAATAGGTTCAGAGTTGCTTTTATATGTATTGGTATATATATTTACGCGTGTTAGCATAGGTTTTAGTGGGTATAGGCGGGGTGCGTAGCTTAGGTCGAGGTATCGGATACCGAGGATATCCTGGTATCTCGAGGAGGCGAGTTTGAGGGTTTACTAGCTTAATGAGCTAGTTTTGACCTAGAATTTTAGGGACACTCTAGTTTGACCTAGCGTTGACCATAATTGTCCTCGTTAATCGTAAAGTCAATATTTGACCTAGTTTTGACCTAGAGTTGACTTTATGGACCGCGGGTTAACTTTTTAAAACAAGTTTCACCGGTTTGACCCATTCGACCTAGAATACCCCTAGAACCTTATTTTTAGTTATTTTATATCAGTTTAACTCTTTAAAACCCCGTTTAACCTTGCTTTTTGTAATAGGTTCTTGCGACGCCAGTCCGGATCTCGATCCTCATCAGTTGCTCAGGACGTCAGGCGAGTACCTACCTCTGATCATTTCTATTTTATGATAGTATTTATATCACCTGTTCTAGAACTGTAATACTTGATTCTGACACATTGTTACACGAGCTGGTACTAGTGGATCCCGTCATGAGATGTTATCCCCCTTACCGTGTTCAGCGGGTACTCTATCACGTGTATTTCATCATGTGCTTCGGGTATTGATTCTCATGTGCTATCATGTGCTTCGTGTGCTCTCGCCTTCATGTGCATGAGTTATTTATCATGTACGTAGCGTGTCGTGGTTGGATCCAAGAGTATTAGTGGGGGAGGGGAGTAGGAGTTGGTTATGTGATCAAAGCCAAACAGTATTTATGTGTATGTCGGTTATGCAACTCACGCATAACGGAGTTATCGTAGATAATTCATGTGCAACCTAAGCCGATCAAATAATGAACTTGTGCTCAAGGCACTTAGCTAGTATTCCTATTTTCTCACATGCAGTTACTTCTCTACTACTTGTATTGTTCTCCAGTTTTATATTGCAGCTACTTTATCTGCTCCACCATGTATTTATTTTCTTGTGCATCTTGTATACTTTTCTATTGTTAGTCATATACACCTTACCATGTATTTGGAGTTGCTTTCAGAGTTATGTACTTCGCTCCAGTCCTGACTGGGCATATTTTTTCCAGAGGATCCTGAGGATTTTTGCCCGATATTCTATGGGCCTGGTGTCGAGGAGTGTTGTGACCCGGAGATTGAGGAGCCCGTCGAGGAGACGCCGTTAGCTCCCTAGTTAGCTAGGTGGATTTTTCTGGGTTGTTTCCAGTTGATATTCTGGATGACTGTATTTATTATTTTGTTGCTTCTGTAAGATGTTGTAGACTTTAGACTTGGACTGTATATTGGATATTATTCTTCCTCTTTGGTTCTTGTTTCTTTGTGATATCTTATCGTGCTTTTACTCTTCCCCTAGTTATTGTGATTGAGACATATATATATTGCGTGGTTGCCCTCCTTTTGGAGAGGTTATATTGACTGATCATTGTGAGATATAGATATTATGACCTAGAACGGGCCTTTACAGCGTTCTACCGTCGATTCTGTGGCGTAGGCTGGACGTACCCACGACTCATGCCCGATTTTTTGGGTGTGGGTCATGACACATTTTTGGTGGCGGTCCATGTAGGTCTAGTTTCTAGGTCTACCTGCGATAGGATATAGGCTGAGAGGGAGTGTGCTCAATCACAACTATGACCCTTCCTGATTTTTGTTATCTTTAATTTTTCTGAAATTATTTTTTTTGCAATATTACTGTCCTTCTTTGATGATATCGTATCTTGCACCATTGGTGATGTGATCTCAGGTTCTATTCTTCTTGATTCCATTCCAGCACTTGCTTTATTTGATTCCGGTGCTTCCTATAGCTTTGTGTCTGTATCTTTTGATGTTAGACACCATCTTGTTGCTGAACCTTTATCTAAACTCTGTAAGATCACGACCGGGGGTGGCATCATCCTAGTCAGTGATGTCTGTAGAGACCAAAGAGTTACCTTGGAAGGCCAGGAGTTGAGTGTGTGCCTACTCGTAATGCCACTTTCGAGCTACGACATTGTACTCGGGATGGATTAGTTGAGTATGCATTATGCTAGTATAGATTATCGTGGAGGCAGAGTGTTGTTTAGTCCACTGGGTGAGCCAGAGTTTGAGTTTGCCAGAGGAACAGCGGAGCAGAGCGAGGGAGTCTTCTGCGGAGCCCTGGTAGAGCCGAGGTTGCCACATCCACTGATAGCGGAGTTCATGGATGTCTTTCCAGAGGAGTTGCCAGGGTTACCTCCAGAAAGAGATGTGGAGTTCTCTATAGACTTGGAGCCAGGCGCAGAGCCGATATCCCAGCACGTCTATAGAGTCAGCAACTGTGAGCTGGTAGAGTTGAAGAAGCAGGTAGATGAGCTTCAGGACAAAGGATTTATCAGATCTAGTTCTTCTCCATGGGGTGCTCCGGTACTTTTTGTGCCAAAGAAGGATGGGTCGATACGGATGTGTATCGACTACATGGCTCTGAACAACCTCACAATCAAGAACAAGTATCCGCTGCCGCGTATTGATGATCTTTTTGACTAGTTGAGCGGAGTGAGGGTGTTTTCCAGGATTGATCTAAGGACAGGCTACCATCAGGTGAAGGTCAGGCGAGAGGATATTCCGAAGATAGGTTTTCAGACCAGGTATGGACAGTATGAGTTCATGGTGATGCCGTTTGGGTTGACTAATGCCCCGGTAGTGTTCATGAATCTGATGAACAAGGTGTTCCATCAGCATCTGGACAGGTTTGTGGTGGTGTTTATAGATGATATCTTGGTGTATTCGAAGACCCCAGAGGAGCATGAGGAGCATCTGAGGATAGTGCTGGAGACTCTCAGAAAGGAGAAGCTTTATAGAAAGCTTTCGAAGTGAGAGTTCTTCCTTGACAAGGTTGAATTCCTTGGTCATGTGGTGACTAGAGAGGGGATCTCAGTGGATCCGAGAAAGATCATGGCAGTTGAGGCATGGAGTGCTCCGAGTTCAGTGGCAGAGGTCAGGAGTTTCCTGGGACTGGCAGGTTACTACAGAAGATTTGTTCAGGATTTTTCCAGGATTGCAGAGCCATTGTCTAGGCTGACCCGGAAGGACATGTAGTTTGTTTGGTCATAGGAGTGCCAGATCGCCTTTGATGAGATAAAAAGGAGGTTGACGACAGCTCCAGTGTTAACGTTGCCATCAGGGTCTGGAGGTTTCACTATCTATAGTGATGCATCAGGGAAGGGACTGGGTTGTGTGTTACAGCAGAATAGGAGGGTGATTGCCTATGCTTCTAGGCAATTATGTCCTCATGAGAAGAACTACTCTACCCACGATTTGGAGTTGGCAGCGGTCATCTTTGCTCTGAATTTATGGAAATACTATTTATACGGAGAGCGTGTGAAGATCTTCACAGACCACAAGAGCTTGAAGTATGTGTTTACTCAAAAAGAGCTGAACATGAGGCAGAGGAGATGGTTGGAGTTGATGAAAGACTTTGACATATTATTGTAGTACCATCCAGGAAAGGCGAACGTAATTGCGGATGCGCTGAGCAGGTATCCAGTAGCTATGTGCCTGACTACATATCGTTATCTTCTGGAAAATCTAGAGAGCTTGGGCATTGAGGTGATAGTGCCTGGAGTTAAGATGCAGATGTGGGGACTACAGATTCAGTCAGAGTTGGTAGACCGGATTAGGGCTACACAGTTTGAGGATGAGTCCCTGAGGAGCATCAGGGCGCAGGTTCAGATTGGATTATCAGATGACTTCACCATTGCTAATGATGGATCATTGCGGCACGGTACCAGGTTGTGCGTGCCGAGTGGGTCATTGCGCGAGGAGGTTCTTCAGGAGGCGCATCGATCCCAGTACTCTATGCATCCAGGAGCCAACAAGATGTATAGAGATCTAAGAGAGCATGTATGGTGGTACGGGATGAAGCGGGAGGTAGCACGCTTCGTATCCCGATGCTTAGTGTGCCAGCGGGTGAAGGCGGAGAGGCAGAGGCCAGGAGGTTTGCTCCAGCCGTTACCCATTCCGGAGTGGAAATGGGAGCATGTGACCATGGATTTTGTTTCTGGACTTCCCCATTCTCCAGGAGGGAAGGATGCTATTTGGGTCATCGTAGACAGGTTGACCAAATCGGCCCACTTTCTACCATTCAAAGTGGGTACATCTACGGAGAGACTAGCAGAGATATATGTACGCCAGATAGTTAGACTGCATGGAGTTCCTGTGAGCATAGTATCAGACCGAGACAGTCTCTTTACTTCGTATATTTGGAGGAGTCTGCAGGCTAGCTTGGGCACCCAGCTCAAGTTTAGTACTGCATATCACCCACAGACAGACGGTCAGTCAGAGAGGATCATTCAGACACTCGAGGATATGCTTCACACTTGTGTTTTGGATTTCAGAGGCTCTTGGGAGGATCACTTGCACTTGGTAGAGTTTGCTTACAACAACAGCTAACAAGCCAGTATCGAGATGTCACCATTTGAGGCGTTGTATAGACGGAGGTGTCACACTCCGTTATCATGGGATGATATAGGCGAGAGAGCTTTGCTTGGCCCAGAGATGGTGGTTGATACGGCGGAGAAGGTCAAGCTCATTAGAGATAGACTTCGGGTGACGCAGGACAGGCAGCGGCATTAGGCCGATAGCCACCGGAGACCTTTGGAGTTTGAGGTATAGCTTAGAATCTAGATTTTGTCCTTATGTTTGCTTGTTTTAGATTAAGTGTTGAGACCTTGTTTGTGCTAGGTTGGTGATCTAGTATTTATGAGGATTTCTCTGACGCGGGGCACTATTCGCTTCGGTGGAGGCAGAAAGCTTAGCCCACGTTTCGTCGGACCCTTCCGCATCCTTGAGAGGGTCGGCGCTGTGGCGTATAGGCTAGATTTGTCGCCTACGCTAGAGGGAGTTCATGATATATTCCATGTGTCGCAGTTGAGACAGTACGTGGCGGATCCCAGTCACGTATTCGATCACTCAGAGATCATGGTGGGCCCTACTCTTAGCTATCCAGAGCAGCCGGTGGAGATTCTTGATTGGCGGAAGAAGGTGTTGAGGAACCAGACTATTTCCTTGGTTCGCGTCGCATGGAGGCATCACTCTCCAGGTGAGTCGACCTGGGAGAGGGAGGATGAAATGTGCGAGCGATACCCTTATCTTTTCGAGCCCTGAGGTATGGTTCTTTTCTATTTCTTGCATTCCGGTCCTAGTTTTGTCTTTTAATTTCGAGGACAAAATTATTTTAAGGAGGGTAGGCTTGTCACTACCCAATTCTAGAAAATATGATTTTTTTTTTTTGGTAAATTGTGTATTAATTATAAATAATTGTATTTATATTTAATTATTGATTGTATTAATTTTTTATTGGTTGTTTTAGGGTTTTGGCTAGTCTGGACCCATGTCCGACCCAACCAACACCCTTGTGAGGCCTATTTTTGGATTTAGAATAATTATTATATTTTTAATAAGTTAGTTGGAGTGATTAGGAGTTAATTTGAGTGCATTTGGAACCCCAAACCCAAATCCCTATTAGCATGACTAATTAGGAGGGCATTTTAGTCATTTGACTTAGCCCTAACCCTATATTTACATATGGCCGGCCCCCTATTCCAGATCTGGACAGCAGCCCCCCCTCTTCATTTCTCCATTCCATTTTCTTCTTCTTCTCCATTCTCCATTTTCTTCTTCTTCCTTCTTCCAACAAGTTTCAAGTAAGTCATTTCTTCTCTTTCTTCTTCTATTCTTTCATTGAAGTTAACCCTAACCATTTGCTTTTCCCTAACCTAGGTGAGTAGAGCCTAGACTTAGTGTAGAGGCTTAGCTTTGAGGCTTGGAAGCTTGAGGGTGGTGATTTCAAGGGTTTTAGAGACTTTGGTCTTGGGATTCCAACTCCCAAGAGGTAAACCCTAACTTTTCTCTTAGTGGTTGCTATTATATAGTGTAATTAGTAGTTTAGAACCTTCCTAGACCTTAAGGCTACCCGTGGAAGGAAGTTAGAACTTGTTTGTTTGTGTTTGGAGACTTTGACATTAGGTTTTGTGTTAATTTTGGGTAAAATCCGAGATTGGCCCAATTTTGGGTGATGCCCTAGGTTAGACGAACCTAGGTAGACGTGCTTGGGTGTCTTGGGGGTTAGTACGTGTCTACGTTCGGACACGTGAAGTCGTGTCGTGGAAAAATGGGCGTTTCGGACGATTTGGGGATTTTCGTTGTCGTAGGTTCTATGTGCATGTTCGTTTTTGCCATGGACCTAGAATTGGCGAGTTAGCATTTTTTCTAGGTTCTAGACCTCGATTAAAACCCGTAGGTAAATTTTGGACCGATTCCGAATAGGTTTGGTATGCGTTTCACGAGGTTTCGTGAACCGTACTCCACGTGTACGTCGAAATGACCGAATGGCCATTTCAACTTGGTTTCTAGGTTTCAGGCTTGTGCGCACGTTGGTTTAGCTTCGGGAAGTGTGTGCTAGAGTTTTTGAGTTATATTTTATATATTTATATATATTTATAGGTATAGGGGTGATTGTGCATGCGTTGTGTTGTGTGTGGTTGTTGTGTGGTGTGTTGTGTGTGTGTGTGTATATATATATAAGTGTGTGTGTGTGTGTGTGTGTGTGTGTGTATGTGTGTGTGTGTGTGTGTGTGTGTCTGTGTGCATGGTGTGTCGATAGGAAGGTGCAGCAGCAGCTAGGTGGGCAGAATTTGAGGGGCAGCAGCAGCTAGAATGAGAGCAGCAGGGCAGCCATGAGGGGGCAGTGGCAGTGAGCAGCGAGGGGGAGAATGGGCAGCAGGGAGTGCAGTGTACAGTGAGCACATCAGCATGGAAGCAGCGAGGCACTGAGCAGCTAGCAGCAGCAGCTAGCTGCAGTGGCTGCTGCACAGCAGCGAGGTAGTGCTAGCAGAGAGCAGGGAGCAGCCTGCTACAGCAGCAGCAGCAGCAGCTTGCTGCGATCGCAGCCAGCGTGGCGCAGCGTGGCGCAGCGTGGCACTTACAGCAGCTAGCAGTAGCAGGTAGCGAGAGGGAGATATATATATATATATATATATATATATATATTTGAGTATGGATATGAATATATGTGTGTATGTGTATGTGTGTGATATATAGTTATGTAGATATATGCCTATGTGTTTGTATATATATATATATAGTAGCCTAGATAGTTAGTAGGTATATATGTATATACATAGATAATTAGCTAGATGGGTAGTGTAGTGAGGGATAGTGAGTTATCTCAATACCTTGAGATATCAAGGTATCTCAATACCTTTAGATACCCAAGGTATTGAGTATCGGAGCGAGATTTTTGAGCGTTTGCCTAGGAATAGGTTCAGAGTTGCTTTATATGTATTGGTATATATATTTACGCGTGTTAGCATAGGTTTTAGTGGGTATAGGCGGGGTGCATAGCTTAGGTCGAGGTATCGGATACCGAGGGTATCCCGGTATCTCGAGGAGGCGAGTTTGAAGGTTTACTAGCTTAATGAGCTAGTTTTGACCTAGAATTTTAGGGACACCCTAGTTTTGACCTAGAGTTGACTTTTTGGACCGCGGGTTGACTTGTTGACCCAAATTTTACTGGTTTGACCCGTTCGACCTAGAATACCCCTAGAACCTTATTTTTAGTTATTTTATACCAGTTTAACTCTTTAGAACCCCGTTTAACCTTGCTTTTCGTAATAGGTTCTTGTGACGCCAGTCCGGATCTCGATCCTCATCAGTTGCTCAGGACGTCAAGCGAGTACCTACCTCTGATCATTTCTATTTTATGATAACGTTTATATCACCTATTCTAGAACTGTAATACTTGATTCTGACACATTGTTACACGAGCTGGTACTAGTGGATCCCGTCAAGACCCTCTTACCGTGTTCAGCGGGTACTCTATCAGGTGTATTTTATCATGTGCTTCGGGTATTGATTCTCATGTGCTATCATGTGCTTCGTGTGCTCTCGCCTTCATGTGTGCGAGTTATTTATCATGTACGTAGCGTGTCGTAGTTGGATCCAAGAGTATTAGTGGGGGAGGGGAGTAGGAGTTGGTTATGTGATCAAAGCCAAACAGTATTTATGTGTATGTCGGTAATGCAACTCACGTATAACGGAGTTATCGTAGATTATTCATGTGCAACCTAAGCCGATCACATAATGAACTTATGCTCAAGGCACTTAGCTAGTATTCCTATTTTCTCACATGCAGTTACTTCTCTACTACTTGTATTGTTCTCCAGTTTTATATTGCAGCTACTTTATCTGCTCCACCTTGTATTTATTTTCCTGTGCATCTTGTATACTTTTCTATTGCTAGTTATATACACCTTATCATGTATTTGGAGTTGCTTTCAGAGTTATGTACTTCGCTCCAGTCCTGACTGGGCATATTTTTTTCAGAGGATCCTGAGAATTTTTGCCCAATATTTTACGGGCCTAGTGTCGAGGAGTGTTGTGACCCGGAGATTGAGGAGCCCGTCGAGGAGACGCCGTTAGCTCCCTAGTTAGCTAGGTGGATTTTTCTGGGTTGTTCCCAGTTGATATTATGGATGACTGTATTTATTATTTTGTTGCTTCTGTAAGATGTTGTAGACTTTAGACTTGGACTGTATATTAGATATTGTTCTTGCTCTTTGGTTCTTGTTTCTTTGTGATATCATATCGTGCTTTTACTCTTCCCCTAGTTATTGTGATTGAGGCATATATATATATTGCGTGGTTGCCCTCCTTTTGGAGAGATTATATTGACTTATCATTGTGAGATATAGATATTGTGACCTAGAACGGACCTTTACAGTGTTCTACCGCCGATTCTGCGGCGTAGGCTGGACGTACCCACGACTCATGCCCGATTTTTCGGGTGCGAGTCGTGGCATGGCCTGAAGGAGATCAAACTCGGGCCAAACTCGGTCTAAGACCGAACTCTGGCCGAACTTGGTCCCCCCCCCCCCCGGATCCGGTTTGCAACGTTACTCCGTGAGACCAGGATTCCAACGTTCACATTTTGGAACGTTAGGACACCGAACTCTTCCTGAGTTCGGTCCCAGAAAAACCTATAAATAGGCCTTGAATCTTCCATTTCTAATCACTTATCTTACATTCAATCTTCTCATCTTTTCTTGAGTATTATCATAGGGAGTGATCATAGCGAGCTCGATCTATAGACAACTAAGGTCTTCAAGGTAATATGTATGTTCAGTACGAACAACAAGACGTATGATATCCTTCCATGGTCCATTACAAAATAAGCAAGCATGCAGGATCTCTACACAGAAGAATGTTATAATGAATTCTCAAAACTTCCAACGAAGAAGTTGCGACAAACTCACAAACCACAATTGTTAGTGGAAGACTAAAATGTGCGCAAACTTCTCACTCTGAAAATAAGAAAAGTGCGCCAGAAAATTCGATTTTTTGTCAAAACTTGAAGAATGTGCATGATAACCATTTTCACTCTGAACGAGGAAATGTATGCCAACTCTCCAAATCCTTCAAGATTTTGAAAAAGAGCGCTTGATAGCCATTTCACTGTGAACGAGGAAAGTATGCCGAGGAGAGGATTCTGCTCTGAAATAGGAAAATAATTGCAACGTTTGTGAAATTCTCTATACTCTCTTTACTTTTTTTCCTCTTTACATTATATATGTGTCACGACCCGCACCCGGTATAGGGGCACGAGTACGTGGGTACGTCCAGCCTACGCCGCAGAATCGGCGGTAGAACGTTGTCTTGGTCTTCTATACTATCTAATATCTCACACAATGTATATAAAATACTGCCATGCCATCTCAATACTAAATAATACTCAATCACATATAAAACTGAAGGACAATAGAAAGAATAAGAAGTACAAGTCCTAATACATCACATAACCATCTCCAACTAAACACAACTCCAGATCTCAAACAATAATACAACCCAATGTCTAAAATAGAAATAACTACTACAAGGTATAGAAATCAAAAAGGCCTCAGTCTCTGGCACTATCCTCGGGTGACACTCCATCTGTCAGTCCATAGTGAGTGGGACACATCCTCTCTAACCATTCATCTGAAAAATATTTTTTCAGTCAGGAATGGAGCGAAGTACAACCCAATAGCAATTCCAATTAATTGATAATGACTATAAACAGAAATAGAGAATATAATACAAGACGAAAAATAATGAATAATATCAACTATGGTGGAAGAACAAGTAAACAATGAACAATGTGGTGAAGAACTGTAACTATGCTAAGTGATTGAAATACTAGATAGATATGTGATCGGCTTGGGTGAACATTGTCTACTTTAACGTTGGATAAACATTGTCTAAGTTAACATGAAATATTGTCTAGGATTTGATCATATACCTAGCTAACATTTCCCCTTTTCCCCAACTAGTACAATGGATCCAACCATGACACGTTGTGATACAAGATACTCAAGGTCATATAAACAATAAACCTTGAACACGAAATATTGAACATTAAACATTGAACACGAAATATTGTCTAAGTTAAACATGAATGTTGAACACGAAATATAGTCTACGTTAAACATTGAGAACACGAGAAACAATAAACAATATATATGTAACATCCCATGACTGATCCATGTGTATACTAGTCCGTGTACCAATGTATCAAGAGTCATGTAAAATATTTCTAAATTCTTGCATTATAGTAATTAGCAATTAATGGAAACTATCAGAGAATGTACTCGCCTGTCGTCCAAGCAAGGAATGTCAAACTGTGTCCCAACTGGTGTCACATAAACCTATATCTGGAATATTGTATTAATACAAGGTGTTGAAATAAATTTAAGTTAAACTAGTCAACATGTAGGTCATAAAGCCATTTCTAAGTTAAACTAATGAAATCTAGGTTGCAAGAGTCTAACACTAAGTCATTAAGTCGATACACTATGAAACTAGTCTATACTAGCTAAGCTATGATACAAAAAGTCTCTCAAAAAACCGTATCCTAAGATACGCAAGTTTTCTTAATATAAAAATAGGTTTTATATATGTATACGAGTCAAATACTATAATATTATAGCAAAACAGTTGAAATATGATATCTTGGTCGTGCATCAATGCGTATCGCACCTAACTCGATACCCAAAGCCAATACCTAGGGCATCGTCCCAATATCTTGATAATACCTTGGTATCCCAAGGTAATCTAAAACTCTACGTAATAGCTAATCTACACAATATATATATATATATATATATATATATATATATATATATATATATATATATATATATATATATATATATATAAATGCCCCAAGCTAATACTAACTATAACTAACACTAGTAAAGTATCTAACCATTACATAATACATAACTAACTACTACAACACAGAATCTTAGCAACCCCTAGATACATATATACATAGTACGTATAGCTAGACTATCTACTAAGTATCAACATAATAGATGTATATATATAATCACTACTACTTATACTAATTGTAAAACTGTCTTATTACTAATTAGCTAATAAATAACAACTAAACTAACTATATTAACTATTTACTAACTCTTACCAAATAGCTACCAACTAACTGATAAATAACTAGTAGATCAACTGACTACCTAAACCAATACCCAATATACCTTGACACCCAAAACCCCAACTAATACTTTAACTCACTGACACAAAGACTCTGAACTTGAACGATACTGTGCATATCTGCACAGTGACTATCTAAGACTGAAGACTGATGAACACAATGTTCACTGTGTGCTGGCTGCTACCCTCTTCACTGTGCTCAATGCACAGCGAACCAATACTGTGCTTATCTGATACCGATACTGCTTCAAGGCAGTGCTGCACTGTGCAGCTGTTCTTCACTGAACCCCGCTCTGCACACTGCCACTCCTCTTCACTAAAATGCTGCAGCTACTGATTTCCCAGTAGTGAACAACTTGCTGCAGTGGGACTGCCTGCATCCTGAGCTGCCACTGTGCATCTTAATGCACAGTGAGATACTAATACCTCTCCCTGTCGCTGGACTGCACGACCGTGCCCCCTCCTTGCTACTGAATACTGCTATTTTGTATTGGTACTCCTCTGCTGTGAACTCCTGAATGCTTGAGGCTGCCAAGCCTCGACTACTTGCTGTGAGTTGATTTCTGCTGCTCTCTGTTGGCATTGCTGCTCAGCAACAGTGCAGATACCACTGTGAACTCCCTGCACATTTCTGTGCAAAGCTGCTGCCCCTCTCTTCAGTTGAGTTCTCTGTTGTCACTGAACTTGGGACTACACAGTGGATTGAAGGCTGAGACTGAATATTGTACCAGTTCGAGCCTCCTTCCCAAATTGCTGAGAAGCTGCTACTGCTCTGCACCTCTGAATGCACTTGGCTTCTTTCTCTGTTTGTTGTGGTACTGCCTCGAGGTGATGAAGTTGTTGAGCCACACTGCTTCAAGGTTGCATCCTCTCTGGCACGAGCTACTTACTCTTCACTCCCTGCTACAATGTTCCCTCACACCCACACAACAACACAACACACATTGTGTATATATATATATATATATATATATATATATATATATATATATATATATATATATCACTATCTAATCTAGTATGTATACACACATAGACACATACATATACACTAAACACAATATATACTATTATATACAATATATATTACATAGATAACATATATATATATATATATATATATATATATATATATATATATATATATATATATATACACATGCACGCATAGCAAATAGGGCAAAACAATAAACACATGGAGTGCACCGCACCCGTATCACACTTGCTCTATGATACGTGTGCGATACGGCTCCAACACACAACCAAACGCATTCCGAAGGATACGAGCAAGTCCAATACACCAATTATGAATAATACGTATAGTAATTAGAGTGTCTATGTGTCCGTGACACAATACGATATGCACAAGGCTCCGTGTCGGAGGAAAACCCCCAAAATCAACCCATTTCGTCAAATTGACGAGATACGGCCTACACGTATCCAATTGTGGACACGACACTAGTCACAAACAAACAATCATATGTTAATTTGGTCTATTTGACCAATTAACAAATACAACATGTGCCAATCTCGGAATTCCCCCAAAATTGGCACCAAAAATGCACGTAACTTCCACCGTAGGTCTCCAAATAACTCCAAACCAAATCCTATGGGTAGCCTATGCATGTGGGTTGGTTTCTCATGGTAAAATATCAGATCTAGAGCCTAATAGAAGGGGGGAAACAAAAATATATCTATTGGGAGATGGATTCCCAATAAAAAGTCTCCAAATGCAAAGTAGCTCCTCTCCTTGTAGATCTTGGCCTACTCTTCCTTGCTCCTTGCTCCTTGCTTGTAGATCCTTGTTGTAGAGGCCTCAATAATAAATTTAGAAAGAGATTTGAGAAGAATTTATGGAGAATTGATGGGGGAATGGAGGAAAATTGGAAGAGGAAAAAGTAGATCTAGAAATTTGGGGAAGAAATAAAATAAGAGCACTCTCTCTCCTCATAATTATGGCTGGCCATAAACCCCTCTCCAAGAAATGTATAATGTCCCAAATACCCCTTGGGGCCTCTCATAAAGAAATTAATTAAGGGGGAAGGTTCTAGTCTAATGGTTTCACTAATTAATCCAACCTCCTAATCCATGGGCCTAATTAAATGGGCCCAAACTAACTCATCCAAATGTTGGGTTCATGCATCTAATAAAATAGGTTAGGTCCACTACACAAGTCTAAAATAAATACTATGTCTAATCAAACACTAAACAATACAACAAATAATTAATTACTCATGCACAATATTAATACAACCCTCCTAAAAATAAAATTCTTGTGTCAATTACCAAACTACCCTTGATTGAAAATGTGAGGGTGACAATCCTACCCACCTTAAAAAAAATTCGTCCTCGAAATTAAAGATGATCGTAACCCCCTCTAGGTCAACCCAGTCTAAACTAAAACACACATCACTAACTATGGTCTCTGTCTATCATAGTTTTGCAGTCTCCGACAGGGTATACTAACTACACAATAATACGCAAGCAGTCTATAAGGCAATAACTAACCACACAACCAACAGATGAAAAGGAAGTAAACAGGACAAAACTAGCTAACTGATCACCTGAAGTGTCATCCTCTCTGACTGCCATTGCAAATACCCCGCCCTGCTGGGGTGGCTCTCTATGTTGGTGCTGATTAGTCTGCGGTACCACAGGTAGCCTAGCTCTACCTCTCTGACCGCGATCTGGTCCATACGGGTTGTTGGTGTCACGCCCCAGTCCCAAAATACCGAGGGACCGGACGCGTGATAATGGCCAGCAGTACGCACCGTTGGACAACCCAATTCAATGGATCCATCAGGGCATACTTAAGCTGTGATATAACAATAAGTAGATCCAGTGGTACCAGTCACAGTCTATACTAATCTCATCCACAACAGATAATCACAGATCAAATGACAGAAATAAAGTAAATAAATAACTGACAAATCTCAATAAAATATCTCGGAGAATAATCCGAGTACAAGTCTGCTACATCAATGAAATAGACTGGAAAGTAAATAACTAGAAACTGAAAATAATAAGTATCTCAAACCAATACTCAAGAGAAGTCCTCTGGTACGATCTCGTCCTCAGATCCTGGTTCTGCTCCAATGTAGGCACCTGCTCCTGCTAATGCCAATGCTCCGGTCCCGTAAACCTCGGGGTAGATCTCGTCTGCAATATCTGGGGACATAATCCGGATCCAGGTCCTCAGGGGACAGCAAGGTACAGAAAATACAAGCCAAAATAAATGCAGTGCAGCAATAAATGAACAATAGGGTGAATAAATAACCAGCTAAGTGATATGCAAATGAGAACATTATTCCATACTTGGGCTGAGACTACTACAGGATCAATGTCGGAGAAACCCATAGCAGTATTTTCTCGAAGGGCCAGAACTGGTGCCATAGCTCTATGTCAGAGACTAAGACACATCCAGATGTCAACATATAATATAATCAGCCTTTCATATGGTAATACTCTCCCCACCCAATAAAATCTCACGTCTCATGTCCATGACACGCAGGATCAAGACTAATGCAACAAGTCCGGATATAATCTAAGCATGTAAACTGTGTATGTCATAAACCTGTATCCTATACAGAATCACCATGAATATCTCAGGAAGATTCTGCCTCATGAATGGTGTCAAGTGTCCTGGGTATACTGTACTTGATAAGACAAGTACGAGAATGTAAAGTATCACGAATATCCATCTCTAGATGACAGTACCCAACATCGCGTACAGTGTTGGCACCCGACTGATAATCGGACGCTAAGTACGTCACACGTCCTAGGTTAAGCATGCACAGCAATATAAAGAAGTAAGAAAATAGGTAACAATACTACAGAGTTTGGCAAGGTACACTTGCCTGTGGTCCGGGCTCCAACTGTAGCTCTGGTCTCCGTGTGATCTGCAGGTACTACTCCGGTTGCTGAAATAAACATCACCATTAGATTCAGAAAATATCAATTAGCTAGAAACGCCTGTCCTTACGTCCAATTTGGACACAAGGGCAAAAACGACATTACCGGGCCAAAGCGGGGTCCACATGTGGGCCACTTTGCACCGAAAAGCGTGTCAGGGTCAAAGGTCTCCAAATGCACCAAACTTAGTGTCAACAGGTCAGAAACGCTGATACGAACCCAACAAAACTTTCAGAATTGAATTCCGATGAGCCGATCACAAAATCGCCCATCGGGTGGAGCCTGTGGGGCCCACGACACGCGATTTTGTCAACGTTCTCAGAATCAAACCAAACTTAGCTCACAGGACCAGCGTATTGCTACGAGTCCGATGGCATAAGTTTCGTCTCGATTCGACGTATGTACACGAAGTTACAGCGTATTCCAGAACCGACAGATACGGGGCGATGTCCGCGGATACGCACTGATTCCGGTGTGCACGCACATCCGAATCGACTTCTGCGAAATCCCACACGTCCGTATCAACGTCGCGCACGTTTTGGTAAAGATCGCGTGCGACCAAGTCGTCCCGTTTGGCGGGGCGTACCCAGTTCCGGGGTGAATCGGGTCGTTGGTTTTACTGTTTTTGGATCGCGGTGTGCGATCACCACAGGACGCGATGCCCCAAGCGGTTTGCACGGACACCGAGGGGGTCATGCAGGCTATGCGACGCAACTGACGGAATAGAAAACGGGTCAGCGAGGAGAGAGAAAAGAGTACCTGAACAGGGCTCCGCGAAGACCGATTCTCACTTGTCCGAGTCGTGTCGGAGTCCTGTGTCCTGTGTCGCATTTAGGTTCTAGGGTTAGGGTTAGGGTTTCTGTCACAGGCGCCGGGCTTGCCGGAGTAGGGCGGAGACGTGAGGTCGTCGGCTGGGCTGTGGGAAGAGGAGATGAGGGCAGCGGAGGCGCAAGGCGGCGGAGGGGTTCGTCGCGGGGAAGGAGATCAGGGAGAGAGGAGGGGTGGTGACGTGCTGGTGGTCGGCTAGGGTTTAGGCCGAGGGAATTGGGGGAGAACGGAGGGGCGGTCGTGCTGCTGCGGATAGGGTGACAGGGGTGAGGCGAGGCCGAACGGGGAGGATCGAGGAGAGGTTAGGGTTCCGTCGTGGCTCGGGGAGGAGGGAGAAGGTTGATGGGGGTGGTCGTGCGGGCTGGGGTGGCTGGGCACGGGGAGGGGTGATCGTCGGATGGTCGACGGCGAGGATACGATGGTGGAGACGACGAGGTGTGGAAGTCGAGGGAGAGTGGAGAGACGGCGGAGTGAGGAGGAGATGAGCGGGGTGTGGAGGTGTCGGGCTGCTGGAGACGCGGGGATGGTGATGGTCGGGGACGGGGAAACCAAAGAGGAAGAAGGCGGCGGGGAAATTAGGGTTCGGACGAGGGGATACAACGGCGGAGAGGAGTCCGGAAGGATTTGCGGCAGCGGCGGACACGAACGCCGAGGGGATTAAATAGGGTGAACAGTAATCCCGAGGGGAATCCGACTAGGGTTCAGGCATGGGTTAATGGGTTTCGGGTCGGGTTCGATTCAGATCCGACCCGACCCGACCCACTAAGAAATCGGTTTGGTTTGGGTCAGCGGCTGGGTTCGGTTTGGTTTATTTTGGAAATAAACCCGGTTTATTTTAGGGTTTAAATTGGTTTATTTTATAAATAGTTTTTAGGGCTTTAAACGGGTTTCCGGAGTCCAATAAATTCACCGAAAATTACCCTATGCTCGGTTTTCCATTTTACACCATAAAATATTATTTCCATAATATTTTAATATTAATTAATAGCAATTAAAAATCATTTAAATAGAAAATACCTAGGTTTTAATGACAGAAAAATCCCGAAAATTCTAGAAAAATTCTTGAAAAAATCAGGGGGCTTACAATCTACCCCCCTTAAGAGGATTGCGTCCTCGCAATTAAAAGAATAACCGGTCAACAAAGATGACACGGTTGCAAATATTGTTCGAAGCACATCATGATCAAGGAGAGTCAAGGTTGAGGGTGTAAGAATAATACAAAGGAGAAACTATTTTCCTAAGCATTAAAAGTTATGCAATCTCTCGTATGAAGGAGATTTAGAAGACTACAGTTCAGAAAAACTAGATTATCACTTAAAATATATTAGGTTATCAATTATAAAAGCATTCTAGGTTATTAAGCAATCTCAAAATTACTAGGTGAAGGCCAGGGTCACGAACCAACATGCAAAACTAGAACAATACAAGAAACAGAAACTATAAAAACTTACGCGCATTAGCTACTCCATGAATTTGCGCATCCTCCAAAGTCATCGCATAAGCTTGTCCGCGTCCTTGAAGGGGTGCCCTCTGCTGTTGCTGGGCTTGCTGGAAGGGTGCTGGTCGAGGTGCCAAGGGTGGCCTTGGTTGATATCCTTCTGGTGCTGGTAGAGCTTGTTGGTTTGTCCTTGGTGCTCCTTCTTTACGCTCAGGGCAGTCTCTCACTGCATGCTGTCTGGATCCACAACCTAAGCATAGTCCTAACCTGCGTCTGCATTCCCTGGCGAGATGGCCTGCTTTGCCACAGTAGTGACAAGTAGAGAGGACTATTACTTGTGGTGTAGATGCGTTCTGCTGTTGCTGTAGGTGAGGTCTCTTTGCAGATTCTTCTTGTGGTGCTCTGGCTGGTGCTGATGTGGAAGTCCGCTTCAAACTAGTCTCTCTCTTGGTGACGCGCTCCATGCGTCGGGCTGCAGCAAGGACGTCCGAGTAAGATGTAGGTGCAATGGATCCAATTAATTTCTGTAGCTCGAAGTTTAGTCCATCGAAGAACTTCTCGGCCTTCTCTTCTTCTGTCGGAATCAAGGTAGGGGCGAAGCGACTCAGACGAATAAATTCTGCGTTGTACTCTTCCACTGTCATATTGCCTTGGATAAGGCGGTTGAACTTGTCTCTGAGTTCTGATCGAGCGGTAGCTGGAATGTACATCTCTTGGAAGAGTCTAGAGAACTCCTCCCAAGTGACTCGGTCTGGTCCGAGCCGTGTCTCCTCAGATAGCCACCAGTGATGTGCATTGTCCGTCAATTGCATTCTGACGGCAGTCATCCAACGCTCCTTTGGTAGCTCTGCTGCTTCTAGTTGATGTCGTATGTTGGTAAGCCACTCATGAACTTCTGTAGGTTCATCCTTGCCTGAGAAGGTGCGGGGCTTCAGCTGGCGGAAGTCGGTGATAGAGCCCGTCGGTTGTCGGCGAGTTGGTAGGTTGGCCTGATCCAGTGCATTTATTATGATGTTCCTTAAGTAATCTGCTTCACGACGTTGAGCTTCTTGATAAATATGTTGTTGGGCCTGCATCATTGCGTAGATCATTTGGAACATCTGCTGCCCGTCCATAGGCTGTCCTGGTGGGAATACAGGCATTGGTGGAATGAACTGCGGAGGCGGTGGGATGTCGTCTCGCCGAAATCTAGGAGCATGCTGATCTGCTTGGCTGCCTTGGTGAGTAGAGGGATCTCCACTCAATGGTGCCACTTCATCTTCTCCGTAGGTGGCTACCGCACCTATTGGTGTGTTTGCTGGAGTTTCATCGTTTGCTCTTGAATCCATTACTCTGCATCAAAAATAAACTATAAGAGACGCACAGGAATCAAGGCAAGATGCAAGAAATTTAATTCGAATACAATATAGATATCAAGAACATTTCAAGCATGTGGATGAGATCCTAAAACTTATTCTATTCTTATTGCAGGCTTGCTCGGTCCCTAAGTTGAAACCGAACAATTTAGTCGTAGACCTGCATGGGCCACCACAAAAACCATGTCACGCCCCAGTCCTAAAATACCGAGGGACCGGACGCGTGATAATGGCCAGCAGTACGCACCGATGGACAACCCAATTCAATGGATCCATCAGGGCATACTTAAGCTGTGATATAACAATAAGTAGATCCAGTGGTACCAGTCACAGTCTATACTAATCTCATCCACAACAGATAATCACAGATCAAATGACAGAAATAAAGTAAATAAATAACTGACAAATCTCAATAAAATGTCTCGGAGAACAATCCGAGTACAAGTCTGCTACATCAATGAAATAGACTGGAAAGTAAATAACTAGAAACTGAAAATAATGAGTATCTCAAACCAATACTCAAGAGAAGTCCTCTGGTACGATCTCGTCCTCAGATCCTGGTTCTGCTCCAATGTAGGCACCTGCTCCTGCTAATGCCAATGCTCCGGTCCCGTAAACCTCGGGGTAGATCTCGTCTGCAATATCTGGGGACATAATCCGGATCCAGGTCCTCAGGGGACAGCAAGGTACAGAAAATACAAGCCAAAATAAATGCAGTGCAGCAATAAATGAACAATAGGGTGAATAAATAACCAGCTAAGTGATATGCAAATGAGAACATTATTCCATACTCGGGCTGAGACTACTACAGGATCAGTGTCGGAGAAACCCATAGCAGTATTTTCTCGAAGGGCCAGAACTGGTGCCATAGCTCTATGTCAGAGACTAAGACACATCCAGATGTCAATATATAATATAATCGCCTTTCATATGGTAATACTCTCCCCACCCAATAAAATCTCACGTCTCATGTCCATGACACGCAGGATCAAGACTAATGCAACAAGTCCGGATATAATCTAAGCATGTAAACTGTGTATGTCATAAACCTGTATCCTATACAGAATCACCATGAATATCTCAGGAAGATTCTGCCTCATGAATGGTGTCAAGTGTCCTGGGTATACTGTACTTGATAAGACAAGTACGAGAATGTAAAGTGTCACGAATATCCATCTCTAGATGACAGTACCCAACACCGCGTACGGTGTTGGCACCCGACTGATAATCGGACGCTAAGTACGTCACACGTCCTAGGTTAAGCATGCACAGCAATATAAAGAAGTAAGAAAATAGGTAACAATACTGCAGAGTTAGGCAAGGTACACTTGCCTGTGGTCCGGGCTCCAACTGTAGCTCTGGTCTCCGTGTGATCTGCAGGTACTACTCCGGTTGCTGAAATAAACATCACCATTAGATTCAGAAAATATCAATTAGCTAGAAACGCCTGTCCTTACGTTCAATTTGGACACAAGGGCAAAAACGACATTTTCGGGCCAAAGCGGGGTCCACATGTGGGCCACTTTGCACCGAAAAGTGTGTCAGGGTCAAAGGTCTCCAAATGCACCAAACTTAGTGTCAACAGGTCAAAAATGCTGATACGAACCCAACAGAACTTTCAGAATTGAATTCCGATGAGCCGATCACAAAATCGTCCGTCGGGTGGAGCCTGTGGGGCCCACGACACGCGATTTTGTTAATGTTCTCAGAATCGAACCAAACTTGGCTCACAGGACCAGCGTATTGCTACGAGTCTGATGGCATAAGTTTCGTCTTGATCCGACGTGTGTACACGAAGTTACAGCGTGTTCTAGAACCGACAGATACGGGGCGATGTCCGCGGATACGTACTGATTTCGGTGTGCACGCACATCCGAATCGACTTCTGCGAAATCCCACACGTCCGTATCAACGTCGCGCACGTTTTGGTAAAGACCGCGTGCGACCAAGTCGTCCCGTTTGGCGGGGCGTACCCAGTTCCGGGGTGAATCGGGTCGTTGGTTTTCCTGTTTTTGGATCGCGGTGTGCGATCACCACAGGACGCGATGCCCCGAGCGGTTTGCACGGGCACCGAGGGGGTCATGCAGGCTACGCGATGCAACTGACGGAATAGAAAACGGGTCAGCGAAGAGAGAGAAAAGAGTACCTGAACAGGGCTCCGCGAAGACCGATTCTCACATGTCCGAGTCGTGTCGGAGTCCTGTGTCCGTATCCTGTGTCGCGTTTAGGTTCTAGGGTTAGGGTTAGGGTTTTTGTCACAGGCGCCGGGCTTGCCGGAGTAGGGCGGAGACGTGAGGTCGTCGGCTGGGCTGTGGGAAGAGGAGATGAGGGCAGCGGAGGCGCAAGGCGGCGGAGGGGTTCGTCGTGGGGAAGGAGATCAGGGAGAGAGGAGGGGTGGTGACGTGCTGGTGGTCGGCTAGGGTTTAGGCCGAGGGAATTAGGGGAGAACGTAGGGGCGGTCGTGCTGCTGCGGAGAGGGTGACAGGGGTGAGGCGAGGCCGAGCGGGGAGGATCGAGGAGAGGTTAGGGTTCCGTCGTGGCTCGGGGAGGAGGGAGAAGGTTGATGGGGGTGGTCGTGCGGGCTGGGGTGGCTGAGCACGGGGAGGGGTGATCGTCGGATGGTCGACGGCGAGGATACGATGGTGGAGACGACGAGGTGTGGAAGTCGAGGGAGAGTGGAGAGACGGCGGAGTGAGGAGGAGATGAGCGGGGTGTGGAGGTGTCGGGCTGCTGGAGACGCGGGGATGGTGATGGTCGGGGACGGGAAAACCAAGGAGGAAGAAGGCGGCGGGGAAATTAGGGTTCAGACGAGGGGATACAGTGGCGGAGAGGAGTCCGGAAGGATTTGCGGCGGCGGCGGACACGAATGCCGAGGGGATTAAATAGGGTGAACAGTAATCCCGAGGGGAATCCGACTAGGGTTCAGGCATGGGTTAATGGGTTTCGGGTCGGGTTCGATTCAGATCCGACCCGACCCGACCCACTAAGAAATCGGTTTGGTTTGGGTCAGCGGCTGGGTTCGGTTTGGTTTATTTTGGAAATAAACCCGGTTTATTTCAGGGTTTAAATTGGTTTATTTTATAAATAGTTTTTAGGGCTTTAAACGGGTTTCCGGAGTCCAATAAATTCACCGAAAATTACCCTATGCTCGGTTTTCCATTTTACACCATAAAATATTATTTTCATAATATTTTAATATTAATTAATAGCAATTAAAAATCATTTAATTAGAAAATACCTAGGTTTTAATGACAGAAAAATCCCGAAAATTCTAGAAAAAATTTTGAAAAAATCAGGGGGCTTACAGTTGGAACACTCCTTCACCTGATGGTCAGGAGAACCATAATACAAGCATAGTCTGAGTCTCTTTCGACAGTTCTCCCAATCATGTCCTTGCCTTCCACAATAGGCACAAGGAAAAGTCTGTTGTATCTGCCTCTGAGGCTGTTGCGGTGCCTGATGTACTGGCCCCTGAAACTGTTGTATCTGTTGAGCTGGTGCCCTAACTGGCACAAGGTACTACTGATGCTGATATACTCTCGGCTGCTGAAAGTGAGTGCGCTTTGCTGGCCCCGTACCACTACTTGCTCCTCCGGTGTCTCCCGACCTCTTGGAGCCAAGCTCCAAATCATCTTCCGCCCGTTGCGCATGTCTCAAAATTTCCTCAAACGTAACGGTACGGTCTCCATTAGTATGAGACTTAATCTCACTGTTCAGTCCCTTCCTGAACTTTTTAGCTCTGGCTCGAGGATTCTGTCCCTCAATAAATTGTCCCAATCGGTAATACTCTGCCGCATACTCGTCCACCGTCAAGTCCCCTTGGACGAGGTTCTGAAATTGACTCTCCAAATTACTCTAAGCCACATCCGGGAAGAACTTCTCTTTGAATAGCTCCTTGAAAACTTTCCAAGTAATTCCCGGCGCTGATATCCTTGGGTCTATCCTGAACCATGTCAAAGCAATATCGAACATATATAACCCGCTGCCTCTATATGTAGCATCTCTGGAATCTGTGCCAGCCGCAGGTTCCGCTCGATGTCCTCGATCCACTCATCCACATAGATAATCACCTCTGTGCCCCTAAAATCCTTCGGTCCCATCCTCTTGAAGTCTATGATAGTACCCGGCCTCGACTGATGCAGAATAAACTGAGCTGGTACCGTCAGTGGCTGGGCGGTAGCTCTCTCAACTGCTGCAAGCGCGATCCGGTGAGCATTCTCCACGCTCTGTCGCAAGACCTCGGAATGTCGCTGCTGCGCCTCCATCATCTGCTGGAAGAGCGCGAACATCTGCGTCTGATCAACTACAGGTGGCGGAGGTGGAAGATCCTCGGAAACTGTCTGCCCTGTCCTCGGTACTAGAGGTGGAGCACCTCCGAAAGCTGCTGCAGATACGCCCACATGGATTGGTGAAGATGACCTCCTGAAAGTAGGTACTGGATAGGGGAGATTGAGGGCTCGAGCAGCCCAGTGAAGGAGAGGCTTTACCTCAGTGTGACAGTGCACTGTGTGCACTGTCTGATGGTTGCAGCAACATGGAGGAACTACAGTGGCATTGTTGGGTCGAAGGGTATTAGTGTTAAGTTAGTTATCAGTTAGTAGTTATAGACATATCAGTTAGTATATATTAAGTTAGTGTTCAGTTAGTGTATTGATATAAGTTATGTCAGTATCAGATCATGTGTGTATCAGTGGGCTAATGGTTAGTAACATATCGGATAGTAATTACCTTGTCAGTTTTAGTTAGTCAGTTTGTATAGTGTATGTTGGTTAGTAACAGTTAGCTAATCATAAGGTTGTTAGTTATATATAGTCTAGTTAGTTATAAATATACTTTAGCTAATGTTATATATACATATATATATATATATATATATATATACACTATTTAGTAATTAGTATTATTAGAAGCAAGGTAAGTTAGTAAATGACTAGGGTATTTACTAGAACTAGTTAGTATTTGTCCCGTCCCGATCTCCCATAGGAATCGGCCGTCCCTGCTAGGTGCGAATCATCGCGCCAGCGCTCCCGCGGGATAATCGTTTCCATGGGAACGTAATGTCGTGCGAGCCAGGGGTTATGGCCGCACAAGGCAACATCATTAAAGTTATGTCTATCAACGAATCGATCGAGTATGCAGTGAAGGGACAATGTTGCAAATAATAATCCATCTGAATATACGGGGCAAATCATAAGGCACGAGGTTCTCTGAATACAATGGCACCGTTCCATATATTATGTTCCTCTATACAAAAGCAGCTCAAAATATCGATACGGCTCAAGGCATCAAAACCAAATTTTTGGGTCCTGGGGATGAGGAACGACTATTACTTTCTCGGACGATCCAGCACCTGCGAACAAGCAAACTATTGGTAGATCAACACTTTGGAGAAAGTACTGGTGAGTCTAAAATCAACGAACAAAAGCAACATTCACTAAAACCAACACTAAGTAATTATGTTATAAAATATTACATTACTAGTGATCTTTCTAGTTTTACCTAGGTTCATTACATGTAGTACAGAAACGGAGTCATATTACTTCTTTTGGAAACATCTTTGAAATCAGAAGTCAGTTTAATACAACCAAGTATACAAGCGGCATTCTGAAGACAGATTCAAAATAAGAAATCAATATTGAGCAAGATACGATATCATCAAGGAAGGACAAAAATTTCAAAGCGATATTCAGAATGAAGATGACAAGATACAATTATGTTGGAATTATTTTTTAGTTGTGATTGAGTATTCCTCTCATCCTAGTATCCTATATCATATCCTATCGCAAGCTCGCAGTAGTACAACTAAGTCATTGCACTACCACGACATCGCACTATTGTGAAGCCTGACCTGCATGGGCCACCACTAAAAATGTGTCACGACCCGCACCCGGTATAGCAGCACGAGTACGTGGGTACGTCCAGCCTACGCCACAGAATCGACGGTAGAACACTGTCTTAGTCTTCTATACTATCTAATATCTCACACAATATATATATAACACTGCCATGCCATCTCAATACCAAATAATACTCAATCACATATAAAACTGAAGGAAAATGTATGCACGATATGGAATAGAAAGAATAAGAAGTACAAGTCCCAATACATCACATAATCATCTCCAACTAAACACAACTCCAGATCTCAAACAATAATACAACCCAATGTCTAAAATAGAAATAACTACTACAAGGTATAGAAATCAAAAAGGCCTCAGTCTCTGGCACTATCCTCGGGTGACACTCCATCTGTCAGTCTATAGTGAGTGGGACACATCATCTCTAACCATTCATCTGAAAAATATTTTTCCAGTCAGGAATGGAGCGAAGTACAATCCAATAGCAATTCCAATTAATTGATAATGACTATAAACAGAAATAGAGAATATAATACAAGACGAAAAATAATGAATAATATCAACTATGGTGGAAGAACAGGTAAACAATGAACAATGTGGTGAAGAACTGTAACTATGCTAAGTGATTGAAATACTAGATAGATATGTGATCGGCTTGGGTGAACATTGTCTACTTTAACGTTGGATAAACATTGTCTAAGTTAACATGAAACATTGTCTAGGATTTGATCACATACCTAGCTAACATTTCCCCTTTCCCCCAACTAGTACAATGGATCCAACCATGACACGTTGTGATACAAGATACTCAAGGCTATGTAAACAATAAACCTTGAACACGAAATATTGAACATTGAACATTGAACACGAAACATTGTCTAAGTTAAACATGAATGTTGAACACAAAATATTATCTAAATTAAACATTGAGAACACGAGAAACAATGAACAATATATATGTAACATCCCATGACTGATCCATGTGTATACTAGTCCGTGTACCAATGTATCAAGAGTCATGTAAAATATTTCTAAATTCTTGCATTATAGTAATTAGCAATTAATGGAAACTATCAGAAAATGTACTCGCCTGTCATCCAAGCAAGGAATGTCAAATTGTGTCCCAACTGGTGTCACACAAACCTATATATGGAATATTATATTAATACAAGGTGTTGAAATGAATTTAAGTTAAACTAGTCAACATGTAGGTCATAAAGTCATTTCTAAGTTAAACCAATGAAATCTAGGTTGCAAGAGTCTAACACTAAGTCACTAAGTCGATACACTATAAAACTAGTCTATACTAGCTAAGTTATGATACAAGAAGTCTCTCAAAAAGCCGTATCCTAAGATACGCAAGTTTTCTTAATATAAAAATAGGTTTTATATATGTATACGA
>JAYESA010000002.1:107389378-107524378 GCA_036927795.1 Iris macrosiphon
AACTAAATCCTATGGGTAGCCTATGCATGTGGGTTAGTTTCTCATGGTAAAATCTCAGATCTAGAGTCTAATAGAAGGGGAGAAACAGAAATGTACCTATTGGGAGATGGATTCCCAATGAAAAGTCTCCAAATGCAAAGTAGCTCATCTCCTTGTAGATCTTGGCCTCCTCTTCCTTGCTCCTTGCTCCTTGCTTGTAGATCCTTGATGTAGAGGCCTCAATGATGAATTTAGAAAGAGATTTGAGAAGAATTGATGGAGAATTGATGGGGGAATGGAGGAAAATTGGAAGAGGGAAAAGTAGATCTAGAAATTTGGGGAAGAAATAAAATGAGAGCACTCTCTCTCCTCATAATTATGGCTGGTCATAAACCCCTCTCCAAGCAATGTATAATGTCCCAAATACCCCTTGGGGCCTCTCATGAAAAAATTTAATTAAGGGAAAATGATCTAGTCTAATGGTTTCACTAATTAATCCAACCTCCTAATCCATGGGCCTAATTAAATGGGCCCAAACTAACTCATCCAAATGTTAGGTTCATGCATCTAATAAAATAGGTTAGGTCCACTACACAAGTCTAAAATAAATACTATGTCTAATCAAACACTAAACAATACAACAAATAATTAATTACCTATGCACAATATTAATACAACCCTCCTAAAAATAAAATTCCTGTGTCAATTACCAAACTACCCTTGATTGAAAATGTGAGGGTGACAACATGTAATCTATAGAAAAAAGAGGGAAGAAGAAGTCGACATCAGCGGTCTCTGTATGAGTATCTCACCCATAATTTCGAAGCGTCTCTTCTTATGCCCTCTGGGAAGCCAGCAGAACCAACCATGCCATGCCGCTATGGGCATTCGACTTGCATCGAGAGGCAGCCATGCTCGGCCTCACAGCAAGGAGAAAACAAGTTAAAGAGCTATGATAAAAAATTTACCCCTATTTATAGAGTGGAGGGTAACACTTTAAAGACCCCCGAAAATCACTCCCATGAAGTCACATTCATCGCCTTGAAGACCTTGTCAAATCAAGAACGAGTCGAAACTTGACAGATCGATAAGACTAAACAGACACGTCAATCTGTTGGGATCCAGCCCAAAATGCGCGAATAAATATCTTAACCACTCTTCATGCTTTTACATTCAAAATATTTCGAATTTATCTCTGAAAATTCAAAAACTTTTGAAGGGGATCTTATAGAAGCATAAAAAGTACGCCTCCAAAGAATGCTAGATCTAAAGCAAGTGGCAAATCTAAAGCAAGAGTGGCGTACTTCATTACAAAACAACTTTCTTAAAGTTTCAGAAGTATGGCGCATTTTCTTACAGAGCAGAACAGAGGCGCACTTTTTGTGCCATTCGACCAACTCTATACAGACAGACGCACAAAACATCATGTCTTCCCTCCACATTTAATGCAATGAACCTGACAACTGATAGACGTGAAAGCGAGGAGATCAGTGTCATTTAATGCAGATGATCTCTGACACGCAGACCCAGATTGTCGTTTAGTGGACAGTGGACCAAACTCTACCAGAGTGCGCCAAAGTGCCAAACTTCATCAAAGAACCAACATGACTATTGTCTTAAATTATAAGAGTGCGCCAGAATGAGTATTGTCTCCAAACTTCATCTGAGTACGTCATGCTATTTTCAAAGACTATTTATTACAAGTTCTAAAAAAAAGTTACTGCTGAAGTCCCTCAGGAAGCACCCTCTTTTAGATGAAACATTGCTTACCGGAAGCATTGCTCCTGTGAACGCAAACTTCAGACGAAGCTAGTTAACCCACATTCATGAGACGCTAAAGGAAATGTTATCACATGGATGCACATCAGACGTCCTGAAAAAAGATGGCTGCCATGCGACATCAATTGTAAGAGAAGTGGAAGAGAAGTGGAACACACTTCTACAGAGTCCAAGTCGCGTTCTACATGTGATTGTGACTTGCTGCTACTTTAGTTGTATGCTTCCACAAACACGATTTCTGACAGCTGTCGAGGAGACGCTTTGATCTCCGTAATATTCTCCATACTTGTCGTGCGCTGACACTTTAGAAATGTTGCATAATTATGCATTCACCCCTCTCCCACTAGAGTTTGTACCGAAACAAAGGTTAGTTATTACATTACACGTCTCCACTTTAGGTCCCCTGGGGTTCTCATTCTTATCACACATGAAACTGTATCTGCTTCACAACCGTATCTGCTTCATATAGATTCACAACCAACCCTCTCTCCTCTTTGGTCCATATAGATTCACAACAACAATCTCTCCTCTTTGGTCGAGAAACACAGCCAACCTCTCTCCTCGAGAAACAATGAATATGGGCCAAGGATCCTTGATGAGATAACAGAACATCAGTTAATTATCTATTGTCAATGAACAAATGGGTTTTCAGAATTTGTAATATAATATAGCTAGTAAAAACAGAGAGAGCAGCAAATTGAAATGCCCAACATTTTAACTCAGGTTATATTTACAATCACAAGAGCCTGATGAACATGACTGTTTTCTACAGAAGCGAACTACTGGTTGCCATCTGGATCCCACCTGTGACCATCCCATCATCTACTGCTTTCAAACCACCACAAGATCTGGACACTGATTCAAACAGTTTCTCGATCTCCGGTGCACATCGTGTGAATGACCGGTTCCAAAAGCTATAACGAGGATTCTGCATCATTTTCAGATTTATATAAGATTTGCTTATAAAAAATAAGCAAAAGTTAATAACAACAAAAAAAACAGTACAATTTTGCATAAAGATAATGTCATGGCCATAAGGACATGAACCTTGATCAGCTCGATGAAAGTGATTAGCAGGCCCCAAGGATGAGGTCTGTTGACAATCAGCCGCTCCAACAGCACCCTTGTTATCTGTTCCTGGATTATCTCCTACAAACAATACCAAGCCAAAGAGTTAGTTCGAGAACAATGATAACAAGATATTAGCATGATCATGAACTAAAATAGGTTTTTTAAAAAGAACTTAATAGTTCTGTATTAATATAAGCAAGCAGCATGCACCAGTCAAAATGTCAAATTGCTATGGGAAAGGTAATAAGACGTACAACCAAGCACAAGCTTGAAAAGTAACACAGTTTCTCCCCTAAACCAATCTCAAATTTCCTCCGTGCTTCAACTAAAGATTATCTTGATGAATCGTTTGCTAACTATGTTTGTCCATTATATCACCCATTAAGGGTGCATTGCATTTCCCACCATGTTAACTATTATTCATAATTCATGTAACCACCTATGCCAACATGGTGAATCCTGAGGAAAACTTTTTTCCCTAAATATAATAATTATCCGGAGAATAATTTCTGCTTCTGCATGTAAATGTTCCTACAAAAGCATGTTGATCTTAGGCTGAAATGGCAGATGCACTTTTATTTAGTTCCCAACCAAACTGGAACCCAACTGTAATGGTAAATGGACTGAAAACAGGAACATGGAACCCAACATGGTTTAGAATGAAGTAGGATAGAAGTAGGCTTCTTTGGAACCTTTAATGGAATGAAAGATGTGGTTTTGGAACATGCCAAGCTTTCTAATGGGGTATGCATACTAAATTTGAAAATTGCAGTTGCACTTTAATATGTAACATAAGCATGGTTTAGCTCAGGTTACAACTACAATGGTTTATGATTTAGATATCTCCAATCGTCTCTCTAGAATGTTTGAATCGCTAGATTTACAATCAATGTGACGATGGTTTGCAATGAGATGGGATCATCAGCCAATGTGAAGCGATGCAAGTCTATATATAGAGGCTATATTTAGCCATCGTCTCCGTAATGGTATATGGTCATCCACACTTTCTAAAGTCATATCCAGTTAGATTCATACCGAGGTATTGAAATTATTACCAATAAGTAGTGAAACACCTGAAACCAACCACCACCAGTACTGCCACAAAGTTCTCATGTGAAACAGTTACAACTTATTAACCATTCCATAACATTTTGTATGCTCCTTAATCTAAATGCTTCTAGGCCCTGCCGACTTAAGTGAAATATTTTGCAATGCAATGAGGTTTAAAAACTTCCGTTTTAACACAAGACATGATAAGCAGACTGGGAGGAGCAACTAGAAACCAATAAAAGATAGATCACCTGGCCTGCCTCTGCAAATAAGAATAGCAGGACGAACGAAAAGTAGTGAGTATGATTGTTCGGGTAGCGTAGCTGGTTAGCAACAGCATTGAGGAAAAGATAACGGCCTTCTGTATCCAAATTGTTTATCAAAGTTTGGAAAATATCCATGGCTGCACTAACTAGGAAGATATCCATTGGAGGATTATGCCCCATTGGTTGTGAGGGTGCGTGCTGAGTAGCAGACTTGCTTTGAAGTTGTTCGATCGCCTGAAATGAATAAAATAGCTGAGTTAAATGTGTGATATTTTAATAAAAAAAAGGAGAATAGATAGTTATTCTGTCATCCTAGAAAGGTAACATGGGATGATGAAAGCATAGTTTGCGGTATCGGCCGATATTGATACGGTTTGGCATTTTTCGATCCGATACCGATACTGACACCGAAATTGGGGTCGCTTTTCCAGCCATTTTGGCAAAGAAAATTGAACGGAAATGACCAATCAGTAAGGGTGTAAGTGTATGTAAAAGAAAAAAAAACTTAGCTATCACACGTAAAACAATCATACTACTTAAAAATTACTATTTCATTCAATTGCAAAACTACTAAGAAACAACATAGAAAATACTTAAAATTATGCCTAAATGTATAAAAATATTTTTTTCTAAAATTTTAATAATTATTTTTTTCCGACACCAAAAAATCTGATACTCCAATCCGGATTTAAGATACCTTGGATTTAAGATGCCTTCGATCCATGATGTTCTTTGGGGTTTCTTGGATCATGCATCCTAGAGGACAAAGATAACTTTCCTACGTAAAGAACCCAAAGGATCACAGTGAATCACAGAACATATCCTTATGTAACACATTCCATCTTTCTGCTTACTATTTATTTCTAGTAGGTATGCGTGTAAGAAGTTGGATCTGTGGACTTTCACAGCTAATTAGCTGTGTCCATAGCGATGTGTATATTTAATTGTAAATCCTAATTGCCATATATATTAAGTTGAAATTTGGATATTCTTTAAGTATTGGATGAAAGTGGTACCAAAACCAATGAATTCAAAACTACCAAATCCCTTCACTTTCCCTTCCAATTTTCCGGACGTTTCCAAACACCGGAAAGGAACATTAATGAGAATTGCAATTTCCCAAAAAAAAGGAAAGAGTAAAGAATTGATTTCCTATCCTTCTCTTTCCGATAACCAAACGAGGCCTAAAGGAGACTCACCTCCTATAAGTATGTACTCATAACCATCAAGGAAGCAATCATGTTGACTTGAACTAATCCCGTAAACTTTGAACTGTATTCTACCTACCACAATTTTTTTCACTATCAAATTGCTCCCCTAAACCCTAACCTAACCCTAAACTGACATCCTCGTACCACCCCCGTCGCCTCTCCCCCACAACCTCCATGTACCACTTCTCCACAACCCAACTGCTAACATACTTGTGCCCTACTCTCACTCACATCCGCCATCACCGAAACCTGATTCAAACCCTAACACCAACTCAACTGCCACCCTAACCCAAACCCATACAAAAAAAAAACTGATCTCAAACTCTAATCCAAACATGCAACTCAAACTCACCCTAACCCTACATACTCCAGCCTCTCAAACTCTTCTTCTAGCTGATGACTATGCCATCCGCACCGCTTTCTCAAGTCACCACCAGATCCAGTCCTCAATGATGATGACTAAAGCCCGCTTTGGAGATCCCATCCACCCTAACCCACCGTTAGTTGTAATGCTAGTGCCGACTTCTAACAAATAGCTAGATAACGGTTGTAAAACAAAAAATAAAAAACTCTTCTTTGCCAACTTCTAACAGCCAATTGTAGTCAGCAATAAAAAAGGTTAGTGTTCCTTTTATAGTCAATCTATTCTTGTAACCTCTTTTTTCCCTCCAAAATAAGACTATATTCCTGTAACCTACTTTCAATTTTCTCCAAAAGGACACTTGTACCCAATAACTCTAATGACCCTTCCTCTTGGATGCTCCATGTGGATCAGTTGTTATTCTAGATGGCTCCTCCTATGGATATCTATTGCTACTCTTCACAATACAAGTTGGCATCTCTTCTGTTGTAATACCGACTACTATTCTCTTAGGTGATATTGCATGTTCTAATATTGCATGTTCTAATCTATTGTCATTCTGATAATCTTAGTGATCTACGCCTAGTGTCATTCTGCTAATCTTGTTAATATGGTTCTCTACTTCCCTTACTTTCCTTATATGGTTCTCAACTTCATACATATTACATTTAAGCTCTCATTGTTGTTTTGGTGTTCCTGTTGTTCTATGGTGATCTCTTCTATTATTATTATCTTGAGACTATTGTGATATTCTATTATCTTTTCTGACAGGGATCACTTACGTCTATGAAGGGTTCATCTACTTCATCGCATGGCATCTCTTAAGGCCCCAGAACATGGCCTTCGATCACTTTAAAAGATCTCAACTGCTTCGTGACTTGCCCCATCTGTGGTGATTCAGGACAGTAAATGGTGTGGGTCGTGAAGTGATGGGTTGTCTATGTTGTCAAATTCCGATACATATTAAGTGTTGGTTTGCTTGAGCTTCATATCGTATATCTTATCTTATCGTATTGTGTATCCTAAAATACATTATCCCAATGACATATTAAAAAATTAATATCACACAAGGTTCAATTGAACACATTAAGCAACAAGAAATTAATATATTTCTCTTCTCCTCCAAGCTTTTTTAATATATTGGAAAATTAATATAACGCATATAAGGTTCAATTGAACACATTACAACAAGAAATTACTATATCCGGCTTATTTTCTCCAAGCATTGAACGAAGTAATTCCCCTTTCTCGTTAATCCATGCTGATTGGACTTCCTATAAAACAAAATGTCTGTTTGATTTTTGTTACTTTGCTACCTTTATCGACGATCACTCTCAGCTTTTCCGTAAGCACCTCATCGTATAACTAAAGAGGGGACTCATCTCCTATAAATATGTACTTGCAACCATTAATGAAGTTATCCCATTGTGTTGAGATCTATTCTAAATACTAACGACAGCTCGGAGCAAGTGACATGGAACTTAAACCTAATTTACTTCGATGTACGAGGTGAAAATCCCTCTCAGGCTTGCAAGTTGGCAAAAGAAGTATTTTCCATCAAAAAGTACGTACATCCTAATTTACTACGATGTACCAACCTGCACAAAATTCAGAGCTAAATTGCAGTTAATTATGCTCAAGTCTATCAAGATAACCGTACGAGGTGACCCCTCTCAGGCTTGCAAGTTGGCAAAAGAAGTATTTTAGTTTCCATCAAAAAGTACGCACATCCTGATTCAGCGAGTTTTTCAACAAAAGCGCCAAGGAGTTTGATTATACCATGCATGCAAAACATAGAAAAGGATTTCGAAAGACGTGCAATTCCAATTGCAGATGTTCAATTAAGCCTTTTCTCCAGTAAGAAAGGGGCTAAATGTAGAAAACAAAATTACCTGCATGCCCACATAAAGAACAAGTGAATTGATCAGCGGGACATTGTAACGCGTTCCTGCTAGGTTTCCTTCATTCTGAGGAAGCAGCAGCCTTTGTTTCAGCTCAGTTAGAAAAGGAGATCCTTCTGGCTTTGTCTACAGCATAGCAAAATTAACAACGCGAGATATATCAAATGGAGGTAGAGATATATCAAATGGAGGTAGTACTTTAAGATAGCAGATCAATGAGAACAAAATGATATAACCACCACAGAAAGGACAATAGAGACTGGACAGCATCGGTACAATAGCTCTCAAGAAATATTGTCCTAGGATTGCACAAGTTCTGATAAATTATTTTTTAGTACCTTCATATATGCATCAATATCAACCTTAATCTGCTTTGCTTTCAGAGCACCATCCACATCTGATAGAATGCGAGGGGGCTGACTGATTTCAGCTAGTAGATCAATCTGTTGTTGGATACAACACAAACTTCAATGATTGAACAGTCATCTTTTACCAATACATTATAGCTTGGAAGGTCAAAGAATAGATTAATCTGTAATCACCTTTAAGTTGGGAGTCGATGGATCAGGAAGCCTCATATTGCGTGGGAAAGCACTGAGAATAACATTTCGCAGTTGGACGCAACTAGGAGGGATCACATCACAAAAGCTGAAGTGGTAGTCACAAAGAAACTCAGGAAAATCATGCAGAAGTACCAGTAAAACCCTCATGGTGCCTCTGTACAAAAACTGAACCTGAATACATATCAAAAAACCGTTATAAAAATAAGCACCTGAAATTCTCAGGTTAAGAAACAATAACAAGGTAGACAGCAAACTGAACTGGCTCTCCAAGCTCGGCATTTCTCAAATATGGCTCCAGGAATTTGAATAAATCAACAAGCAAACGCTGGAAGTGTGGCCAACCCTTTGGAGTGCTACTGGTGAGAAGTTTTGGCATGAAACTTCTGTGGCTAACCAACTCGAGCCAAGCAAAACTGAAAGCAACTTCTAATCTTGATGAGTACAGGCCAAAGAACAGACTACAAAACTACGTAAATATTATTATCCCAGATTCAACAACCAGCAACAGGTACACAGGACATCCTTTGATGCCTATAGATAGTTAAATCAGCCAGTACAATAAAGTTTTGAAAACATTCGAAGTGATTCTTGCATGTTTGCTAGTTACAAAACAAACTGCAGAACTGTGCTTTGAAGCATATTTGCCACATACTGATGGTTCACTCATATATGCCGTATGGGTAGGGACGGATCCGAAATTATTATTCATAGCATGGGTTGTAAAATACATATATTTGGGTGGACCGGGCTTCGAACCCAGGACCTCCTAGGTAAAACATATATGTAGTTTACTGCATGAACCACTATTTATAATTAATTGAGTAGTGGAGGGTCAAATTTATTCTATGGTTTTATTCTATGGTTGAAGAAATATGTGAAAATAAATATATTAAAAAATTCTTCGGAATTCAATGGGGGCTTGAGCCCTCAATGGCTTTCACATGGTTCCATCCCTAGGTATGGGGGCTGGGTATGCTACTTTTCATTGTGTGTAATACAAGGGAGTAGGCTAAACCATTACGTTCTGGTTCTCTTAAGAGCAGACATCAGAGCATATAATAGAGTATTGAGGCCACGTGTTGTTCCATCCATCAGGGTGGGTAGGGTATCTGCTTCACCATGCCACAAGGTACCAGGGTGAGTAGCTCCATTCAAGGGCCGTCTAGCGAGCCCATCACCAATGTATCAGTAGCAAAGGATCCACTTGGGAACAACTACAACCAAGTAGGACCAGAGGAGACAGGAGCAGGGAAAGGTAATCTTCCTGACTTTAACCCGCAATGGGAGGCGCTACTGAAATCCCCATCTTACGAGCACAGTGGTAGTCAGAGCCGAGAGAATGGAAGAAGTTGATGTCCGGCCTTTGTCCACGGGCGAGTTCTATAATTACTAAGGGTGTAAATAAACGCGATCAGGGTCTTGGTGTAAGCACTTAGGTATTGGAAGTGCTTGAGGTCGTGTAGTGGTGATGTAAGGGATTATTGTATGGGTTTGTCTGGTGGTTGTCCTGAAATTCGTTTTTGGACCGGCCACCTACTCTGTTTCTTGATATTATGTAAAATTATATATATATATAGTGATATTTAGACTTTGGGTCTCACATAAGTTCCAAAATTTGTGTTTGGGTCTCCAAAATATACATAATTAGTGTTTGGGTCTCAAAAGTGTCACCAAAAATAATTAGTGACACTTTTGGTGACTTGAGACATTAGTGACACTTTTGAGACCCAAACAATAATTATATATATATTATGGAGACCCAAAAACAAAAATTTCGGAACTTATCCGAGACCCAAAGTCTAAATATCCCATATATATATCGGGCTAAATCGGGGGTAATTACAAGAAAGCTGGCAAAAAAGTATGTATGAAGTTGGATATCTGCCAGAACGCTGGAATGAATAATATCTTGCCGCAATGCATCTCTTCTGCGTCTATCATTGTGACTATAAACAGCATCAAATACAAATTTAAAGTCTCATTATCTGATGATTTGTTCTGACCGGTGCAACAACTACCCTGCCCATACTGGACTATCCCATAGGATCCAAATTCGCATCATATCACACATCCAGATTGTTGACCCGTTCCCATTGACATGGGATCCTCCTTTGAATCTTCCTACCAAACTTTATTTTCATCTCCAATAAAGCTTTTTATCGAACTCTGCTCCTTTGCTACCTCCCGTATCTCACGACAACGGCACATAAAATTAGCACACCGCATATTCCACATAAGGATCGACATTAATTAGAAGTGTGCATCCCCCGATTGTTGCCGAGCTATCCATTGGGGTGATGGCTAGCTCTCTTCGAATTCCCTCGCGAAATTTGAGCAGCTGCCACTTAGGATTTTCAATGCACAGGGACTCCCCCTCCATCTCAGAATCTTGCAATAGCACTTCAGTCGACCCTTCCTGCTCTACTCCACCCACATGCCGACAACTCTCTTTGTCGTTCGTCTTCATTTGGCAGCTCTTGTTGAGCACCCAAGTGTTGACAACTCTTTTTCGCGCGACCTAAATGGACACAACTCAAACTCTTCCGTACTCTTTTTGAATAATTCTTCCGTGATTTCTTCAGTTGTGAAGTCCGACTCTCTTTTGACTGATTTGAAAATTTCTTCATTTTAGAAGGTACCAACCTGCTTTCAGATGATTTCCGGTTTCTCAATTTCTCCAAGCTGGACTTGCATTCACAAGTCCCATCTTTCAGGGAGTATTGAAAATAAAGTTTGTTTTTTATGGTCAAACTTACTAGCCATCGACTTTTGTGATCACTTTTGTAAACTCTATATAATATAAGACCTTGAGCCATAATAAAATCATCTCTTTCTTTTAATATATACAGTTTATATATATATATATATATATATATATATATATATATGGGTAAACGGGATATGAGCCATAGTGCTCATTTTTCTAAATGAGTCATGCACATGTGGACCAATAGGAACCAATAGGAATAGTGTATTAGTGCACATGGGATGTAGGAATACATTCCTATTGGTCCACATGTGCATAACTCATTTAGAAAAATGAGCACTATGGCTCATATCCCGTTTACCCTATATATATATATATATATATATATATATATATATATATAAAAGCTGAATTTCACATTTTATATCAAGTTGACTTATTATAATATAACTAAATCAGGGATTATTACAGCATCCTCTTCCCGGCCTAAGCTCTGCATGTTGATCGTTGAATTTCGCATTTTATGCATCCTTCCTCGATGCACCCACTAAGTTTGATCTCCATCGCCCGATCCACTTAAGTCGACCACTACTTCAAACGAACCCCAATTTATTACCTGGATATCTCGATTTACCCCCTATTTAATTAAGCGAATAATGTGCCCAAGACGATTCAGACCTCCGACCAGGTTTTCTGGGTCTTATGTATGTGTTTATTATATATAATCAACAAACAATTGAACTTATGTTGGGAAAGGAAAGGGTGGAGGGCTAAACTCTCGTCCTATGCCTGGAAAAATTGAACTCATTTAGTAATTAGCAATATTACATTTACTGGCTTCAAGTGTTCCAGCTACCTAAGACCATCAATGGGAGAATCCACAATATATCTGCTAATTTTCTATGTTGTAAAGAAAAATACTCTTATCAACCGGGAGGAGCTTGCTAAACCTAAGGAAGGAGTGCTAGGCTTAAGGAATCTCAATGACCTGATGACTGGCCGTCAAAGAAAAAGAGCCTGGCACTTATTGACTAAGGATGGTCTTTGGAGTACTTGGATGAAAATAGATAATTGAAAGGGAGGAATTTTTTAACAGTACATGAGTAACTCTTCTAACTTGGAAGGGTATCCTTAGAATGAGAGAGCCTCTATTACTAGCAGTGGCTAGAGTCATAGTGGATGGCAGCAGCACATCCTTACAGTTTGTCCCTTCATTTGCACAGAGTAGACTAATAGCTAGGTTTGGTTGGCAAGCATTAACTATCTACAATGAGGACTTTGTTGTGGATGCAATTATCCATAACGGAGAATGAAATCCTACTACAACAAGGATTACCACCCCCAATGCAGGATGAATTATAGCTACTAAGATTGACTGTAACAAATACAGGATTATTGGACTTGGAAATTGACTAGCTCAGGAGAGTTCTCTTTCAGCAGTCTTGGTTAGGCTGCACATACTCTGGTTGATTGGTATCCCTAAGTATTGTGGGGAAATGACACATTGCACATATAGAACTATTAAAGGTTACAGACTAAAACTAGATTGGTTCAGCATGGGCTTGGAGGAGATACTCAATGTATCTTGTGCCAGTGTGGAGAGGAATCATTGTCTCATCTATTCTTTGATTGTAGATACATAATGGAGATTTGGAACAGTTCCGCTCTAATAGGCTTGCAAGCCCACCTTATGGTACATTTTCGTTATATTTAACGGTGGGTTTCGTAGATATATTTACTACTACGTTGGATTCAAATTATTCCTTTCAATAAATGGTAAAAGAAAGATTTAATTCTATCTTAAGGATTCAAATAAATCTTTTGAATAAATGGTAAAAGAAAGATTTAATTCCATCTTAGGATTCAAATGAATCTTTTCAAACAAATGGTAAAAGATATATTTAATATTAATATTAACATTAATATTAACATTAACATTAACGTTAAAATTTACATTAATATTAATATTAAAATTAATATTAATATTAACATTATCATTAATTTTAATATTAATTTATTAATATTAATATTAATATTGTATTAATGTTAATGTTAATATTAATATTAATTTTAATTTTAACATTAACATTAATGTTAATATTAATGTTATGTTAACTTTAACATGAATGTTAATGTTAATATTAATATTAATGATAAAATTAAAATTAAAATTAAAATTAAAATTATTAAAATTAATATTAATTTTAATTTTAATATTAATGTTAATGTAAATTAACATTAATGTTAATTAACATTAATGTTAATTTTAATATTAATGTTAATTTTAACATTAACATTAATGTTAATATTAATGTTAATTTTAACATGAATGTTAATGTTAATATTAATACTAATGATAAAATTAAAATTAAAATTATCTTTTACCATTTATTGAAAATATTCATTTGAATTCTAAAATAGAATTAAATCTATCTTCTACCATTTATTGACAAGATTTATTTGAATCATAAGATACAATTAAATCTTTCTTTTACCATTTATTGAAAGAAATTATTTGAATCCAACGTAGTAGTAAATATACCTACGGAACCCAACGTTAAATATAACCCCGAAATGTACCATAAAGTAGGCTTGCAAGCCTATTAGAGCGGAACTGTGTGTGTATATATATATATCAACAGTAAAAGAAAAAATATATAAACATCAAAGCGTCAAAGCCTCCTAGCTCAAGTGGCATCATCCTTGATGGATGGGTTTCGATTCCATGGAAAAGCATATTATTCCTTCTGTTTAATGGTGGTGGTTAGAATAAATAAAACAACAAAACATTTATCCCAAATTTCTGGGGTCGGTTGTTTGAATCATGTTCTTTCAGTTATGTTAAGGGTCATGTCCTATATAATGTCAACAAAATTCATATCCTTCTTCAACACTTCAAACCATATTTGTCAGCACCATTAACTATTATATTATCGTTCCTCCTTACAGGAGAATCTATTGGTCTGTTTTGCACATGTCTAACCCACCTAAATCGAGTTTCTCTCGTCCTCAATTGGCATCACCTCTAACTTTCCACAAATATACTAATTTCTTATCTTATCCTTTAATTGTCACATCCATCTTAGCATTCTCATTTCGGCCGCACCAAATTATATATATATATATATATATATATATATATATATATATATATAAGGAAGAAATTGTACAACCTGCTCTTGTATGTTCATTTTGACAATTAACTGATTTTATTGCCTTCCTCTTACAATTTTTTGTTGAACTATGCTTCAGAGCATGATGCATATTTCATAGCTAGCTGCTTATATCACTAGAAGCAGAGTGAACAAATATATTAATATTTTCTAACGAAAAAGGCAATCATACTCAACACTTTTACCTGTTAAACTATCATTTTTATATAGCAAAATACTGACAGATAAGTTAAATTCTTTTACTTTGATTGCACATGTATCTTCCAAGAAAACAGGTCATGAACTATTATTAGGATTTGGCATCATGTTGAGAACAGGTCATATATTATCGACCGTTGATGCCGTTTAATATCACTCTATGGGTGTAATATATATCACTTTGTAAATGTTGGGGAGGTTTATGGTATTTTATCCTCCTTGGTTCTTGCAAACAAGATAAACATTGTGAAGACCAAAACAATATCTCATCTTACCCAATGATAGTATTAAGGATTCCATCATTACTAACTTCTTCTAGAAGCTTACAAATTTAACAGTCTTGACTCTTGATTACTGTCACATAGTAAAGACTAGATTCCCTTTGCAACAACATTATACACATGACACATCTATAGAAGAGAATTGATAATCCCAAAACATTAGCACCTCAAATTTAAATCACCATCAAGAAATTTGAAATGAACTTCTGTACACCTATAAGGTTGAGAAATACACTAACCTAAATCCAGGAACTTTCAGAGGTTGCAATGCGTGGAAAGCCCCTGCAAAAGAAGTCAACACCTGAAAATAGCAGATCAGATTATTATGTCTTATGCGAGAATGGATAGGTATTATAACAAACAATTTCATCAACACTTGCCTGGAAGTGGGCCCCATCTAGGACAGGATCAGAGGTAAGGTCCAGAATCCAGTTGATAAACAATCTGAAGTACGGTCTTGCATTGAAAAATATTTTCTTTTCCTCTGCATCCTTATGAATGACTCTCACTGTAACTGACAAAATCTGCCGAAGAACTATATTGTTAGATAAAGACTGATAAAAGAGAGATGGGCTAAATTGAAGTTCGATTTGAAATTTAACCTTCATCAGAAGAACAATTTTACTCGATCCTTGGTCCACTGAAAGGTACTAATCAACAAAAAGAAGAGTAGATAAATCAGGATGAGGAACAGAACTAAAAATAGCAACTCTAATTTAGCAATTGACAGGAAACAAATAGCATAACTCTCAGAAAAGGACAAAGATATATAGGTAAACACAGGTCTGCAGAGACAAAGGTAACCTGAGGTACCTTCAGAACCAAGAATACAAGCTTTGCATATGCATCAACTGTCACAAAGGATAAATGTTGGAATTGTTGGGTTGATTGAAGTGACAATGAGACGGACGTAGGGACCTGCTCATGAGCAAGACAATGTGCAACAGAAAGCTCCTGGAGAAAACATGAAACCTTTAGCATTAACCAATATATTGAGAATCTAAATTTATAATATGCAGAGAGAGAGAGGCAACCGTGAGAATACGGAAAACCGGTCTGTCATATGAAACCTTAGCATTAACCAATATATTGAAAATCTACATTTATAATATGCAGAAAGAGAAGAGAGGCAACCGTGAGAATACGGAAAAACCGATCTGTCATATCATCACCATTAAGCAAACCACTTTGCTGCAGCTGAGAGATGTAAAGACTATATGTGGTATCATTGGTTGCTGGAAGCTCACAGATGCGACACCACTCAGAAAACAGATGAGAAACCTAGAGCAGGAGAAAAACATGAGCAATTTATTTGCCTGTAATACACATGCCACAAGAATGTAGTGAAAAGAATGGGATAGCTGACTGCTAAATATTGGCAGAAAATTTGCTGTGTTACTGAAAATTCAGTGTCCGGAGTAGTGACCAGGAAGTGATGTGATGAAGGCCATTGCACCAAAATTTCCTCTTAACTCAAATACCAAAAAGAATTCAGCTGATATTGTACCTTGTGCATTGCCAGAAAAGGTAGGGAGAGAGGAACTACTGGACTAGGTCAGTGTCTATTACCAAAAAATAGTACAATACGCAAAGATTACCATGTTCACCGTATGTGCGAGTATATACTGCACAAAGCAAGCTGAACAACAATGCTTCTAATCCTAACAAATAGACTTTCTTGGGTGTTAGGGGGAGAAGAAGAAACAGATAAAAGGTAACATTTGAAATATACCAGTGTTAAAACTGAAACAAATGGCAGTTGTTAAATAAAGAAAACGGAACCCCTTTGGAAAAAATACTTTTTTCATGACCAAACGTCGTTTTTATTTACACTCCTTGCAACATTAAGGTGGAATGGAACATTGAATCATATAAAAAGCATTACAAAATATATAAACAAATACCTGATCACGCAAACCAGTAGGGTCTGTGGCTGCTGATTCATTAACATTATATTCGTCTCTATTTGCTAAGACGCGGCCAGAAATAACCTGTTATATATATGAAAAAAAAGGACTTTGGTTCTTACATCCACTGAAATAGGCAATATCTTCTGGCATTTTCAAGGGGAATTAGAGGATAAATATTATTAGATGAGATAACATACCCTTTTATCCCTAGACAACCTGGCCTTTTCCTCTTCATTACCAGTAAAACCAGACAGAGAAGTTGCATTGGCAGTATTATTCCTGGCAATCTCAATTAACTGTTGCAAAGATTCTGGCGACCCAGGCCTCATAGCTAACTGGAATTTTATAAAAGCAGCATTAGAAGAGTTGATACAGAAACTAGAAAACACTAGTGCACGGGACTAGAAATCCATACCTTCGCCAAAGCATCAATTACATAGTACAATTCTGGCATGCTAACTCCAGGTTCATGAATTACCAATGCTTGGACAAGGGATACAGCAAATTCCGTGGCAGCTTCTGCATTTGTAGGAACCAATCAGTTTCATTCAGTATTTTGTTTGCATCACTATACTAACAGAGAATGAGAGGATATTCATGTGCAGAGATCGCTGCACAATCATAGAGAGGGCATGATGCAAGTTCGAACTCTTTATGAAGTAGCCACGTTATGATTCAAAACAGAAAATGTTTTAGTACATACTATTCCTCCCGCCATCGATAAGCTTTCCAAGATGAACATCGTACTCCGCAAGGTTAAGTAACTCAGAACGTATAAGGCCGAGGGTTATTTCTTTATTGAACTTTCGGTCATCATCAGAGTAAATCACCTAGACAAAAATAGACAACATAACATTAAAAAGATTTATAGGAAAACAAGGAAAAAAGCAAACCAACACTTAAGTATATTAACCGGAAAAAAAAATCTTCCTCGAGTGACTATTGGCACCAGAGGAATAAACAACCAGAGGAATAAACATCAATTGATTGATGTCACCTAGAACAGAATCAAATAAGACAACTGGGGAAAAGTAAGTAGAATATAAGAACGCTACATGCTCGTATGACAGCACAATTGTGAAGAAAGTAGCCGAGGGCAACTGAACCATCAATCTTTGAATCGTGACTATCTGAAACAACATTGACTAACTCACATAAAAGATGATGTACATAAGGTAAAACTGGGATTCTAATTTGTTCAAGAATTGCATGTCATTCTTCCAGCATGACACTTGCTACTAATCAAAATGTCTGGATTTATTTAGGACCATCATAGGCCAAAATGTAATTACAAGCGGCACAGCTTGATACCAAAAAATATATATATCTAAGCAAAACCACAAACTTCAGTGCAACCAAATGATCCGCATTGATTAGCTTAGCGCCATATCAACTAGATTATCGCAATTATTACTTCAGCACTGTATCACAGGCATCAGTTACAAATTAAAATATACCATTCCAAGTCTCCTAATCACCTAAGAATATCCCATCTAATTCCCCATTGTATTGATCAGTATCTAATTATCTACCCTGCATGGCTTCTACTTACATCCAGGGCTGCCGCAAAGCTACATTATGGTAGCTTGTACTGAACTCATAACTTAACCTAATTGATCATGTGTTATTCACATGATGTATAAACACTACTAAACCATTAAGATAGCATAAGGTGACCCACTAATCAACATAATTAAATTGGAAAGAATGTCAAAACTAATCAAACACCAGAGGAACAGATGACAATTGTGTTTTAAATCCGCAACCCTGCCCACCAACTGCTCTCCTTGGCTTATTCATCTATACTCCTAGTCAAGATCATACTTATCTGGGTCGCAGTTAGCTGCAATAGGCGATATCATTTATGGGTCTCTTGTACTCTACTACCCATGATACTACCCATGATACACATTAGAAGGGGGTAGGTGTATCCAGTACGTTGTGCTTCTCTTAAGAGTGGTTAATTTGTGTGTAATACAGTTTAATAGGGAAGAATTCGTAATGAATCCTACAACAGCCTACTCTTGAGTGCTTCATTCTGACAAATAAACGATTCTATTATCTTTTAAATTACATCTTTGTTGAACTTGATCCTGCAAGATCTAGATCATCCGGGTCACCACTTTTGGGTACCATCGAGAGGGGGTAGGGAGAACCAGATAACTATGGTCAGGAGAATCAAATGCTTGGCATTCATGAATAATTTTCCGATGTCTGAATATTTGGAATTTAGGAAATATCTAGAAAATTGGTTAAATTTCAGAAATTAATTAGAAATACATAAATAATAGACGGTTGCATACTGAGAATTATATAGAGAGACAAGGAAATTAAACAAAGTTACATAATAATTCAACAAACTAATTAATACCCTAGTGTATGCCTAGGAGAGCAAGATTTTCTAGTCCAACTTTTACTTGAAAGCAAGGTTGTGAAAAGCGCTAGGCGCTAGACGGGCGAGCAGCCGCCGCCTAACACCTAGCCCGCCTAGGCGGCTGCCGAGTCGGCCGCCTAGATCTAGGTAGTTAAAAAAAAAAAAATCTAAAACACCCTACTAAAAATTGCGGAAAAAGTCCATAAAACCCTAAAATATGTATAGTCGAGCGCCGGGGGATTAGGCAGACGCCTAGGCGGACATCGGGGGGACACCAGGCGCCTAGCACCTAGGCGGACGCCTTTTAGAACAGAGCTTGAAAGAGAAGATACATTGCTTGGAAGAATAACCTCATGAATCTGCTAGTTACAGAAACATATACGAAACATTGCATGGCCATATGAACATTCTATTGAAGGAGAATATCACAGATTTGAAATTGAACCATTTGTCACACGAAAATTTTCCAATAATAATAATCATGCAGATGGAAGTTCACTAGATACAATAATGTGCAGAGAAGCAACTAACAAGATGCAGAAATCATCAGTCTTTCCGATGACCACGGAAAAACCGACAAATATAATTCTATTCACCATTCTCCCCTTCCGCTTTGTCTCCAAAATGGTCCACACAATCCCATTATCTAACCCTTCCAGACCAGCCCTCATAGACATCAAAGATTTTCCCGCAATGACCAACTTAACTTCCAGCATTCTACCAGATAATTTGCAATGGATGTTCCCACTGTTCCCCTTCGTATAAAAATCAAAAGTCAAAAACCACATGCCAATTCCTGTTGAGAGTTATTTTCTTATCACGGCCGCTAGTGCTTTTTTTTAAACAATCCCAAAAGCTGTTTGGTAACAACAGCTTAACTAAAATAAAAAAATTTGAAAAGCTAGTTCAATTTTGGACAGCTTTTGAAAGCAGGTGGGAGACTACTTTCAAAAGTCGATTATGCTGCTGTTTTCTAAAAGTAGCATCAATCGTAAACCAGGCCTAAATCTAGTTACATCACCATAGCAAGCAGCTGCTATTCTAGGTGTATACACTTAACTTCTAGCGGAGATATTATGCTTCAAATTTTTACTTGAGGAAAGAACGAGTTCATCTTACATGGCATGATATAAACTAGATGTTTCAGGATTTGTTTATTTTTCCAAAGACAAAAAAGTAGCTAGTGTGAAGATCCAATTATATCAACAAAATTATGTAGAATGAGGTCATGTAGGTGCTATTTTTATAACCAATAAATTAGTAATTAGACTTCTTAACTAAATTAAAACACAAATGGAGAATAAATTTGGATATGGCCAAGCCACTTTACAAATCATAAATATAACACTTTAAAGTTCAGTTAAAGCAGCAAGTATAATTAAACGCATACCCAGCTCGTGAGTTCCTTAACAACAAGCTTGCAAATATCTCTTATTGCAGATAGAATAGTCAGATTTGCAACAACAAGAATAGGACTCGATGCGTTGTCATATAAACTCTTGAAAACCTGTCTCAAAAGAATCGGCCCATCGTATAAAGCAAGATCAGAAACTAACAATATGTCTATGAAATTGATTAAAAGAATAACAACCTTCTGAGCCACAGCCAACCCAGCCTCATCCCGGCTTAGACATCTTACAATGATATCAGGAACCTCAGCAATGACTCCCTGAAAGCAAGAACAATCGTAAGTTTATAAACAAATAGCCGTTTCATCGTAGTTACTCCTTTCCAGTTGCAATTCGTTTACTAAATGTGTGCAGATGTGTGTGTTCGCCCATGTTGTGTGTTCTATGTTGTGTTTGTGTGCTTATGTCAATGTATTCATGTGTGCATGCACATTGTTTCCCCATTTTACTAGTTAATTGATTAGTGGAGACAATTTATACCATTACTACCAGTATATTATATTTATCCATGCATGTTCATCCGGATTAGCATAAAAGTATGACTTTAACTCATTAATTTCGACCTTTGACTACTCCTGAAAGTTGAGACCACTCTAAGAAACTAATGGATCACTAATTTTGAACTAAACTGGAAAACAGTCCGGGAAACTAGGAAAGTTTTGTTTAGGGTTGAATCAAACTTTAATTGGATGTTTTTTTCCCCTATTCCTGTTGGGTTACAACTCACATTCCTATTATTTACCTATTGTGGAGGTGGTCATTCTTCTTCGAGCTCTCTGTTAAGAGAGTTATGTCTTAAAAAGTGGTAGAAGATGAGCTAACCTGAATTTCAGTCTCTCTGGCATCCTTAGCTATCAGGTTCTCAAGCTGAAAAGGAGTTAATAGATTCTTAAATAACAGGAGTGAAAATAACTAAGAATCAACAATTAAGTTACCAATAAATCTTTCAGCATAACAATAGAACTGACATGACAAGATTCCACAAATAAATATGGAGACAGAGGTACATGAACATCAACAAAGATACATCTATAAGAATAAAACATATATAACATAAAAATGCTAATTAGTGTTTTACTAGCTTGTTAACACCATTTTTAATAGATTAAAAAAAATCGTTTTCACAGTTATATATTTCAAGTTACGGTTTTTAGGTGAGGGTATCTTGCAAAGCGGCAGTATCGCACTCCATCCTGGAAGATGATAGTCCTTGGATATCAGGAGTAAAACAATTATGCGGAATCAATAACATGGTTGATGAAATAAATGTTTCAGCATATTATAGAAATAGAACTGACACGATAAAATCTACACATATGTGAAATATAGTGAATCAAGTATATCAATGTAGGTAGAAAAAGAAAAATAAGAAAAATTGTATTTAACAAAATACAAAATGGTAATAAGTTAGCTACTAACACCATTTCTCGGTAGCATGTAAAACTTGAAATTGTTCGATGCTATATACTAATTAGGCTAATATGCATTTAAATACCTTCAACTTTTGCTATAATTACTTCGTTACCTCAAATTAATTTTATGTTCACTTAATTAACATGAATTTTTAAATCACCATCACTTTGATTCTGTTAACCACCCGTGCAATATGACAATGGTATATTCCCTCGTGAACCTCATGTGCCATTCTTTGACCTTTTTTACCCTCACTTGTATTACATATGAAAGTATGCCGTCATCCTACTCCAATTGAGTAAAATTAGGAAAAGCTTGGAAACCCTTCAACCCTTATTATCTTCCATATAAAGCTTAATTGCAGGTTTGTCCTCCTCCAATCACATTCTTTTCACAAATCTAAATCCTAATTCTTTATTTCTTCTTTTTATTTACATTAACCATAAATCTATGTTATCCCCAACGACAGATAATACCTTGACGATTCCATACTTGCAGAAAGGATGAAGGAATGCATCACCCTTCAATTTCAGGTAACAAAGGAGAAGGCATTTGTCTTCCTAATTTATTTTACAATGTTTATTTGTATAAATATAAACTTTGATGCTGTAAACTATTCAAGTAGCTATAAATGAAAAAAAATCCATAAATCACAGAGTTTTAGCTATGAAAGTATCCAATATGCTTCCATAAAACAGCCTATGATTATCATCAAGAACTACAAGAATATGGATGTTCCTTGATCACATCCAAGGAAAAAGAAATAAATGGAAGTGGTCGTATATGTATATGGATGACATCCAAGGACAAAATGTTGATGATATATATATATATATATATATATATATATATATATATATATATATATATATATATCACATGGAGTCTCTATTAAGGGTCATGTCCTCTGCAATGCTAACAAAAACCATATCCTTCTTAAAACATCAACCATGTTCGTCTAGGCGTAAGCTAGTCCTATATATATATATATATATATATATATATATGGTAAAAGGGATATGAGCCATAGTGCTCATTTTACTACATGAGCCATGCACATGTGGACCAATATAAATAGACTTCAACATCCCATGAGTACTAGTACACTCTATTCCTATTGGTCCACATGTGCATGGCTCATGTAGGAAAATGAGCACTATGGCTCATATCCCGTTTACCCATATATATATATATATTTAAGTCTTTATCCCTTGAAGTCCCTATTAAGGGCCATGTCCTCTGTAATGCTAACAAAAACCATATCCTTCTTAAAACATCAACCATGTTCGTCTAGGCGTAAGCTAGTCCTAGTGGGCTCCACTAGCAACGATATGTATTTTATTTTGAAATGGTAAGTCTACAACTATTGCAAGGCTTAAGCTCGGACCGTTTTATGACACATCACCCTGGACATAGTCCGGGTCCGGTTTCCCGCATACTGATCCTCGATTTTGCGTCTAATGCAACTTCTTAATCCATTGTTGTCAATTTACTGGGTACATAGCTCCTCTAGGCCGGCTCTTAATCAGTTGCTATCTGAATATCCCAGTTCAACTCCCTTTAGCATGTAAGTGCATAACATGCTTAAGGAGATTCAAGCCTCCGACCTTATTTCCCGAGTCTTTAATATCTTCAAGTCATTTCCACTTGGGCTAATGCTTGTTATATATATATATATATATATATATATATATATATATATAACCAAAAAAGGTGAAGGTATTTGTGCGCACATAAAAGTTGAAGGTATTACATAAAGAAAACCCTACTCTTGATTATTCTAACCTTCAAGGGAGTCAAAATTAGAATCCTAGCCCATAAGTTTGAATTCCTTTCGAGAAACGAATTTGAGGAAAGATTGCCTTAAATCCTCTTATGAAGTAGTCGAATTTAGGAATGTTCTTCACTTCGATTTCAAAAAAAGAGACTGATTTCACCTAAAACTCAAAACCTAAATCCACTCCACTCTTAATTTCATCAGGGGTAGTATTTTATTTTTTACATTTTTCTGTTATCAGTGTTAAGGTAGTGAAATGATCAAAAAAGTTTATTATAGCAAAGTGAACATAAAATAAAGTTTAGGATAGCAAAGTCATTATAGGAGAAAGTTGAAGGTTTTTATATGCAAATTAGCCATTAGTTTATTTACTTTTTATTGTGCTGTTAATCTAAAGTTGTTATAGTTTTCCTATTAGGGTACCGGTAAGGCTTGAGACTTGCATCTTGGAGGATGTTGGTTCAGGTAAACATCCTCTCCATTAAATGGACTAAGGCTATGTATACCTTGACCTCCCAGGACTTTAAATTAGAGGGAGCCTCACAGTAATGAGATGCCCTTTTACAGTTTGTAGATATATTAAGCTAAAATGAAAAACGGATGCATCTTTAGTTGGGCTGATACAAAATATAAATACATGTTAACAACAAAACCTTCTTCCCCAAAATTTTGGGCTCACGTATGTACAAAAAAAAAGGCAACATTAGCATGATTACCTTTTTATCGGTGAAATATGGAGCACAAACTAACAGCATGGAACATCAACACTCCACAGAAGAACTGCTAAGTTTTAAAACATACTGTCAACAGTAAGTCTACCCAGTTTTCTTTCCAAGATAGATATAAGCAAGAGAACTTTGTCATCTATATTGCAGGGAACAGATACTACAAGGCATGTTTCAGACACGGCGACAAGGATTTGGCACCTATTTTGGTGTATCCTAGCGTATTTTGGAGTATGTGCTTCTTAGCTTGCCATCATACCTCAATAGCCAGAAATGTCTTTTCTGGTCATGCAATTTAAGCTCATGGAACCTAGTCGTACAGAATTTGTTCTAAACAGCTGGAAGACAAAAACTTAATGTCAACTAGTCATCCTTATAGGTTTATCCATCAATGACATAAGCACGAACAGAACTCAAGAGTTCTTAGAAAAGAGCACCATACATAAGCACAATATGTCAACTTAATTTGCCAGTTTCATCTGTCAGACATGTTGTAGGACACCTTATATATCTAACTTATTAGGAAAAGAGCTACCTAATAGTGTATGTAAAAATAAATGAGCAAATAAGGGCATTTGTGTACCTTCTGTGCCAAAACTTGATACTTATCAAGTGCGTCACCTGTAGACAACGATGATTCAACCAAGGCAGTTCCCACGCGTTCTGCACCTGGAGTCCTAGGTGATGATTGTACAAACTCTCCTATGTCCTGAAATAAAATCAAAAGACATCAGCAAGCCAGTTCATACTTATTCTCATAGAGGTTTTATAGACAATATCTAATATTGCTTACTTTGGACACAGTTGATGTTTCAGGAATATGTAATTCAGGGGACGTAACAGTAGGAGCGAATGGAGGTACAATGGTACTGATTTCAACAGCTGGCTGGATAACACCATCATTTGGTCCAAGTTTGCTAGAAGAAATACTGCATCAAAAAAGAATTACAAAAGTTATACATGCTCTTTGTAAACAAATAATATAATACATGTATCATAACGATAAAAACATTGAACAAACCCAAGCTGAGAAGAACCACGATCAGAATCTTCCTGGATAAGATCCAAGTGTTGAGCTGCACCAAATCCTGGAGCTACTTGTGAAGTTGGATATAGGCTGTGTTTCAGCTGGCCAGAACTGGAAACATAAACACGAGGCATGGAAGAATTAACTGAGACATCCAGACCAGATGGGCCAGCAGGTACGACACTGGAACTCTGGCTTGATTGGTTCTGCCATATATTCCTGACAAAGTCCTGCACAAAGTAGAAAGAAACATGAGATGGTAGGAGAGTAGTTTTACATCAGTTCCACAAACTTAAGAATAGATTGGCATATTTTACATTGTAAACTCGCTGCTGTGAATCTGAAAGTCTTCCTGGTTTGGGGCGAAGTGCCTCTGGAACACGACTAAATGGTCCTTGAGCATAGGTACCGGCATCATAATATGCAGAGCCAGCTGTCTCTCGCTGTTTCCTTATAGTGGCAAATGAGGGGCCTATTTCACCATCAATCAGCTCTACAGCCTGCCATAGATAAAGTACCATGTCAACAAATCATACAGTTTGTGATTGACATAGCATAAACTAGTGAGCTCTACAGTTCAGATAAACTAATAAACATTACAGCATCATAATTGACAACCCATATTTTACATTCTATATATTTGGCTCCTAGAGAACATAGTAAGAAATCTGATAGTGAAAAGGAAGACCGAACAAGGATTCCTCACATGTAGCTTTATTCTGAAAACTACTGAGAATACATCATTTCATACTATTGGAATTGGCAGTGTGTATTGTAACCATGTTTTTCTTATCACTGGATTTTTATTTAACTGCACTTTGATGCATATATTAGTAATTTTGATCAGGTGCGCATGTCTCTTCAGGTCAAAATTTTGAAAGCAGAAGATTAGAGGAATAAAATATAAAAGTTGGGTTAACAGAATATCAAGCCTAGAGAACACAAAAAATTTAGGAATGAAGACCAAAATGTAGCTGTTAAGCTCCACAAGGCCAGTAACTCGTTTAGAAACCAGAAATTGGTTCAGAAATGTATGTGGTGAAGGATGAAGCCTCTCCAATAAATTAACATGGGAAAAGGACCAAGTCGGTAAAGTAACATCGCCTCCAAGCCTGCAAATTTTGTCCAAGTAGACGAAATTTATCTACAAAAACTGGAATCCCAGAAATTCAAGAAGATGCTTCAAATCGCAGAATCATTGCATAAAGAAGGCCCTGATCATAGGCTTTTGGTAAAGCATTTCTGTTTAAAAGAGTATGGGCAAATGAATCAAATAAATTGGGAACAAGGAATGTATTCTTTCTAGAATAATAACTAATAAGAAGCACAGCTCAAAAAGAATGAAAACAATTGGTTGTTAAATATAGGAAGAAGTCATCATGTCTTTTGAAGTCAATCAAGAGTGATTAAACAAGAGTAAGAAACTAACTCCAAAGTAGCAGAAAAGCTTTATTTAACTGTGACAACCATTAGTGAAGAATAAAAAGAAAACCATGTGTTGTAAGAGATTGTGAGTTTACACTTTTAGAGAAAACAAGATATCATTTCAAACAAAGAAAAGCTAAATAAATTTGAACTATCACACTTTGGAAAGTGACATCTTCGTAAATTAGTATTACAACTTCAGACTTTAAACAACTGCGCCCATTTCCAAATTGTCTGAATCTCCTTTTTTTTTTTCAAAGTATGTGTCAGGCTATTCAGCCAAGGATTAAAATATTATAAGCAAACAGCATGTTACAACGTAAAAGTTGACACGGAACATGCTGCATAAAAAGTGCATGTGCAATATTAAGACAAGTTCATAGAATGGACAGAATTACCTTTTCGGAAGCAATATGTTCAATAACTGCTTATAATATTTTAAACAACTGCGCCCATTTCCAAATTGTCTGAATCTCCTTTTTTTTTTCAAAGTATGTGTCAGGCTATTCAGCCAAGGATTAAAATATTATAAGCAAACAGCATGTTACAACGTAAAAGTTGACACGGAACATGCTGCATAAAAAGTGCATGTGCAATATTAAGACAAGTTCATAGAATGGACAGAATTACCTCATGCTGCATAAAAAGTGCATGTGCAATATTAAGACAAGTTCATAGAATGGACAGAATTACCTTTTCGGAAGCAATATGTTCAATAACTGCACATCCAAGATCTATATTATCATTTGTCAGAAGCTGAACAATCTGGTCCAATAGTTCACCATTCATACTTAGGGCCTGAAGTAAATTACGAAGGTGATTTGATAGAGCCACTCGAAGAGGTTCCTGACAAACCCGTGATAATTACATTTAGTATCAGTACACAATGAACAATTAAGTTCTTAAGAGATTCTTGGAAGAATTTTAAGACAGAGAAATGAAAGTATGCACACATAGTAAAGATTCAAAATTATAAAAAAGGATAGATTGAAGAGACCTTGCAAGTGACATGGGCTAAACTTCCAGCTAAAGTGCCCACCATTAAGTGTGCAGCTCGAGATATGGCAACCGCATCCGACTCCATCGCGTAGTCCTATTACCACATTAATTTGGATTAGGAAGGCAAGCACAACTCAAAATGAGATTGATAGTAGTGTACAAGTAATCAAAACAACCTTCAATACAAGTTCCTTAGTTGTACGGCTAGCTATAGTGACACTTCGCTGAATAACAGGTAGCACTATGTCTTTGATTGCCTTATCCAGCGCTGCTTTCGTATATCTGTTAGAATCATACATGTTGAATTTCAACAAGAAGAACTGCCTTCATAGCAGAATGGAGAAAATTTAAACTAAATGGCAGGCAGAACCTGTGGATTTGCAAGAGTGATCCCATAGAATTAAGTTTAGGATTGATATTAATATGACTTTCATACATAGGGGCCATTGCCAAAATCTGCACAAGAACAATTCAAATCATTAATTAGCAGAAGAATAACATTTAATAACACATATTTAAAAGAATAAAGTGCAAATAAACCTGGCTCAGAGAAAATGGAGACTGCGATTGTGTAACTTGAGCCAATCCCTGAGCAGATGGAGCACGTTCAAGTATGATTAGAGGGCCAACTTTCTCATCCTCCACTATGGTATTTGAACCATGATGAAGAGAGGAAGCATACTAGATTGCACCAAAAGCAACAGAAGTGAGTAATAGAAGAGAATACACCAACATTTGAAAATGGTCTAATGATACAGTTGAATACGAACCTGAGTCAATACATTTGGATGGTTGGCTAGATGAGACAGATTGTTAACATCCTGTTGCAGCTCTACTTGGTTCGATGCAGGAATGACTGTGGAGCTAGGTTCAGCATTAACAGGTGTTTGGGAAACACTAATATCCTTGCTTGAAAAATCTGGATTGCCCTCCACTTCACGAACTCTATCTTTAAGAAGTGAGGTCGGTTTAACATCTTTCATGTCTACACCAAGGTTCTTAAACAAGACCTGCAAAGCAACGTAGAGAAATAAATTCTTCTGAGCCTTATCTTTTTATCTCATTAGCAAGAATAAATTTACAAATAAATTGATTATCTAAATACCTCGATATCAAATTTCAGATTCATTTTAAGATTTGGCAGATTATATATTTCAGTAAGTAAACTGAGGATAGCCATAGTCCATGGATTAGGAGGCTTGTATGCCAAACTGCTTTGACATGGTTCCAGTACCTGCCAAGATACAAATATGTCAAAAAATCTGAAGATTATAAAACAATTTAGTATGGAGAAAAACGGCTCAAACATCAAGGTCCTCTAACCTTCGATGTAAATGGAATCACTGCAATCATCAATCCCCTTTCATATGCCTAGCCAGAAAGAAACCATTAAAAAAGCAGTAAGACCAAGAACAAACAACATAATATGCAAAAGCATCAGAAAATATAAGTAACAAAGGGCTCTAACTAGGAATCTTCTGACCCAATGCCAGACTCATAATACCTTAAGGCTTAAGCAGTGCATCAAATTAACCAATGGAAAAAGCTGAAAACAAAATTGGATGCGAATTTAAACAGTAAATAATGATCAAGGAAGTATACTGATCAACCAATTACTGCACAGCAAGACTTTAAGCATCATCTTATATTAAATTAATGAATAAGAGAATTTAAAAAAAGCAAAAATTTACTTTGCTGTCAAGACATGCAGTTTGACCAAAAGTGTGGTCCTGAACTCAAATTCATTAAAAGATACCCCATAACATCAACTTAATGCTAGTTAGTTACCACTTATGTCTAATGCAAGCACTAATCCCTTTGAGATTCCAAAGAATTGGGCAATGACTTAAATTTGGAAAATGACCTTAAGCATTGCTCGAAACAAATCACTGGAAAAGATGGAAATAAAAATGGATGATGAACTTAATGAGTAAAGTCTGATCAGAAAGTATTCTGATACATCAATTAGTGCCCATATCAACCTTTACAAGAGCAAAAGAAAGCTCCGCCTTCAAGACATTCAGTTAGACCAAAAGTATGTCACACACTAATTCAGTTGAAAATAGCCTAGGGCATCGACTGAAATTGTTTTTCATAGCTAATCTATTTGAGGTTCTAAGGAGTTGTCTAATGACTCGAGTCAGGGTCACAGCCACAAAATTATCAATTCTGCATCACCCCCAATATGGTTCTCCAATTAATCTCAAAAAAATATGGTTTTCTAATTTTATATTATTTTGGTCCTTGCTGATCATTGCATCTGCAAGACTTAGATTATAGAAAACAAGGGACTAAAAATGCTAGACCAGCATAGGCAACACAAAGCACATGCACAAGATAAATAGTGTGGGAAATATTTCTATCATCCACACAGAACCTGCTAATGAGCATATCCTTTAGTGACTTGCAATATGCTACTTCTTCATAAACAATGAGTCATTACTTGTCTAAGTATAGCTGAGCTCGAGGCATGTCACCCCCAGTGGCGCATCGGAAAGGGACTTTCACTGGATAATTGACAGGTACATGGGAAGGGAGAATCCATATGCCAGGTGTACTCTTAGGTGCTAACAGGTTGAATATCCCAATAGAAAAAATAAAATTGCTACGAGGAAGAGCAAAGATAGGAGTGAATATTTTACCTCAATAATTAGGGACTTGGGATCTATTTCTTTGGCCAGCAGTGCCTGGTTTCTACCAATTGTAAATTTCCCAAGCCAGCTACCAAGATTTTTTAGTAAAGACCGCTCCTCTGAACTGGATTTTATAAGTTCTGATCTCAACAAGACCTAAATTTACAAGAAGAGTTCAGAATTTCAGTGTATATTTTATTAATATAAAAGAGAGAGAGAGAGAGAGAGAGAGAGAGAGTACTATGAAAAAAATATTGAGAGCTAAGAAAGAAAATTGATGTAAAACCTTGCAGTTCTCATATGTGGCTTTGACGATTTCCTTGTTAAGTGTTTTAGAATTGACCTTGTCTAGGAATTTCAAATACAGGTCATGGAAATTTGGCTCAATGCTTGCCCTGCAAACAAAGTCTTAGTTAGCGCATGAACTGTCCAAAAATTAGTAATCAAGCATATCGTGGACACTAACACTCGGTTCTTTACATGCTCTGTACCTTTTCATCACCATATATTGTGCAAACCAAGGATAGTACTGCTCCTTGATAACCTCAGCGAACTCTTTTGCCTTAGCTTCTATATTTGAAGTTGATATGTTATTGATCATGAATAATATCTTGTCTTGAACCTCTTGCGCAGGAGCCTGAATTAACCACGTGAAAATAATACATCTTCCCAATTAAACAAAAAAAAAGCAATCCAAGGCTGTAATCCTAATAGTAGTCCCAGAAGGTGCAGCTGGATGACTTTTATATGCTAATAAATAACTATAGCAAATAAAAAAAGAGGAAATACCTCGATGGGAGTATCTCTTCTTTCAGCAGCCGCAACAAGTGTTTCAATGTTTAAAGCGGCTCCAAAACCTGTGTTGTAAGAAGGTTGTCGAAGCATACCTAAACAAAGAATCATCAAACATAAAATCCAACATGTATAACCACTAAATCTAAAGGCTCAAAAATTGGAACAATAATTGAAATAACAAGAAAATTGAGCTCTTCTAAGAACGATATATATATATATATATATATATATATATATATATATATATATATAATGAGATTCAAATAAAAAAATATATACCATGAGATTCATTAGCATTACCTGCAGGTGTTAGACTTCGAGAAGGGCGCAGGAAACCAGGAGAGGAAGAAACAGTAGCCGGTGCAGCAGCGGAGTGCTGAGATGGTAGTGCTTGCAAGGATTGAGTATTTGGCTACAAACAGCATGAGCATTGTTAGGTAAAGAACTGTTAAACCCTAGCAGCATAAATACTCAGCATAAAAAATGAAGAGATGACATGAACATTGAACAGTTGATCACACTTTCCAATTCCAGCAGAATATAAGTTTCCTATTAGATAAGAACTGTTAAATCCTACCAATACAACAAACTGCAAAGTAGTGAGGATTGAGGGTTAGTTATTTATGATTATCCCAATACGCTCCCGTAGTTCAAACGCCCAATTTATGGACTGAGAGCTAGATCAGTGCAGCAGTATATATTTTTTTATCTGCTTAAAATGGTGTAATACGAGATAAGAATCCAGATGAGTCTGATGCCATATTAAAGACCCTGCCACTGCACTGAAACTCCGAGTTGCGGTGAGGGTTGAGGATAGTATCTATATCATTTCAACAAGAAACAACAGAATTTGTGATACCTTTGTATTTGTGACCGAATCAACAGGTGCAGAAATTAGAGAAGATTGGCCTGCATTAGATAGCAGGGGATTCGTGTTAACAAGGGATATAGCACTGGGTTTAAGCCGGTCACCAAGGAAACCATGATGCTTCTGTTGAAGCTGAAAGGGAGAAAGTTGTTGAACAAGCTGACTGGAGGAACTTGAACCAACAAACTGCCATGAGGCCTCTGATGCCTGCAAGAACCAACCAATTTTACATTAGACATTTTGATAAACACAAAAGTTTCCATTATAAAAGGCATGCATTTTGGATAGCTGATAGTTGCAAACAAATAAATATACAAACTTTACTGAGTATGTAGATGACTCTATACAGCTTATAAAGTTCCACGGTCAGGTGAACAAAACACTATTACTCTTGGAAATATATGAGCTGCAGTTCAAAAAAACTTGGAACTAATTATCAGATAGATGCAAGTAACTTAAACTACAGTTTGAAAATCATTAAAAAAAAGGAGTTAGTTGTAGAGTCGTAGACGTGGTCCAAGTGTCAAAATATTAAGTCAAGTTTTGACAACAGGGATCCCGAAAATATGATGCTCAAGCAGGCCTGAATATAGGATGTTCACGTAGGGGTAATAGTAAGTTACATAATCAACTGGATAAGTTTCAATTAGCACAACAAACTGATCAAAATCTAAACTCCACATCTTACATATACAAGTGCTGACCTTGAAATGGAATAGAATGACACCACGATTTAACTCGATTACGATAATGGTGCAAAATGAAGTATAATCTATTTCCTAGATAGACTGATAGACATAAAATTAAACCCGAGATGTGGCGTGCCTTGGTAAAACTGGAGCATAGAGTGATTATCCAAAAATAAGTGAATGATAAATCAAGTGTCGAGTCAAAAATACACCAAATAGCTTTTCACCTCAAAAGAATAAGATATAACTGCTGAAGGCTGCCTCTTTACTTACCTCCATGCTTTCGATGGACGCTTGTGCAGATCCCTGTTGCTGATCAGAAAGTATACTGTTCCCTCCATTAGATTCTGCCTGACTTGAAGAAATCCTCGCAAGTGCACGTTCGATAACAGCAACCAGTTCAGTATGTGAAGTACGTAAATGAGATATCTGCAATATATGATTGCAGTATTGTGGCCACTCTACCAAGCGGTCCATGAATTGTTCCAAAGCCTTTGTACCAAACATAAACATCTGAAAGCAATCAAGCCAATCAACACATATTAACTCAATAAAACACACATTATAAGTATAGTGCACTTTTGAATCAACAGGTTTACGCACTTTTGAATCAACAGATTTACGCAATGCGTCTAGAACACCTCGCAGAGCCATACCAAGGGCAAGATGAGTCACAAGCTCGGTCTTTATTAGAGAACCTGGACCAACATGGAGCCCAAAGATGCAGTCATAACAATTGAGGGAACGAATTTAAATATTAACAGATATTATGATATATGATACACATGATGGATAAGAAGAAATATTTATAACAAGTGAAGATGAGCATAAAAACTGACTGCTTCGAATTCGAAAATATAGCAAACCATAAAAATCGTTGTTAGCGAACTTCAGTTTCGGAGACGAGAAATTTTACCCCTTACCACAACAAAAATTAAAAAATCGCATGCCTCAGTTCCTTGAAAATCAATGTCAATAAAGACGGCACTTATTAGTTCCTACTTTATACATAACTTCTGGTATATTAGCAAGCCGAAGACTTTTCTTCATAAGCTTCAGATCTTCTAAAATTATACAGCCACATACCATAAGCCATAAATCTTAATAGTACCAAGTTATTCATTATGACTCCATATGTAAATCACAGAAATCGCCACACAAAAGATTGTATACAATAATTAAAATCAGAAAGATCCATATGCTACGTCAGTTGCTAATAACAAACTAGAACATAATGAAATATCAAGTGATGAAATATTATATGTATATTTTTTTTAAATTAGGCATCCTTGTGAAAACTCTAACAGGATCAATATCAGTACTCTAGACAAGGCAAAACCTAAATACAAGATCAAAAAATTGGGATGCAAACAAAAGCAATAGTTGCCATGGGTGTAAGAGGCACTAATCAGGCGCAGATATGAGTAACAAAGAAATAGTTGAGAAAACAAATAGACAATAAAAGAATCGCACTCAAGGAGCATCAAGAAACAGTAAAAGACGGTAAGCCAGAAGCGGGAGCGGAGGAGCACTACTACTTAGAAGAGTCTAAAGTTGGGAGTGTGATGGTAGTATGCGCTAGTAAAAAAATTAATGCTTTTATCAAAATCAATGCCGGACTTTAGATTTTAAGATATGAGGCGAACTTAATAGTGGTGGGTGCCCTCAAAGCTTAATATTCATACAAATTTTTTTCAAGGACAATGATATAATAATATTATCAAAACAAAATTCAAGAAATTAGACAATAAACAAAATAATGTATCCAAAATAATATATGTCATAATAAAATACTAATAAAACTGAAGATATTCCAAACCCAAAAAATAAAATTGATGTTCCAGACAAATAAAAAAAAACTAACAATGTTTGGGGTAGTTCACATGATAATAATAAAAAGGAAAAAAAATTATTACTTGTTATGTTGTTCAATTACCTCCAAGTGGGCCAAGAAACAGAAAGAGAGGTTAACAACAACGGGAGGGTAGATGAAATTGAGACAAAGGAGATTGAAAACGACCAAAAAAATAGAGAGTCAAATTGTTAGAGCAATGGAAGGTGAGAGAATTTTGGCAGGGTGGCACTATTTTTTTATTCTAACCAACCAACTTGTCTCTTGGTAATCTAGTATATGACATTTAGATATCCTATAACAAAAAAAATTACACAAACTAAAAGGATTAGAATGAGTCTGGTGTACCTTTGTTCAGAATTGGACCTACATACATTAAATAGTATATAAAAAATAGGATCCTCTAAAATTGTGGGCCAGAGACAACCGCCTCATGGACCTCATATCAAGTCCGGACTTGATAAAAAATTTATAGATTTCTTAATATTTATTAGAATTACAATTAATAAAGTTCAGCTCAAAGTTACAGAAAGATCATTCGCAAGGTATTTTTATTATGTCAAGGTAAAGTTTCTTGTTACTTTGGTGAACTTCTATTAAAATTCTCAAACTTTCTTTCTGTCCTCTTTTAAAATTATGTTCATGTTATGGGAAGCTATCGTCGTCGTAAAACACCCTCTCATTGCCAATAAAACGAGTTTCCGTTGCCAGAGAAATGAGTTCCCAAGTAACAATCGCCGAATCGGTGTTCTTACTGAGATTCGTTGGCCTCCTAAAATATTCTGGCTTCTAAAGCATAAGGCAACAAACAACTAGTTTGCACTTAACAATCAAATCTACAATTTACAACTTTGTCTTAATTTTGGAATTAATTTTGAAATCTTCACCAGTTTCAGCAACTTTATTCTCACAGTTGTTTCTAGATTTTTTTTCAACTCTAGTAAATATTTAAAAATAATAGCGACATGAAAGTGATTTCTTTTTGCTATGCTCGGATAAAAATAAAGATCAAGACAGTCTGTCCTATAATAATAACTTTGCATTGTAGTGACTCATGCTTATTGTATCGGTTTTTGTTATTATCGGACCTCAGCCCAGACAGATGGTTAGCTAAGGTAACCAACATTCTACGTAAAACATTGTTGGATATAAATTAAGTATTTTAAAATACATGTTGGGACATCCCTCGTTATCAATGTGTTCCCAGCACAGTACAATGATAAGTGAACAAGGGTGCTTGCTAGGCAGTCACTCGTAACTGACGCATCGCATCAGTACCACATTGGCGCAATGTCAAGATAGGACATTCCTAAAGCAGTGTGCCACATTGATACTCGACTAGGATCACAAATAAGAAAGGGTTTGTTGGATATAGGCACCTAGGATAGAAGAAACTAGGGCATTTTGAACTAGGATTATATTAGCTACTTGAAACATAGGAACACTAAACAGAAAAGTGGAGTCAATGAATACAATGATTAGAAGGAAAATACAGTATGTTCACAAAAAACAAAGTATGTGAAAATTCTAGCTTAACTAAAAAATACTTGATTTAAACGTTGGTATACAAGATACAAAGTAGACATAGAAATGGGATAGAGATAGTTTTGTGCAGAATATTAAAATAATGGATTGCATATGTAAAAAGAAAAGGAGATAGGATTATGCCAATAAATATAAAATTAGGATAGGATGTTATTAACGTTATTACTTATTAGTGCATATAGACCCCAATTACAATTACAAGTTATTAAAAAGTTGGGAATATATGAATTGTTTGGTTAAAGAATTACCTGGAAGAGAGAAGTTATATATCGGAAGAGATTCAAGGTCTATTCTGGGACCTATTTTTAAAACAAAATTCTAGAAACCGGTGTTCTACAAACCTGAGGTATGAGAACAAAAGAAGAAAGACAAAGTTGGCATTTGGAACTTTGTTTCGAAAATTGAACTGTGCCTGGATGTGCAAAAATGAAAATATTTTGTTCATGCAAATTACCAACAAGGGGAAGTATAGAAAACGGATTTTAAAATGAGTATATTCTTCATTTAAGTTGTTAAAGAAGTAAACCAATTTTTTTCTTGAAATTACTTTTCACGGTTGTATATTTCAAGTATAAGTAAAATGTCGTCATATAATTAAGTAACTCTACATTGCCTTTTATTATTTTGCAAAAAGAAAACACAAGGGGAAATTTGTCCAACTTGCAGTTCCAGCTTTTGTAAATGAAGCCTTCCTGCCGTTTACAAAACCATAGAAGTCTTGGTTTGTTTTGTAAATGAACAACGATGTAACAGTTTTACCATTGAAATCTTGGGGGTTCTTTGTGTGTGTGTGTGTGTGTGTGTGTGTGTGCAAGTTGTAACACATCTATAAGCACAAGATAGCTGCAAATGCTAAAAAGATTAGATGCTCAGTAAAGTATACTAAGTAAGGAACAATACCGAAAAGAATAGCTGCTATCTTTAGCTGCTTATCTGGATATTTCGGGAAATACTTGTACTCCTCAAATAGATTAGCAATCATACAGTCAAAGATCAACTTCTCCCTATAGGCAAAATAAACAAGAAACAAAGTGAGACATATCTGGCAAAGCAAATCAGAGTAGTTAGCATCAACTCTTTCAATTGCAAAACTCTTTCCTTCAGCATCTCTCCCCAAAAGCACAATACACTATATGAGTGCTCACAAGAAGCATTTCTAATATTTTACTTCAAATACTTGAAAGAAACAAAAACAAAAAAAGTAAAAACACATGAAGCAAATTAGAGTCCAAAATAACAGTTGAAAGCAGTCATGAACTACAGCAGTTTTTAGATCAAGGCAGCATTTTCTAATTTCTGCCTTAATGTTTTCCAGTATTAAAAATTTCACGAGGACAGGGTCATGTACATCGTATGTAGTTGACAAAGTCCATTATCTTAAGTTTTTGAAGCTATCAGAAGACTCATACTTGTGTGCTGCTCATGATCTTCAAAAGAATGCACGATAGGAACAGAAAAAGAATCAATGAAAATGACTAATCAGTTGATTGCTGAAGACAATAAGTGAGATAAGCTGTTGTTATGCATGTCAAAGGGATTACATTTGCTATTCATTTCCACACTCTTAAGGCATTCTACAAGTCCTTAAAACAGGAATGCACCCCAACAAACGGTAGAAAACAACCTGCCAAGATCTCAAACAGAACAATATATAAATAGGATCTTATATTATGTCAACCTCCTTTCAGAAGATTCTTTGAAGCGAGCAAGCATCTGAACCATTGCATCAATGGTCAAAACACCAGAGAACATTTGATGGAAATAAGCATTTGCTTCTGCTTCTATATCATCTGGGCCTGCATCAGAGGTTGATATGTCTGCAGGTGCAGGATTATGGACTTTCGAGTTGGACAAAGTATGTAGCCTTTTGAAATCCTCAAGAAGTTCACTAGAAGAAAGTTCCCCAGAATAGTTCTGGAGAACCTGCAAGTTGACAAAAAATTTAAAAAAAAAATCAGACTTCATAGTTATTAAAGAGAATTGAGTATAAGTTGATAAATACAGAATACAGAAATATAACACCAGAACCTTGAAGATAGTGGGACATATTTCTTGATAAGCACTCATGAGAGTAGCTTGCGACTGCTGTAGAGTATTATCAGGAGCATCATTTTTCACGTCACAAAGTATTTCATTCAAAAATGAAAGGCATTCCTGGAAAGGTGTAACTAATTGTTCATTAATATGCATTTTCAGTACTATAAGAAGCTGAATAACAGCTGTAGAGAAAAGCCAAGTGATAGAAGATTCACAAGTAGACCACAAAAGATGTTTACCTGAAAAAACCCATCTTTATACAAGGTTAGGTTCTCATTCAACCACTTCTCAAGAGTCGTGTGCTCCTTCCTATATGCATAAGCCGCCAATCTGAAGCTGACTATAAATGGAGTTGTGTCCAGTATTGATGACAGGATCTGTTAGAAATCCAAAAAAACCCTAAGAAAATGGGAAAGGATAAAAGCAAATTACATAACATGGGAATTCTTATGTTTCTATTACATGGGAATTATTATATTATTTGCACCCACCCACGCACACAAGCAAACCATCCAAATACATTGAATGGAAATTATTATGTTATATTGACATGCGAGTGGGGCATCATATGGTCTTCATATATGTATTGGGATGCATGGCAACATGACCAGTAAACCTGTGGTAATTGGTGGGCCCATTGCTGTGGTAATTGGTGGGCTAGTAGTAGTGGTAAGCTCTTGTTATTTATTGGTGCGATTGAGTAATGGCATCAATATTCAAGGGACACAGCAAACGATCCATGATTAAATAAGCAAAATGGATAGTAATAGCAATACACATGATATAGGAATCATTATGCTATTACAGGTAGAGTACATGTCACATAATATGAGCCATTTATGTGTCACAAGTAGTTCAATGCAAAGTAATATTAAGTAATTTTCATCACGCGCTTGGTCTGTGACTGGTCAATGATTACTCGCAACGAGAAATCGACTTGGATTTTTTTTTTTATCAACCAACCGGTTAATTAGATGAAGGGTCCAATAACTTGGCCGAATTATGACTGAATAATCTTTTTTAGAACAATGGTTGATTGCGAGTAGTAAACTTCGATCTACATGTAAAAAGTGTAAGTGTTAAACCACTAGTACAGGTTACTGAGAGCAACTGGAGCGGTCATGAAAAACAAAATGTCAAATTAGAGGAAAGTTGTGCACATTTGAAAAGAGAAAGCAACACTCGGGCAGATGGTATGCATGCATCCTTATAATAAATTTCCGTCCATTTTATTTCAAAAAATCATTTTCCACTCTTGTGGCTAATTAGCCCCTAGTATCCACTATTTTCTTTCCACCAACCAAACTAAAAGTAGAAGAAGAAAAAATTAACCATCTAATTTACTGTGTTCTATTCTAGACACATAAATTAACATTAATATGTTATTTATTATACTTATTTGGTGTCAAATCCACATCATATCCTTGTTTTTCAAACTTGTCAAGGCATTGTATTTGTATTTTATCGCAGTATCTATCTAGGCAACATGGACGAGGAAATGTAAAAAAAAAAAGTAAAAAGACGGATTCAGCTCAGCACAGAATTAGATAAATTCTGTAAAGATCAAATTTTCAATCATACCGACTCCATTTGCTATAGCTGTCTTGGTGTCACTGCCTCAACAGTCGACAATCGAGAGCTTCGGCGTCAAAGATAACCAAGATAACGATGAGTTGGAACTTTTTATGATCATTTGTATTTTTACCCTAATAAGGATGTTATTAGGAACGAGTGTAAATGGCATTTCATAAACAACCAGTATTACTCTAGATCTCCATAACAGGGGACAATAGTGTCTTGTTTGCTCCAACTTGACATTCTAATACCACCATTTACATGTTACTAATTTCCAATAGGATTCACTAGATTTATTCTCTTCTTCCCTATTGTTAAGATTAGTAGGATACACAATAATATACCAATAGTGAAGCCTAGCGGAAGTCAAAAGTGAATGAATTGCAGTTAGAGAATGTCAATTGCAGTAAACAAGACGTAGTTGTCCTTCTCGCGAAGGTCTTGAGAATTAATTTGGTTAGCTTTTAAGAGATGTCATTTACACTAACGTTTGGGTAAATCTAGTTTTGGTAGACGTAGTTTAAACGTTTTTACAATGTGTACACGAAGTATAACGATCTTCAATGTCAACCCAAGTTTATAAGTTTAAACGTTTTGTGTGAAGGTGATTTGTATGAAGGTGGGAGTCATGATAGAGAGAAGAAAGTTGGAAGGACTTTAGGCTTCTATACTTATTTCTTTTGATCAAAGTTTTAGATATTTTTCATCCTTTTCTTATGAAAGGGGTATTAAAAGACATCCTCTGGTAAGTAAATAGAATATGTATGAGTTCCATTTCAGATGAGTTTTAGTCCCAGTAAGAGGCTTGTACGGCATGCGCGCAATAAAGGGAGCCTCGCTAAAAGGCCTTAGGCCAAGCCTGTGAGGCGTGTGCATCATAAAGTGAGCCTCACTCCACCTACATTGAGGCATTAAGGGATGAGCCTCGCACATGAGGTGCAACTCAAGCGAGCTTTTCACAACTCTAACCCTCAGCAACCTCTTTGCCATCATAGGCTACTCTCCTCCGCCATGTGCATGCCCATCACACACCTCTTGCAGCCATATTTCATACCCTTCTTTATTCTTTCTCCTATTCCTTCCGACATAGGACTATCGGTTGGGTGCAATCAAATCTTTTCATATTTGATTTAGTTAGGATTTTTTTAACAAGGTTTCAGATAGAATTAAATATGGAATTTGTTTATTCTAGTTTAACCTTTTAGATATTGGAGAAGGTTATAAATGTGGCTTGATTGCAAACATGAAAAGATTAGAGATTGAGTTTGAGATTTAGTATTCGAAAAAAAAATTGAACCTTATATAGAAAACCTAAACTACTCTCTCTCTCTCTCTCAAAGAAAAAAAAAGGACCAAACGCATAAATATGTGGTCGGTAAACCGACTGCCTCTCTTTTAATGCATGTTGATCCTTCCAAGAGGAAGTCGTATTGCCATAGGCTTGCACTCCGACTTCAAATAGTAACTCCTGTTCCTTCAGAAAAAGTAAGATACATTGTCTACAGAAAATAGAAATGATAATGAGCTGGGCCGGCCCGTCCACGAGTTGACCTGAAAAGAGAGAAAAATCCATGCCGACCTGACCCGATTGTGAAACGGGTATGGTCGGGCTCAAATTTTCAGCCTGCTTTATTTTTGTGTCGGGTATGGATACTAGTCGGTCCGGCCGAAGCCCAAACCATTGTCGGTTGCTTACTCGATCATATACAAATGATAGGTTGCCTTTGGAAAAGACTAATTGGTTACTTCCTACCATTGGATTCCATTACCCTTTGACCTCCTCTTCACTAGTCATTGTCGTCAAGCAGTCACCTCATAGTAACCAGGACGGTCAACACATTTTTGTTATGTTAAGAAAAAAACAATAGTCCAATTTTGCGCTGTCATATTTTATGGGTTTGATTGAACTATATATATATATATATATATATATATATATATATATATATATATATGCCAATGGCTCTTATTGTAGAATGAGTCATGCATGTTGGACCAATAGGAGAAAAAATTAAACATAGTCCAACATGGCAATGTTGTTTTCCATTTTCTTAAAAGTGTTATCCTATTAGTCTAACATGGCAATTAGCTCTACAGTATGAGTCATTAGCTCATATATATATATATATATATATATATATATATATAGAGAGAGAGAGAGAGAGAGAGAGAAACATCGACATAGTTGAGGCGGCTTGAAAAGCCCACGGGGCTCCCCTGAAACCCGAAGGGCCAAATAGGGTTAGGTTTTGTAAAACTAGAGCCGGTCAAAATATTTTAGGGCCGAATCTGGGTATTGTCCGACCCGAGGGCCCATTATCATCTCTAATAGAAAACGTAGTGTCAAGGCCTTGCTGAAGGACAGACACGATAGAAGAACACTAACCAGTAACCAATGATGCAGAACTAACCAGTGATGCTGAACGACCAAACCCTGGAACTAAAACTGGTTGCATCAAGGGGCTATTTAATGAAAAAAATAAAATAGCATTAGGGGGTTTCTGATGAGCATGAAAACCTATCGGGCTTTTCCTTATAACAAGCCCTAGTATAATTTCATTCAAGAAATTAACCTTTCACTTCAGATGCCAAAACATGGTTGCAAGTAACTCTTTAGTCCATCAAAATCCTCTCTTTATTACTCATGTCCATAAAACTAAATATGTAGTTGTTCCAACGATAATGATAATGACAATAAAGCCAACTTAAAAGTTAAAACTTGTTTTAATAGGGAAAGAGAAAAGTATATTCAATACGAATGAAGATGAAGAATAAATACAATGCCAATAAGAAATGAGATTATTGTGGACAAAAAATGATTAAGAGTTTAGGACAAAAAAACAAGATTACATGAAAGATCAAGTGTGTAGGATCATATTGCATAGATCATTGCTTCAATTAGATAACAAATAGACCAACTGTGTTTTTTGTGATTCTAATTCAGTTAGAAGGTAGTTGATAGAACATGAAAGTATTACAGGAGAATTTTAAAAAAAACCAACAAACCGAAATGTTAAAGAGAATTGCAAATTACAAGATTGATCAAAGAGTTCAAAAATAACTAAAAAATAACAATAAAGACAAATATACAATAAAGCAGCAAAGTACAGTAATAGTTCGCAGAATCCAAAGATAAATAGAAATGTATTCTCAAACCTCTAAAGAAAAAATATTCATGCCACAATGTAGAAGCACATAAAAATTGTTTTCACTTGTATAGAATGCTCCAATGAGTTTTACCTTCAGCTCTTGACAAATTTCCAGAATTCTAAATAGGCTGCTTGGATCTGTATGAATGTCTATAAACCCTCGCACAACCAGGTTGGGGTCTACTTCCCAGAGATGATGGACAACTTCCTTCTTTGTAGGATCATTTACTATCGTAGGAAATACAGCCAAACGTACATGAGCCTGGAGTAGGTTGTATGCCGTCTGCAAACAAATCAAACATAGTTCTTTGGTGCAACCTCAAACAGCTTGAGAAAAGTTACAAGAATATCCCACGTTATTGGGTCAACTAGCCCCAAAAAGTAAATAAATATAACTGAAACAGAGACAACATACAAAAGCAAGGGGAGGAACCATACAGTAACATGAGCAATTCCAACAAGCAAAACCTCAGGGAACTCTTTAATAGGGTGCTCAATCATCAAGCGAACAGAGGTAACATGGCCCCTATCAGCTAGCTGACATAACACATCCAAAAGATCTAGACAAGCCCACGCCTGATTTCCACCTCCCTTAGAAAGATGAGGTATATCTGCATGAGGCTAACATAATAGATAACAGAATAGTTAGCTACAAGGGACAAACAATAAACAAACAACTAGTAAACAAGCATACCAACTGCCTTGAGCAATGCGCAAATGTAAATATATCAGGTGGTGAGGACACTGCATGTTTTAGGAATGATAACTGCCCTTCTGCATTCTTCCAGACAAACCCACAGATTGCATGTAGCGGAAATGGGTCCTGCAAAAGTCATATTAATCATTTCAATGCATTCTTCCATACATACATATACAATTAGACATGTACATGTGCATGTATGTGTATATGTAGGCAGGTATCAGTGAGAAGATAAAGAAGGTGAAGTTGAGCCCATCGAACCTCTAATTCAAAGAGAGAGGTTATTGCTTCAATGATCTAACCATTAATCATGACCATAGAGAACAACAACACAACAACAACAAAGCCTTTATCCCAAATTTCTGGGTCAACTATTAATCAGGACCAGATAAAATATAAATGCATGTCGAATTAATTTATGTGGATTGAAAAAGTTCAAGCTATCATCAAATAATAAAAAGTTAATGTGTTTGGTTTTCTCAAGCCCTTCATATTTTAATCACTGTATATGCAAAAAAGGTATGAAGCTCGTGATTTGTGTGTAGATTTTATAATATGTAGATCATGATTGACAGTTCGTACCACCCATGTGGTGGACCCATCTCTTTGTTTGCGGAGTCTTCGCACCTTCTCATGGATCACTGACCATATATGGGTATGAATGTAAAATTGTAGATGTGTAAACACTTGTGTGATATGAAACAATGTGTATGTGCTTGTATGACATGAAAGAATTATGTATGTAAAGTTGTAGATCTGTAAACACTTTGAGTGATACGAAAGAATGTGTATGCGCTTGTATGACATGAAAAAATGTGTTTTATGTGAAGTTGTAGGAGAACTAAAGCATACCCCACAAGATTTAGAATATATTGACATCAAGAGGGTAAATGATGTTTTGTCCGGAATGCTAAAGCCCTCGTGATCTAAGTTCTCTATAACAGATGTCCAATTAATGCCAGGTGCCTGCATTAAAAATGTCATATGTGAAAAAGAAAAAAATATCAAAATGAAACCCAGCCATTTTGCCAGCTCAGATGTAAGGGGAAAGGCAAAACTGAAGGACTCACGATTTGTTTAATCGAATCAACAAGGACGTCAATGTTCCAAGAGCTTGGCAATGATGATTCACAAATTGAATTGCTACCAAGAGCCGAGTAGAATGAAGAATATGTGTTTTGAGTGTCATCAAGACCAATATGAGTGCGGACAATTGTACCAAGCAGCTTAGAAAGTGTTGCTTCACTAAGAGGCAGAAAAAGAGACAACATCTCTTTACAATGTGAAGTATTGGCTGTACAAGCATAACCTAGTTCCCTCATGACATCAGCCATGCTCATTTCCTTCTCTATCTCTGCTAAAACAGACTCAAAATCATCATCTGGACCTTCATAGAATAGATGCAATTGTCTGCAAAATAGAAAAGAAATATTATTCATTATGACAAAAGCAGCTCAAGTTACCCATAAGAAAATACCTTGGAGAATTGACCACATGCATATCATCTGTAAGAATGGAGGCTTGTGTGGAGAATGAGCCTGGTATTAAGGACAATAGTTTGGTAAAATAATCCACATGCTTGGAAAGGCCATCAGACCGGTAAAGGTACAAGATGACATCCTGGATTTGTACATGAGATACAACCGAAGCCGAGGGATTTGCAATCAGGTCCTCAATCTGAGCTATGCAGAAATTTTGTCCTAATAGCAACAAGTGTTAGAAAGCAACAATGAGGAAAAAGAAGCGTAAGAGATAGATAAAATGGCATAAATGTTGCAAAATATAGTTCTCACGTATAGTTAATATGGACCACCAAGTTACCTCTCATCCTCACATCCAGATAATCAGATTCAAAGGAAGCAAGTGCAACACCGATTTTTTCAGCCAGTGATAGATTCAATGTGTTTGAAAGATCTCCTAGAAACTCGTCACTCATCGATGTAGATCGCAATGCTTGACAAAAGATGGTGCAGAAGTTCGGCCTGCTCATTAGATACTTAAAAATGGCAGAAATAAGATTCCGCCTAAGCTGCAGATTCTGAATGTCCCCACCATTCAATTGATCTAAGCAACCTTGAAGCAACAAATTGCTGCCTTCATTTCCATATGCAGCAAACTGAGAGCATGACAAAACATGCAATTAACATTGACAACTGTATATAGTTAAACTGAGTACTAAAACACAATATGTGATATTGCAAATAAATGCTAGAAGGAAACAGCCAACATAAGATGTTGCATTCCCAGAACGCTAAACTAAAACTTTATCTTGTGCAAAAAGTAAAAAGTAGTCAAGGGGCAATGCAAATGTTTTTCCTTTTGCATTACAAAATTTATAATATACAACCCAAACAGCTAAAAATCCAAATGTTGTTGAAGTAAAATCGGTCAAGAAACATGATTAGTAAACCAAAATGGGTCAAAAGCATCATCAAACTGGATGATCAGATTTTCTTACATAAAAGCCGCAATTAAGACAAAAAAAGGATATATGTGTTGTTTGTGCACAGGCACACACACTACAGTCTACAGACTTGGATCCTTTTGAAGGGATTGGAGCGCTGGTCCTTCACTCGTAATTGAAGAAAACCATTCAATTTGGAAAAGCCAATTTGCACAGGTTGATCACAACCACTTCAATAAAATCAAATCATTTATGAAGTCTCTTGGTTAATCATCAAGTAATCCCCGAATGAAATTCTGAAGAGTCAATTTGAATTTAATATGTATAATATTCCAAATTAACTAAAATTATGCGTGATTCCTTTGTTAAAGTCTAGGTCAAGATCCCTGTTTGCATCACCAATGTCTTCAGAACTTTAGATCTATTCAACTCGCTATTCCGAACTGTTAATTTTGGGCTCACTTTGTTAAAAGGGAACCTCCTTTTTTAGTCAAGGAGCAAGCCCATATATGTTATATTAATGACTCAACATATCCCACCCTAATTTTGCCCTTAGCCTTCTCCCATCAACCAAATGGATGAGAGACAATCCAACATACTTATGAATGGGCAAGCAACCTCCATAAAAATATAACAGGCGGGTGGGGGGTCCAGAATGTTACTTCCTATCCAGCTCAAAGATAAAGATCTAAGGAATGTAATAACCTTAAATCAAGAAGTATCCTGAAAATAAAAATAGCAAATTAGCAATCAGATATACATGAAAGTAGCACATTGCCCAATCAATACTACATGAATAAATTCCCCCAAAACTACACCATAACCTCGGAGTTGCACCAAGGATAAGTGATGTAATTTTACATTAAAAAAATTTAACCAACAGTACAGTTTGTTCTGGACATGGACAAAAAAATGACTGAAAAATAAATAAAATTTCATTCATTAACCTATCTTTGAAGTTAAAATTTTGAATGCACAAATCGTACCATAGATAATAAGCACTGACACACAAAAAGTGTTGTCCCTATCGCTCGGACACGCATCAGACACAGCACATACACTCTAAAATACACTAGGATAAACCAAAATCAGTGTCATGTGTATGTCGCTGTGGTAGTATCATGACATAGTCCTGTCCATGTAATCATGGCAGTTCTCCTCCATGATGAATCATTCCGGGTCAAGAATTACAATCATCTGCTACAAAATTGATCAAAGTAACAAATCCTGCGGTCTGTCACCTAGGAGTCACCTATGAAGCACAGAGACTCTAAAAAGGTTGCCTTGTCGGTGTCGTAACCGTGTCAGACCTGTATTAAATAGACACTCCAAAATAAACTAGGGCTCAAAAAAAAAAAAAACTGCCGTGTCCATTTCGTGTCAGACTTCACAAGCAAGCTAGATTTCAAATAATGTAATAATTATCACAAGATCGAGATAGAATGCAATTGAGCTAACGATGACTCCATTTCTAATCCATAACAAGGACGAATCGAGCAAGAAGGGGATCAGCCATCATAAATTGTTAGGATTTTCGACCTAGAGTGTGAGAAAACCAGACCTGAAGCAATTCACGATGGATCGAGTCGAAGTTGGCGTCGCTGACGCTCTGGAAGAGGAAACGGACCTCGTTCAAGACGGCGGGAGTGGGTGGGAGCATGGCAACCGACGGAGATCGACCGATCGATCGATCTGGAGTTTCCATTTCTGGAAAGAGAAATAAGAGGGTTTGGAGAAATTTAGGGTTTCGATTCTTTCGAATAGGGACGAAGAAGAGTTTGCTTTTGTTCGGGAGGAGGAAAAGAAGAAGAGGGAAGTACTTTGTTATTACAAGCCACTGACCGCTCAGACAAGATGGGGATAGGCTCACCTGAGGTGAGCTTAAGGCGTTGAGGGGGATGATAGGAATTGGGAATTCTAAAGGCGGTTCGAGAGGTGAAAGTCATTCATTTTATGTATTTGAATGTCAAATAAAAAAATAAGCAACAAAATTAATTAATTTTTAAATAAATAAATATATGTGAAAAAAGATTTATTTTTTATCATAATTATTCATTTTTTTTCAATTTTTCGGATTTTTTCAAACAACGAAAAAATAATTAAGGAAAGTAAGGAATTGATTTCTTTTATTTTCTATCCGCGAACTAAAAAAAGTTCTAAAAGTAGGGGGTGAGTTGTTCGCTTTATGCGGTTCGATTTCAACATAACAAAAATATCAAAATCGAACAAACTGAATTTCTAAATATCTAAAAATAAATCAAACTGAAATTAACCATAACCGAAATCAAACCAAACGATAATCGATTATGTTTATTCGGTTTATTATGTTTGTTCGGTTGGACTATTTTTATTGTTTAATGGATTGGACCCAAAGTTTAGATTATGGGTAAATTATATTAAAGATATATTTGTATACGTATGTTTGTTGTATTTCAAACTTTGGTTCAAAGTTAGACTAGTTATTAAATTACCAATGAGCTTTAAAACACATTTACAAAATTATTTTTTCAAAATATACACATTTTTAATCATTAAATATACATAAAATTGAAGGTAATTATGTAATTGTGTAAATCTTATTCGATTTTCGGTTTTTGACGAAAATCGAAATCCAAAACCGAAATCGAAATTGAACAAAAAAAATTAGTATCTTTAATATTCGGTTCGTCTTAGTTAGATTCTCGGTCAAAAACTGAATAATACTCACCCTTACCTAAAAGTGTATTAAAAAGTTCAAGAGTTGAGTACAAAACATAATATATATATATATATATATATATATATATATATATATATATATATTCTTTTTTTCTTGAACTAATTATAAAAAACTTTGAACTACTTCTAAAGGGTTTTTTTCTTAAACTACTTATGAAGTTTTTTTTTCCTAGAAGTAGTTTGGAATTAACTAACTTTAAAGTTTAAATCTACTAAATAGAAAAATAAGATCTATTATTCAAGAGACAAGATATAGAATAACTTTACTTTCCAAAATATATTAGTTTTTCTTTATAAGCTCAACATTGCGGAATGTGTAATTGTATGTCTCCTCATGCGTAAACATTCTCTAAGTATTTGAAACCTACAGGACATTCCAAGTTAGGTACGAGAAGTTTTGAGAAATTTATATTTTCAAAGAGGGGCAAAAGTTGAAGAGAGGTTGCTTTCTGTCGGAGAAGGAAAGAAAATAAGAGCAAAGTACTTTACTAAATACTGGAGTGTTCAGATAAGATGGAAATAGACTCACTTGCGACGAGCTTAAGGAGTTAAAGGGTTGTTGGATTTAAAAGTCCTAAAAGTTTTAAAAGTTTAAGAAATCCATAACAAAAAACTTATTCTTTTATTTCTTAGACTAAATCTAAATTTGAACGAACAAAAATAGAAAACAAGATTTGTTGTGCAGTGACAATATACATAGTATTTATACTTTTCCAAATTACATTTGTTTTTCTTTTTCTTTTCAAAGATAATATTACGAAAAATGTAAATGACTACTTCTTCTTACAAAAGAACCCTAAGCGATTCAAAACTTATGGGACATTCCAAATTAGGAGAAGGGTGGACGATATTTAATAAATATGTAAATTATAAACCTTGTTTCTCTACTATTAATTGATCAAGAGTTTAAATCTTTATATGACAATTTTATATATGGAAACATTTTGCATGTATATTCAAATGCTGTAATTAGATTGATAATTTGCTATTTAAAATGATTTGATGTTTTGCTCTTACAATGCGGTAAGAAAAAGTTTTAGACGTGAGTTATATAAAAATTTTATGAAGTGAATGGTTAACAATTAAATATTTTGCTATATAATGCTCAGTCTATTACATCTCGAAGTAATCCATTGGAGCTTAAAATATACATAAATTGTCATTTTCTATTTATTGGGTTGTTTTGCTCATGTTGTATTGCTAAGTTTTAATGATATAAAGTGCACGAAAGAAGCAAATAGCCAAATCACAAACATACTATAGAAATTGATTAGCAAATTATATTTAATAACGAATATGTTGAAAATGTTAATGATATAACTAAGAAAGTTAGTTTAGATGTATAAATTTTATGCTTGCATCTATATTTACTAAATAGTTTTATCAATGAAAAAGTACCAAATATAGAATGCAACCAGTTTGTAACTCTTACGACTTGTTATAAAAGTTATAATAATAATAATAATAATAATAATGATGATGTTACATTGGTGGAAGGTGCATTAAAAAAAAATATGAATTATCATTAAAAAAATATGAAGTAAAAATAATATTAACTTCTATTATATATTTCTTCCAACTTTAGATGATGGCCAATAACCTTCACAAAATTATGAATCAATTTTCTTCTTATATGTATGCTGGTTTTTGTGAAACCATTCTAAATGTTTAAGACTCCATACTTTTCAATAAGTATTAATATTATTCAATTTATGAATCTCGTCCTTCAAATTATAACTTTGTTGAAAAATACAAATTTGTTTATTAGTAATTGGGCACTTAATTATGTTGTATTATGTTTCTTTATGATATTGTATTGTGTTATATTTTGTCAAATATATTTCATTATTTACACATTTTTTAGTCAAAGCATCATGTGTATCTCCAATAAATTTATTTCAACTATAAAAGAAACTAATTTATAAAACCATAATATGAACTCAAAAAATTAATTCAGTTAACATTAAAGGAAACCAACTATATCTAAGAACTAATTTGATATTATTTACTAGAGATTTACTTTGAACTTGTACCATGTAGTTTATGATTTCCTTTGTCGTAATTTATTTTCTTAGGTTATTTTGTACCAAATTTATACCACATAAATTGTCTATGAAAGGAGAATGAATAGTAATCTTCAAAAAGTTTTGAATCTATTTCTCCTAGTGTGCATGTTGATTTTGTGAAATTATTCTGTAATTTTTATTGTTTCATCATATTTTAAAATTATATTAGTAGTATTTACAAGAAACTTCACTTGTCATTCCAAATACAATAATCACTGACTTCTTATTTTTAAAGATTAAGAAAATTTATTTATTTTCTTCTTTGCAAAATACAAACTTATTTATCAAGTAATTCAAGAGTTAAATATATATTCTAGGTTATATATTCTAGGTAAACTGTAATTTTTTTTTTCATCAAAGGTACCTCAAATGATTTTAGACTAGAAAAACAAAATGTTATAAGATCATATAATGAAACAACATAAAAAATTATTTAATTAAATAATAAATGAATAACCATATATATATAAGATTTATTTTTATGTTATGCTATAAAGCTTTACCTTGAATTGTACACCATATAAATTTATTCTTTTACTAACCTAATTTTTTTTGTTAGATGACTCTATATTTATATTATTGATTAAGTATATAAATTAGAAAGAGCTTCTTTTATTATGTTGCCCTATTAATGTATATTTATTTTATAAAATTCATATTTTTTAATGTAGAAAATTTTAATTCGTTTTACATTCATTTTAAATCATCATATTTTTTTTAGATACCCTTTATAACAATCGGGACTCTGCGCATGGTGCATTGTATGTCTTTTGGGCCCACTGCCCCCAACTCCCACCATTTGTAAATGGAAGGAATAATACGCCCATGTGACTCGATCTACCGATCTTCCGCCACCCAGTCAGGGTCTTATGCCTCTCCTCGATAACCACAAGGGTCACTTGAGTTCGACTTCAAATCATCATGTTATATATACTTTGGCAATATCCTAGCTATATCCTTAAGATTATTTTCTCAAAAACATATATACACACAAATAAAATTCATAGTCCCCTTAAATTTATTATAAGATCATTAGTTAGATAAGTTATGTAAATCATGATGTATAGTTTGAGTCGTAAAATTTGCAAATAAAATAATAATGACAAATAAATTGCACTAATTGAGTCCTTAAAAATCACTGCACGATATTCAGCTGACATATTTAAAATTCATAAGGAAAAGACCATTTGGAGAATTAAATAAATAACAATTATTTTCTCTCTCGTTCGCTCGATCCAACGAACGAGGGTACATATATATATATATATATATATATATATATATATATAGAGAGAGAGAGAGAGAGAGAGAGAGAGAGATCCACATCCCTCCATTTTTGTATCCCTCGAGCATCCCCTCTTTCACAGTTGTTGCTTCTTGTTTAAGTCATATAATTTTAACCGTTTATTTTTTAATGGTTAAGATTATATGACTTAAACAAGATCAAATGATTATTATGATGGGATGCTTGGGGGATGCAAATATATATATATATATATATATATATATATATATATATATATATATATATATATATATATATATATATATATATATATATATATATATATATATATATATGGGAACAGATCAAAAGACCCGCTCCCGGAGCCCCCCCCCCCCCCCCCCCCCCGTACGTCGGATCAGGGGGCTCATCTCGATCCGACGGTTGGGGAGAGCGAGGCTTCGACGGGGCTCCGAAAATGGGGCTCCCGATCCCCTCCCTATATATATATATATATATATATATATATATATATATATATATATATATATGAACATAAAGATGAAGATAAGCAAATTTTCAATTGATTCTTAAATTTTGTATAAATTTATTACAAACTATATCCAAGAACAGTAATAACATTCAAAATACATAAGTAGATTACTACCTTATATTGCCTAAACTAAATATATATATTATTTTAAAAATTAGGAAACACAAAAGGAAAATAAATTACATAGAAAGTAGAAAACATTATACCTTGGTATAAAAGAGCATAAAGTACCAAAACAGTTCTTCGATCTCCCAATACAACCTCATGGTTGATCAACTCTTAATCACAAAATGATCATATCGAAAGTATAGGAAAATTCAGAGAAGAAGAAGAAGGAAGAAGAAGAAGAAGAAAATGGTAGAGAGAACAAGAGGAGGAGACTCTACAAAATAGAACCTTTTATTCCACTTGAACTTTACAGACAACACATTAGCTGGCACAAAACCACGTGGAATGTCTCAATGTTACTCCTTTCTCATGCATGCTGACCAGTGTCTTCACTTTACAGATAAAGACAAATGAATATTTTGGTTGCATCTGACATAAATTTACAAAATATCCTCCATCAGGGGCGGTATTTGGTTTAAGCTTAATCTACATTCAATTAAGGCCAACTTGTTGAAAAATTTTGGGCTATTAAAAAAAATGGTTGGTCCTGTATTTCCACTATTGTGCAATTATTACTAAATGGGGGTGTTTGCCATAAACAAAAAAGTTGTACAAACTTTGTTTTACAAACTTGAGAGAGAAGAAAAGATGGTACAATAAATCATATACGAGAATCTAAAGTATAATGATTCTGGAAAAGTATAGCTATGGAGATCTGATATGATGTCGATTACTTTACTCATTGGACCACTTGACAATGAAGAAATACAAAAATACCCGAACACTCTGAGAACTTGGTAACAAGAAAGCCTTGGTTGCACTGGCACGTAGAGCTTTTGTCCTTATCTTCCTCTGTCTATGTATCTCCCAGTAGGATGCACTGACCCACTATTTATAGCAGCTCAGTCTTGAAACGGTTATTGGAGAGTGTGCATACAAATGAGTAATATATATTGTGTTTGCTCATTTGTGCACGTACATTTTAGGGTTCTGTCATCCACGTTCTGCAAAGTGGATGCACAATTCACTACGAGTTTAACACGTGGCTTCCTATACGAGGAAGACTCAGGTCGTGGTTGCAGTTAGTCATGTATATTTTACGAGAATTGTGGTATGAAGTACATGTCATTATAACCGCTCACAGTGGGTTGTTGGCTTACTTCAGAGTGGAATATCATATTGGCGTGATGCTATTAAAGAAATAGACCTATCGGCATACTGGCGTATTCAGGCTGCATATAAGTGTTAGTGTACCCAGTGAGAGATAGCAACGATGACGTACTCAAACGAAGAAATTAATGTTAGCATACTCAGGGAGAGGCGACACCATTGGCATACTGCTACTCAAGTATCAATATTGGCGTATTGAGGAAGAGATAGCATCAACGACGTACTATATCTGAAGTAACACTATTGGCGTACTAAAGCAAAGCAGCAATGGTGGCGTATTCGAACTGAGATAACATTATTGGTCATAAACCGACAACCTGGGCCAGCGTGCCAGAAATCTCTGTGTTAATGGCTCAATCTTCTCAACTGTTGTGTCAGACTGAGTCGACAGCTTTTGATATGACAATATTGGCGTACTATGCCAAAGATAGCATGTAGGCGTACTGAGGTGAAGCAACAACTTTGGCATAATGTGGCAAAGCAGGAAGTGGCGTACAAAAATGAAGTGGCAGCATCACTTGGTCGTTAAACGACAACCTAGGTTTGTGTGCTTTGGAGATCCTCTATATTTAATGACATGATCTCTTTGACTACCGTATCAGACTGTCAACTATCAGATTTATCATATTTAATGCTCGGGGAAAGAACTCGATCATTGTATGCCACCATATTGTCTTGAATGAATGGTGGCATTATACGCCATAGAGGCAAATCATATAAAGTGTGCTACTATTCCACTGTCTGGATTTTGAAGGCTAGTGTACGCCACTTTTCTGTATACTTTTTATGCTTCTACAAGACATCCTTCAAAAATTTTAAATTTGCAAAATAAATTTGAAATACTTTGAATTAGAAGCATGAAAAGGTGGATCAGATCTTATGTGCGTGTTTGGTGTAGAATCCTAATAGACCGTTGATGGGACTTGGCGTCATGATTAATTTTGTGGAGATCGAGGCATCATTTAGCAGTCGAAAGATTCATCCCAATCTATAAATAGATTTGGGGAGGAGAGAGAGAAACTCTTTTATGAGTTCTCACTCCCCTCTCAAAACCATATTCTCCATTTATTCTCTAAGTAATAACAATGTCCCCCAAATATTCTCAGGCGACTACGAAGGATGGTAAGGGGAAAGGGGAAACTTCCTCTTCTCAAGAGACATTAAGGCCATCGGTTAGGTAGACGATAGCACAATCTTCAAGCGACCGCCTGAATATGCCAAGGGCAAGGATGGTGACTCGTGAGAGTGCTAACCCGGCTATGATTGGTGCGGGTAGGCCTTCGCTACTATTTCTTCCTCCCATCTTCATTTTTATTATATTTGTTTTGTACATATCCATTATTGAAACTAACAAAACAAAGAGGAAATGAGGGAAGAAGATGACTGTGAACACAGAGACATATGTACCCACACTCATTCCCTCTATTTTGAGCGGAATCATTACCCCGCATACTTTTATGAGTTTTAACCAACTCGAGACTGTTCGTGTACCTTTCCCTATTCAGGGTAGAAAGGAATCCCTTCGCATGTTTTTGCATGCCCTAGCAAACTTGTGAATGCATGCATACTTGTTTTCGTCCAGAGCAACAAGCTTGCCTACGTACTTGGCCGAGTTTCAGCCGGCTTGTGCATGTACGCATATTCTCTGGCACGTGCCCCTTCTCATATAAATAAGGGGTTAGTACGCGTACATTTTCTATGTATTTGGACTAATTGCAAATTATATAAATCCTTTGCATCGACTTGTTGATGGGCCCTCTCTGATTTAATGGGATCAACTGTCAGCCTCCTTCATACGAACTATCTAGAGGATTTGTCCCATGTAGAGTTTCCTCAATCGGACAGAAGTTTGGCAGATACCAGACAGTCATTAATAGCTTGTCAGGTTGATATGATGTTATTGTCTTTGATAAATAGAGAGCCCCTCGCTTCTCTGGATAACGAACAACATAACAAACCTACTTTCGTGTTTGGAGATGTTATTAGCCGGTCATCTCAGACAAAGCCTAAAAAAGAGACATGGGTGTTTCAGATTAGAAACAAAGTGATGTATTTCCCTAACATGCCACAAGACTACCCTTTGTCAGCTTTTTACCATGCCACACACCCAAGAAGGATAAAATGGGACTTGACTCCCTGGATTCATGGTGTTAAACCCGGAAAGATTTGTCATAAGAGGGATAACCACAGTCAGAATGTCTTCTATAGTATTATGGAGGGACATAATATTCCCATGCGAGGATTGTTGCCCGAGTCTTTGCCTAATGAAGATTTATCTCTCATCCAACCTTACCAATCACCGTTTTTTGCCAACCTCTTTACTGAGGCTGGAGTGATATATCCCGCGACGAACCCCAGGCTTACCTGGTGGGTCACCAACAACAACGTACGTTGGAACCAACTCATTGTGTGGATCTTGGAAAGCTTTGAAGCGGAACTTGATAAACTCAGGCTCTACAATGTTGTCTTGGTAACCGGCTATGGCATTGCCCCGAATCACAATATGTTACTTGCCTTATTAGAAAGAAACAATGACCGAACTGGGACTTTTTCAACCTTATGTGGTAAAATAGGACTTCTTTGCATGAGATGCATGTAGTGTCTGATTTGCCGATGGGAGAAGTCCCTTGTGAAGAATAAGTTCCTATGAACTAGGAACTTTAAGATATAGCAAAGAACGAGCCCCGCCTCATTGAAGTGTATCAAGAACTAATGTGCCATTACTTGGCCTGTAACCATTACTATGGGACTGACTCTGGCACTGTCTATACCCGTAAATGGCTTATTTATCTCTTCATGAATTGGATTAAGGAGGATAAATCCACGAAGGAGAGGGATGTTGAAATTCAACCATTCAACCCTTAGACCCTAATTTAGTTGATGATCTTATGAGGGACTTTAGAGCACCAAACAAGTACTAGGATTTCGTTGTGGGCGGTTTTACAAAAGGGAGCTGTCTCTGCCTAACTAGCATAGAGATCTCTCCGGAAGCACTATTAGCCGGCTTCTTCTCTCTTTGGTTATGATGATGGGTAGTTCCTGGGAATTGCTCAGCACACATGCTACATCGTAATGTATTATTTTTGACATTACGCCTAGTTTTTGGGCACAAGTTAGCCCTGCTTCCAGCAATGGTTTGCTGACTGAACGCCGGACTTCGAGCATTTACTAATGGTCTGCTCTTGGACCCTGAGAGTCGTTCTGATTATCCGAGAATAGAAATGCCACTCACCTATCTGATAGGGTGGCTACAACTTCACAATCCTCATCTAATGGCTCCTGGTTTGGAGATCGATGACGCTACCAAAGGAATTTTCTTTTGCAAATATAGAGATTCTAGATGGGAGGATACCTCCATCATTGATACTAAGAGGGCCTTAAACTTAGGCATGGGTTAAAAATTTCTATGTATTTCTCCAGATGTGGCACCTGAACATAAAGGCGAAAGCTTTACTGACCAGGGTAAGGACAAATCAGACTTGCCCATCAGCGTTTTCTTTTGGCTGCTCGGTATCCGACAGTCTCATATAATCTATAGATATGATGATAACTGTTTCTTCGAGCCATATCTACCCAGCCATTTTTTAAGACAATTTGGCTATGACCAATTGCATATTGGAAACGCCAGTACGTACCTTTGGTCTATTGGAGGTTTGGTTGATGGAGCACGAGGGTGGCGGTACTTCAGTATGGAATGTACTGGCGCTAGCTTTACTTTGCCTCATGCTGACCCTTCTTTGTTTATTATGCATTCTTACAACTTCTTTTGCTCGGTCAATATATTTTACCGATATTGTGATATGAGAGGCAGTTTTAGGCTTACGGCAGGAGCCACTGCTGAAGTTGAGGCTGCAGAGGCTACTAGATTAGCGGAGGAGGAGGACAATGCTCCCATGGATGAATTATTAGAGCTTTTTGGAGCAAAACTAAAAGATCCTATTGTCCCCCCTCTACACATATCTCTGAAGACTAAGAAGCATAAATGATCATCTCCCAAGGAGCACAATCCTGTTGCAAAAAAGACTAAGAAACAAGCAACTCCTTTAAAGAAAAGTTTACTTAGCGCCTTAATGGATTCCCTTGGTCAAGGTGATCAAGGCGAGCCGTCCTCTGCAGTACTAGCTGTGGAGAGGATTACCCCATATACTTCTGCTCTAACTACCTCAATTGGAATCAACTCAATAACTCTCACATTAGCTGCTGCAGAAAGCGAACATCTCAGCAGAAGTGAACGCCTTAGTTTCTCAGGCACCTGACATTGATCCCGTCCTTGATGTTGTAGCCCAATTTGTGTTACCCGTCGCATTTATACCTCCTCCATCATCTGGCCCAGCCTCGCCCATAGCCATGAAAGAGAGCTAGATTGTTCAGACCTCTTTGAACAGGGAGAACATTAATAAAGAGATACATTCAGATCCTCCAAAGAATACTGTTCGAGCGGAGGGATCTGTTAGTCAGCCACAACCTCAAACAGAGGCAGTTATGGCAGAGTCGAGGTCTCCTACTCCTCCTAGAGAAACTCCACTTTCTCCACTGACTAACCTGGTGGAGCCGACCTATTTGTTACTTCACTAATTGTACAAAGGATTGGCACTTCTGCCCCTCCTCTTATCATTATTGGGGATGCCACTGCAATAATCGTCTTCCTCGTTATCGCAAAAGCTAACGTCTCTGGATCTCAATTGATGGAGGTAGACCCTACCCTTGATGTTGTAGCAAAAATGCTCATGTCAATTACTTTTATACCTCCTGAATCATCTGGCATTATGCAATATACTATCATTACTGAAGTAACCCATATTACTCCAGCTTACTTTGATAAAGAGCCAACTGAAGTAGAATTAGAATTTACTTCTCCCATACGAGAAGAATCACCTTGCCAACTACAAACTTTGGTTGGGGAAGATGAGACAGCATCTATATATCTGGTCTCGCATATATACTCATATACAGCGATGTCAGATGCAGATTTGGGGGCAAGTGATTATGATGATGTCCTCCTTAATGCCAACACTCCACAAATAGAGGCCTCCCTGACAGTTTTGAGGAGCTCCTTGGAGAATCAGTCTCCAGAAGACCCATATTTTCCAGTTGGATCAGGTACGTGCCTACCCAACCTTTCTGTACCGTAAGTCCTTATGTTGTAGGCCACATTGTCATATATCTTTGTGATGACAACCCGAGCTAGCACATGGCAAGGTGTTATTCACTCTTTTAGTTTGTTTTTTATTATTTTATCTCAATATTTTTTACTGACTGTGTGGTGTTAACACTTTTATAGGTGAAGAACCCCATACAGAAGTCCTTGTTGAGCATATAGAAGAAGTAGTTGTTTCACATCCTGAAATGACTTCCATCTCCAATACTTCGGTTCCTCTCACGAGTGCTGCAGAAGAGGAGCCATTTACTTCGACTGCTCTTACAGTAATATCGATCGATGTCACGACGTCAATGCAAGCTATCAGCTAGAGGGAACACCCGGCTGCCATCCAAAGAGGGACATCTCTCCTAATGGGTGCCTTGTCTTTTGCATCCAACACTGAAGCTACGACTATTGTGACATCGGCCTCTCCTCATCACGGAAGAAGATTGGCTGCGGTGGTTGCTACTCCTAATTCGAACAATTGCTTCAGTTACCTAGTCAACGTCCATATGAACGCTTTCTATGAGACATTGAGTGGCGTAATGAAGCTAGTTCTTGACAAGCATTTAGATTTTAGTGATGCAAAAAATATTGTCTTTGCCAATATCAAGACCATCCATACTTTAAAAGGTGAAGAACCAGCCACATTGTTGGAATAAATTTTAATCGGACTAGAGCAACCTGTCAATGTATACCTACAGCTATAGTGAAAGGGAGATGACACCTCTAATCCAGACTGAATATGACTCAATCACAGCCTAATTCATGGAGTGTCAAACACTCTTTGAAGAACATATGAAGATTCATAGAGAAAATAGTGTTGAGCTGGCAAATGAACTAAATAAGAACACTTCCACCATGCATCTTCATTAATCCGCTTATGACAATTATGTTGTCGAGATAGCACAACTCGAGGTTTAGATCAAGGAGTCCTAGGAAAGACTAAAAGTATTGTGAGGCAAACATCAAGAATAATCAGTTCAACATGACTCAATGGATGGTCAACTTCTTGAGCTTGCGAACTAAAACTGAACTTGATCAAGCTCGAGATAAAATAATGGAGGCATACGCTCCTTTGGATCCATTTGCAGCTGTATAAACCAGGATGACTTCAGCTAAAGAGAGGGCTGAGTCGAACAAGGACTAACAACTTGCTCGATTGAGGCAAACTATTATCGATCTTTCAGCAAAGCTGTGATGATTTAAGAGATTTTTTTCTTATTTTGTACCTTTTGTATTGTAAGCCTTTTTGGGAATGAATAACAATCTTTGGCTTCTCAAATTTAGCATAGACTTATTATCTATTGCGTACCTTAATATCAAATGCAGATAATAAGTTAGAAAGAATAACACTATCAGAGGTAATGTGAATGTGATTGGTTTTTCAAATAAATCCTATTATATATATCTGCTCAGAGGTGATGTGGATATGTTAGAATATTTTAGTGAGGATCTTTTAGTGGACTTGATACCCATGACATACTTATACCAAGTACATGTACCAAGTTTGAGGATGAAAATACTATCATAGGTGATATGAACGCGATAAATTATATATTTGTGGAAAAAAAATTATAAACCCCCTAACCAAAATATATGATTATAGATTAAATTATTATTATTCAGGATTAATTATTGGACTTATAATTAACTACTGTGATTTTGATTCAATTGTTGTACTTTACCGTTGTTTAAATATCTAGAGTACTACACTAGTTTCTGCCGTCCAAAAAATATTATACCCTTGACCTAAACGTACCAATCTTCTATTCTGACCTTTGTGTCACTCATAAATACCCTCTCTTATGCTTTATTTTAATCGCACAACAATCGCAAGACAATATCTAATAATAAATCTAACTTTTGCATCTTTGTCCATTTCAATTAAAATTGGAGACACAACCTCGACCCGTTTTGTGTAACCCAATTTATGACAATAGTCTATTCTGAGTCTACTACGTCCATGACACTTATGTCCTACCCAATTTAAATCTTATGCACTTCCAATTAATTAAAGAATATTATTGACACTAATTTTAACTAAATTGGTGAATGAATCAACCTAACCCAAAACTTGATCCAACACCAACCCAAACCCCACTCACACCCTCATGGTTCATACAAAATACCACACACCAATTTTCCCTCCTACAACACACCAAACATAGCATTTTTCCACATCCAATCCACTTTTTTCCTTCTTGTGCAAGTTCTAAACTATTGGAAACTTTTGTGCAAATAGCTAGCCTTGTGTCCACCTCCTATTGGTTGGAGCAAATAAAGACGACCCATTCTTAATAGCCTTGACCGGGCTTGGCACCCTCATCTCTCACCTTTTTGTATGGCACTATACAACAAAATATGCCTACAATGCATCCCAACCCTTCATTCAAACCCCCACACATCTCCACCACCCACTTTCTTCATGACAAACCACCCTCTCCTTAGGAACCTAGCCGGCCCTAATCCCAATGCTCCCTCTCTCTTCATTAAATATATCACCTCTCTTTCATTTCATTACACCTACTTCCTCTCCTCCTTCATAAAACCTCCACCCTCACCATCATAATTCTCCTCCTCTGCCCAACCCGAAAACATCATCACCACCATCACCATCACCATCACCACCACCATCAGTCATCATCACCATCACCACCTCCATTAGCCAACATCACCACCGTCATCACCATTCCCATCACCTTTCTCCCCTACCTCCATGACTGCTGCTACCTCCTCCAGCCGCCACCCTCGCCTCCACGACCACCCCCACTGCCACCAGCTCCACGACCACCACTATTCCCACCTCCATCTCCTCCTCCATGACAACCACCACACCGCGACCACCACCATTACCACTGCTAACCAATACCACCACTGCCATCAGCCAACATCATCTCGACCACCACCATTGTCCCTTTCACCACTGCCACCGAGCTCTACCCCCATCACCACCACCACCATCATCTCCTCGACTACTAACGACCACCACCAACGACAGCCACCACCTTTACCCTCATCCCGACCATCATCTTCACCCTCATTACCACGACAATCACCATCGTCACCATCATCACCTTCACCTCTCCTCCCTCCTCTCAAAACTGACCCCATCCTCTTCATCTCCCCGACCTCCCTCACTACTCCGACCACACCATCAACCCCCATGACTACCACCAACAGCCACCACTCCCTCCACCGTGCTACGAATGCTGTATTTACTATTACGTTGCTGCTGTTGTATGAGCTGCTGTTGTTGTCGCAATTGCTCTGGCCTCCCTGGACGGAGCAGGCCATCAGAGCACCCCCCTCCGATAACCTCTGACCCCGATGACTCCTACCATCCTCTGGCAAGGAACCTTGAGCAAATCAAGCTCGCCATGACCGAGACCTCCCTCTGCGACCAAGAACGGCACAAATCAAAACAGAATTTTAATATCAATGAGCCAAATTTATGACACGATTACACCCTCCTCGCTCATCCAATCCTCAAACTACCACCTCTGGTTAACTCTCCACTTGACCTTCTTCCAGCGCCTTTAATTACTTTATTTTACTTTGATCTAGGTTGGTAGTCAATTAAGCTCCAACAACCAAGAATAACAGTTTTCAAAACATTAAAATTCTCTGATACGGATTTGGTCCCGTCAAACCGAGCAACCACGTCATGTACTGATTTTACCGAAAGGCGCGTGCAATATTTCTCAATGTGTGGGCTTTTACGAAACTCGATTCGGACGTATGTGTATGCCGAAATCAACCCGTATCCATCAGAAGCCCTCCCGTATCGGTGTTTTATAAATTGTCCAATTACTTTGTGCACGCTCGTCGTATCGTGATGAAACTGGCACCATTGGACTCGCGATGTTCGACTTGTCCTGTGACCTAAGTTTTGTCTAATTCTGAGGTAGCATACAGATCACCGTTTCGCGGGCCCCATGATCCGTTCCAACGGGCATTTTTGTGATCGGCTCACCGGAATTCAAATCTGGATATACCATTGAGTTTGTATCATTGTTTAAAATTTGTTTAACCTATAATATGCTATTTTTAGGGACCTTTGCTTCTGGCACATTTTTTGGTGTAAGGCGGGCCCCACTTGTGGCTTCCGTGTTGACCAGAAACTATATTTTTGCCCTTGTGTCCAAATTGGACGTCTGAATCTGCTTTTTTGAGTATCTCAGTTATTCTGGGACTATTGGTGATATTTGTGACAACATCCAGGTATATCTGCTCTAGTTTCTATCTTGCGCTGCTACTTCCTTGGCGAGTTCATGTTCGAATCTTTGCCTGACTTCCAGGCAAGTATATCTTGCCTTGTTGTAATATTTAAATTTAGTTATTATTATTCATATACTTTATGCTATGAATATTTTATAACTGTGCACTTCTGAGTATGCTTCAGGTGCAGTCAACGAAGGCGTCGACGTTAGGAGTTGTGTTTAACCTAGCATCTAGTGGATGTACCATAAGTGACAGTGTTATCATTATAACTCTGAGGTCTTAACACATATCATTCAACGTCACAGAGTGAGTTCATGATAGGATACGGGCTTACGCACTTGACTGGCCATCGGTGCGAGTAGCACGTATGATGGTATTTAGCGTAGTTGTATGGTTCTTAGTAACTTGCATATAGTTACGAGATGTCCACATCGCACTTGAGACTTGTACATTGGCATTGGATGGAGAGGACAACTGGTAAGCTTATGTGACACCACCACTTATCATTTATGTAGATTTTGCATTCTAAGGAGTGATACAGACATTATTATTTATGCAGATTTTGCGTTCTTCGGAGCGATACGGACGTTATTATTTATGTAGATTTTACGCTCTTCAGAGCATTGGACGTTATTATTTATGCAGATTTTACGCTCTTTAGAGCGTTGGACATTATTATATATGAAGATTGCCCCAAAATAGGGGTCATATGTGGCATATACTAGCCAGTCATGATGATCGATAAATTACGTCAGCATATGTCTAGCCTTCACTTCTTATATGCTCTAAGTTGTCCTCAAATTGTATTCACATAGATGGATAGTTTACCCTGATTTACTTTACTCAGTATTTACATTATGGCATGTACTATTTGTATCTTGTTATGTCCTTCTGAGGACCTGGTACCCTTCCAGGTTATTTGAGCATGTTGCATGATGCTTGTTCTAGTAGAGTGCTGGACATCGTTGCAGGTATCTTTACATCTTTCTACTATTACAATCATGAACTACTTTCTATTTTGATTCTACTTTTATAGCCTAGTGTTTATAGGCCTATATTGTTCTTTTGGCCTATTCGAACGGATGTATAATTGGGCTGTAGACTAATAATTGCTTATCGTTCCTTTTTGAGATTTATTTACCATGTATTATGATTTAGTTTAGTCGTTGGATATTAGAAATAGATATTTAGCTTGATCACTTAACCTTGGACATCGTAAGTACACTTCGTTGGGTCCATTAAATTGGAAAGCCCTACGGAGTCGTACCAGCTGACCATTGTCACGTATTTGGTCCTATACGTTTTGGGACTGGGGCGTGACATGGTTTTAGTGGTGGCCCATGCAGGTTAGAGCATATCGTTTCGGTTATGTTACTGTACCGAACGAGCCTGCAACTTAGGATTAATGTTGAATAAGATCTCAATCCATAACTGATTTAAAAACTCCTCTTGTATTCGATTGTCGCCCTTGGACTTCATTATTGCATTCGTTCATTTATTGTCGACATCGTTATTATTGTTTCTTATCTTCATTATTTTGGGGAGATGGATGCTCGCGCACGGTGATTTCCTCCAGGAACATATCCTAGTTAAGACGGAAGAAGGTATGATTGATGTGATATTTTTTTAGAATATGGTTACCCTTAGTAGGATTGGTTGATAGGTTCTTTCTAGATGTTAGAGCTAGTATAGATTGTTAGCATAAGAATTGAACCTAGTAGTAGACATCTGGAACTGATAAAACCCTACCTTTCCTTAAGGTAGCAGTAATTTGTAAGTATTAGAAGCTAGAAAGATTGTTTGATTCTAAGGCTCTAGAATAATTTGGAAAATACATAGCTAGATGCTAGGGATTAGTTGTAGCCCCATGATAGTGATACAAGAAATTAGTTGTAGTCTCATGATAGTGATACAAGCAATGACATTATGAACTTGAGAAAACAGAATTTTAGACTCACATCTAGAAGAAATTATCGGATACTAATAAAAATAGGGTATGAAATAGAACTTTATGTAGCAAGCCATAGTGGTTAATCTCTAGTTGCCTTGTGACTTCCAGTACCAGACCTAGAAAATTTTCACCCTTTAGATAAAGATGATTATATGACTAGGCTAAAATAGATACATGGATTACTTGATTGGTTGTTGATTGACTTGACAACTTAGGTACTAGGGTATAGCTTCTGGAATCAGATTAGATATACTTGATTTGTTTGGGTTGCCAGTGTCTATTGGGCTCGTGGTTTTCACCTTTGATAACTCGATTAGTTGAGCTAGTATCTGAAATAGAGCAATTAGATTAAAGGATGAGAGTATCGATAGATGTTATAGCCTTGAGTTGTGTCACGACCCGATTTCGTAGAATCGTTAGGGCGTCCCCCGAATTGTGACCGCCGTACGGGCCTGGGGTTGCGCCCGTACAAGGCTTTAATGTTTTGCATAACGAGCACATATTCAGAGTACGCAGATAAATTGAAATACAGATTTAAAACATGGAAAAGTTCTCTTTATTGATAATGGACATCTATTATAAACTCTTGAACGAGTCAGCTAATTTGTCGCACGGGCTTACAAAAGTGTTGACTCAAAATGAGATAGCAGTCCTGTACATTACATCCCTTTACTAAACTTCAAAATGATAAAGACCTCTGAGCTGGAGGACGGCTTTCCCACGGAGCTGCATTGTGTATATAGAGTTGCAAGCTCCTGTCTTCAAGTACTTCAAAATGCGGCGTGATTAGAGGATGCGCCTACAGCTGGACTGGATCGGGAACACGACTTTGACTCCTCGCTCGGTTCGCCTTAGTGCGGAGAACCTATTTCAACGAGGGTCAGTATGTCGAAACATACTGGTAAAGGCGAGCTAAACCCAACTATACCAATCAACACGTTGTTTTAATGAAGCATGCATATTTTTGTGGATTTCTATCTTGCCTTAGTTTATTTTACAAGTAAGCAGCATATAGAATTTACTAAAATGAACTTGCCACCGTTCGGTAGATTTTACCTGCCCGTCTGAACCACCTGCACAATACTTACCATGCCTTCCCTGCCACGAAGACACAAATTAGTTTGCAACAGGTTTAAATATATAAGAGATCACTGGCGTATGCCATAATGGACGATAGTCTTTGATGAGAATGGTATGCAACGAAAGTACAAGGGGCGTTGCAAGCCATTCCGCCAAGAACAAGAGACTAAACAATAGGTCTCGCCCGGACCGGATCGATGCCAGTGCCCAGCACCGTCCGCGAGACCGTGACCCTGTGCACAAGTTGTCCGTGATCGAACGATATGTTTATAAGTTAACAATTTATGCAGTTGAGGCAAAAGAGTACAAGACAAGTAAGTACAAGACAAGCAAGTACAAGACAAGTAACAATTCATGATTTATTCCCAAACGAATAAGCATGCAATTAAGTATCCGTTCATGAAGTTTATTGACAAGCATAATGTACCAAGTCTAACTCTTTTTATCTTGGTATCTTTTAGTCATTACTTGGTATCGTTTGATCGGGGCAAAGAAGAATGCAAGATTTATTAGGTATTGAGACTTGGAAGCAGGGCTAGCTAATCGGGATGGTAGCTGCTCACTTAGATGGTTGAAAGAGAGAAGGAAAGAGGCGCTTCATGACTCCACTCGTAAGCCACCTACCGCTCGTTCACCTGCATTACGAATAGCTCGATCAATACCTCTTCCACTCTTTCCAATCTCGGAATTGAAGTGCAGTTCAATAAACGAAAATAATGAAATCCATCGAAATTGTTCAAGAAAAACAAGCAAATTCAAAAACTAACTCAAAGCACGAAAGCAACAAGTGAGAATTGAAATTCGAGGCAATAAAAGATAGCAGCGGAGAGGTCCCTCCTGACTCTGCCACTAAGTTGATCCCGGGGGCACGGTCCACTGAATATGGGAATTAATTCTGAAGAAACAAATCCATAACGAGGATGAGTTCTTGTTTCAATCTATCCCGATCGAACGATACCGTCTTGTGTTTCTTAGCCGCGCTTCCCGCACCGGGGGAACGGGGCGCTACATCCTACCCAACTAATTAGAAGTTTCATCCTCGAAACTTAGGAATAGAACCTACCGTTAGGGAACATTACGTTGAGGATGGCGATCATGACTCAATAAACAATCACGAACAGAATGGTCTGATCCGCCACAGGATAGGCATAACCCAAGTTTCAGACGATATTTATCGATTGCATGCCCCAGTTTTTTACAGAATCTACAAGGCTAGTTTGCTTTCTGCTTTTTGCCATCATTGTGACGCTTTGTAGCGTTGTTTCCTCTCTCGTTGCTTTGGCGTTTGTGATTGTAGGTACGCACAGCGCCGGCAGGAACGTGAGGATAGTGTGGTTCAAGCGATAGGGCATGATTCATGACTTCACGCATTGTCCGATACTGATGAACAACTACGTGTGCATGGATGGCAGGGCGTAGTCCACCTTCAAACCTTCTAGCTCGACTCGCTACATCAGGTAAATAGGCCCTAGCGAATTTGGAGAGTCGGTTGAATTCGGCAGAGTACTGTTTAACTGTCATGCTGCCTTGCCTCAGTTGCACGAACTCGTTCTCCATCTGACGTTGTACTGGAGGGGGTATAAACTCCTCTTCAAATACGGCACGAAAAGTCGTCCATGAGATCGTCTCCTCTCCATGGTCAAATTGGAGAGATCGTCGATGCACGTCCCACCAATCGTGCGCGTTGAGGCGGAGCTGTAGTTGCGTGCAGGCAACGCGCTTCTCTTCGGGGACCTCTAGCAAAGCAAAGTGGTCTTCAAGTTCGGCCAACCAATCTAGAGCCATGATTGCGTCCTCAGTCCCGTTGAATGGAGTATTGCAGACTTTCTTGAAGTGGCCAAAGTCGAAGGCAGTCACGTCCCTCGGCCTTGGAATTCGTGGTGTCTCTACTTCAAGCACGGGCTGTTCCACCGGAGTCGCTGGCGTTGCCACAGACTGGTTGGAAGCCAAAGTCTGCACGATCTGTTGTAGGGCATCTACCTGCTTTTGTTGGACTGAGAATCGAGCTTCTATATTGTCTTGAAACTTGAGCTGACTCTCCTCCGCCCGCTTCTCGGCCCGTTCATAGCGAGCCTCGTCCCTTTGTTAGTTTGCCTCCAACATCCACAATATTTGCTGGATGGATCGATGCTTGGCATGGCTCGCTGGCTCCTTGAACTTCCCGAAGTGTCCGAACTACTTTCTTGGCCTTGCGTTTCGTCCGGTGCTAGCGCTGCAGATTGCGCTGGTGCCATTCCTTCAAAAGAAGGTAAATTACATTAGAATCATAATGTATTATGGACTCATTGCATGAATGTATCTTATTTTGGCCTAGCGGGTTCAAGAGTTCGCACAGGAATTTGATCGTTAAAGGAACTTTTCCAGTACGAGAGTCTAAGGAACTTGAATCTGTGCTCTGATACTATTATGTCACGACCCGATTCCGTGGAATCGTTGGGGCATCCCCCGAATCATGACCGCCGTGCGGGCCTGGGGTTGCGCCCGCACAAGGCTTTAATTTTTTGCATAACGAGTACATATTTAGAGTACGCAGATAAATTGAAACACAGATTTGAAACATGGAAAAGTTCTCTTTATTGATAATGGACATCTATTATAAACTCTTGAACGAGTCAGCTAATTTGCCGCACGGGCTTACAAAAGTGTTGACTCAAAATGAGATAGCTGTCACGCCCCGGACCCGCCCACTCACCTTGATACATAACGCCGACGCGGAGCGGGGCATTACATACTTACCAACCAACAAAAAGTTTCGTCCTCGAAACTTCAAGGATAAACTTCTCGATATTCCGAGTAGCGATAGTGCCATCCCTCGCCGTACTCAATCGAAACAATCAAGCAATTCAAGTTCAGAAAATATTTGCACTTTGAGAATATCTATGGACTTATTGTATGGAATGCTCTTTGCAATACCATATTGATATAACTCAGAGACAAGCAATGGTTTAGGCCAGAGAATCGATTCCGCTCTGATACCATTATGTCACGCCCCGGACCCGCCCGGGCCGCCGCTCCGCCCCGCCCCACCCTGTACGGCCGGGATTAACGAACCGGGCACGAATTACCGTGCCTCGGCGCGCCGGACGCGAATCACCACGTCCGTCCCACAGGTGCGAGGGAGGAAAGGAGCTAAGCGAATGGCCCGTTCGAGCTTTCGGGGGACGTGATGCCGCACGGGCCTGGGGTTGTGCCCGTGCAAGGCCAATCGTTTAAGTTGATAGTTGGCTATCATCGCATCAATCGATTAAGCAGCAGAAAGGGACTTGTTGTAATGCAATACATTTAGCCAACTGAGTGTTCGGGACAATCGAGGCAACTTGGGTTTTCTTTAGCAAAGGCACACGTTCGTTCCATACATTATGCCCCCTTATACGATAGCATCCTCGGGGCAACAATCAAAACCAGGATTCCGGATCTTTGGGACTGTGGCACGCCTATCGCTCCCTCGGACGATCCAGTACCTGCAAGCAAGTAAACTGTTGGTAGGTCAGCACTTTATACAAGTACTGGTGAGATAAATCAACTGAACAGAAACAAGCATTCACTCAAACCAACACTAAGTAATCATGTTATAAAACATTATATTACTAGTGATCTTTCTAGTTTTACCTAGGTTCGTTTCATGCAGTTCTAGCATAGTCATATTACATTGCTTTGGAAACATGTTTGGAAACAGAGTTTCCTATTGAATATGCAAGCAAGCAAGCCGCTCATGTTCTAGGGTGTGCACAGCGTATCTCATGCGACTCCAGGGTCAGATGCAAAGCTAGACACACAATGCACAATCTTAGGGGCAGTCATCTATCCAAGCTAACACAATGACTTAGCTATATACAGGGCGGTCCCCGAGTATCTCAGGATCGGCAGCTGGTTGTACAGCATACCAATGACTCTTTATCTGATGCTAGAGGCAGTTGTGGCTCATGGTTGCTTTCCACTATCTCTGTAGCAGCCGTGACACATGCAGCTCAGCTTTTCACCAATAGCCATTGTCCGACCGCATGCGAATGCATAAAACACTATCAAATAAACTCTAGTATGCTGACGAGACGAACCATCAGAATACAATCGTTGTTGCGGGGCAATCCGACTTATCACTTGAACACGTTCAGGCACAGTATGGTTCTCTCGAAGCATAGACGATAGTGAATATGTTCATGCATTCTAAGCAAGCGTTCAGGATTCTCGTTAGTAGACTTTGTTTCAAAGATAAGCTAGGTGAGTTCGTTCATTAACATGCAAGGCAGGTTCTATCATTCTCTTATGAAAATATTGCAAGCAAAAACTCAGGTTATTATTAAGGCGTGCAAGAATCAAAGAACGAAGTTCTGCCCACTCACCTTAATACATAATGCCGACGCGGAGCGGGGCGTTACATACTTACCAACCAACAAAAAGTTTCATCCTTGATACTTCAAGGATAAACTTCTCGATATTCCGAGTAGCGATAGTGCCATCCCTCGCCGTACTCAATCGAAATAATTAAGCAATTCAAGTTCAGAAAACATTTGCACTTTGAGAATATCTATGGACTTATTGTATGGAACGCTCTTTGCAATACCATATCGATATAACTCAGAGACAAGCAACGGTTCGGGCCAGAGAATTGATTCCGCTCTGATACCATTCTGTCATGCCCCGGACCCGTCCGGGCCGCCGCTCCGCCCTGCCCCGCCCCGTACGGCCGGGATTAACGAACCGGGCATGAATCACCGTGCCTCGGCGCGCCGGACGCGAATCACCGCGTCCGTCCCGCGGGTGCGAGGGAGGAAGGGAGCTAAGCAAATGGCCCATTCGAGCTTTCGGGGGACGTGATGCCGCACGGGCCTGGGGTTGCGCCCGTGCAAGGCCAATCGTTTAAGTTGATAGTTGGCTATCATCGCATTAATCGATTAAGCAGCAAAAAGGGACTTGTTGTAATGCAATGCATTTAGCTAACTGAGTGTTCGGGACAATCGAGGCAACTTGGGTTTCCTTTAGCAAAGGCACACGTTCGTTCCATACATTATGCCCCCTTATACGATAGCATCCTCGGGGCAACAATCGAAACCAGGATTCCGGGTCTTCGGGACTGTGGCACGCCTATCGCTCCCTCGGACGATCCAGTACCTGCAAGAAAGTAAACTGTTGGTGGGTCAGCACTTTATACAAGTATGAGATAAATCAACTGAACAGAAACAAGCATTCACTCAAACCAACACTAAGTAATCATGTTATAAAATATTATATTACTAGTGATATTTCTAGTTTTACCTAGGTTCGTTTCATGCAGTTCTAGCAGAGTCATATTACATTGCTTTGGAAACATGTTTGGAAACAGAGTTTCATATTGAATATGCAAGCCAGCAAGCCGCTCATATTCCAGGGTGTGCGCAGCGTGTCTCGTGCGACTCTAGGGTCAGATGCAAAGCTAGACACACAATGCACAATCTTAGGGGCAGTCATCTATCCAAGCCAACACAATGACTTAGCTATATGCAGGGCGGTCTCCGAGTATCTCAGGATCGACAGCTGGTTGTACAGCATACCAATGACTCTTTATCTGATGCTAGAGGCAGCTGTGGTTCATTGTTGCTTTCCACTATCTCTGTAGCAGCCGTGATACATGCAGCTCAGCTTTCCACCAATAGCCATTGTCCGACCTCATGCGAATGCATGGAACACTATCAAATAAACTCTAGTATGCAGACGAGACGAACCATCAGAATACAATCGTTGTTGCGGGGCAATCCGACTTATCACTTGAACACGTTCAGGCACAGTATGGTTCTCTCGAAGCATAGACGATAGTGAACATGTTCATGCATTCTAAGCAAGCGTTCAGGATTCTCGTTAGCAGACTTTGTTTTAAAGATAAGCTAGGTGAGTTCGTTCATTAACATGCAAGGCAGGTTCTATCATTCTCTTATGAAAATATTGCAAGCAAAAACTCAGGTTATTATTAAGGCGTGCAAGAATCAGAGAATGAAGTTCTGCCCACTCACCTTGATAACGCCGACGCGGAGCGGGGCGTTACAATAGCAGTCCTGTCCATTACATCCCTTTACTAAACTTCAAAATGATAAAGACCTCCGGGCTGGAGGACGGCTTTTCCACGGAGCTGCATTATGTATATAGAGTTGCAAGCTCCTATCTTCAAGTACTTCAAAATACGGCACGATCAGAGGATGCGCCTACAGCTGGACTGGATCGGGAAGACGACTTCGGCTCCTCGCTCGGTTCGCCTTAGTGCGGAGAACCTGTTTTAACGAGGGTCAGTATGTCGAAACATACTGTTGAAGGCGAGCTAAACCCAGCTATACCAATCAGTATGTCTAGCCTACACTTCCCATAGGCTCTAGGTTGTGCTCAAATTGTATTCATATAGATGGATAGTTTACCATGATTTACTTTACTCAGTATTTATATTATGGCATGTACTATTTGTATCTTGTTATGTCCCTCTGAGGACCTGGTACCCTTCCAGGTTATTTGAGCATGTTGCATGATACTTGATCTAGTGGAGGCCTGGACATCATTGTAGGTATCTTTACGTCTTTCAGCTATTACAGTCATGTACTACTTTTTATTTTGATTCTACTTTTATAGCCTAGTGTTTATAGGCCTATATTATTCTTTTGGCCTATTCGAACGGTTGTATTATTAGGCTGCAGACTAATAATACGTATCATTCCTTCTTGAGATTTATTTACCATGGATTGAGATTTAGTTTAGTCGTTGGATATTAGAAATAGATATTTAGCTTGATCACTTAACCTTGGATAATGTAAGTGCACTTCGTCGGGTCCATTAAATTGGAAAGCCCTACAGAGTCGTACCAGCTGGACGTTGCCACGTGTTTGGTCCCATACGTTTTGGGAGTGGGGCATGACAATAATACAAAGGTAATATGGACATGGTCATTTTCTTTAGTATATCTGGATCTACTTGAGAATTTTGAGGACCCACTACTGTGAGACTCGTCTTTCAGTATCTGTATTGGTATATGGATACATATTTTATATTATAAATATATTTTTGGATCTCATGGAATCTCAAAATTTTCTCAAATTTGAAACTTTACTACTTGACCGACATACCGGCGGTATACTCCGATATACCGATGGTATACCGTTTGTCAGATATTTGTTTTACTTTTGAGATATTTTTGAGATATTTTCGTGAGATATTTTCATGAATAATATTCGACACTTTCTATTATCCATTGGTTTCTTGGTTTTGTTTTGAGTGGTCAAGATTGATTTAACTCGTGACGTACATCACTGACGAGGTAGATCGGACGGTCACGATAAGATCACCTCATACATACATATATATATATATGAATTAATTTTCTCTCTGCTCTCTCTTTTCTTTCTTTCTTTACTTTTTCATTTCTTCTTATTTTCTCGTGATAGCTAGGAGCTTGGTCTTGAGGCCTAAGAGTGTGGTTTTCGAAGTCCTCTTGGTAATGGAGTTGAAGGTTTAGGCTGGGTGTTTGACTTAAGCAAGTACATCTCGCCAAAATTTTGAACGACTTTACTGCACTTTTCTATTTTCTTGGTAGTCTATGCTTAGAATTTTATGATAATGGTTTTGTTAAATATGTTTCTCTAATTATTTCCCGCCATGGGCTATTACATAAATTGGTTTGAGCTTGTTTTGAGTTTTTTGGTAGAAACTATGATATTTACTGTTTAGGTAACTCGGTGTCGAAAATGATAACCAGAGTGATTTTCATGAGACTTAGTATATATGCTATATGAGACTTACTATTAAACTTGACATCTTGCTAGACCAGTTTCTGTTAAATTTTGAAACATGATTTCGGTTTCGAAATACCCGTCGTGATTGGACTTTCCCTGTAATTGCCTATGAGAACCGGCACACTGACGGTATAACAATTTGGCCCGACTTGGAATCCTAGAAAGTTGCTGTGATGCAAACCGGCATATCGACGGTATATTAGTGTATACCAATAATATACCGATGTATACTGACGATATACTAATTTGTTGAAATTGAAAACTTACTGTATTTTTGCTTTCTCTGGACCAGCATACCGACGGTATACTTGTGTATACAGACGGTATACCTGTGATGTACTCTTTTTCATGTGCTTTGTTTTTATAGTATTTTTTTATTTTTTTGCATGTCACCTTGGTGCATATACTTTTAGTATGATTACTTGTGACTTATAGTGCCTAGACTTGATCTTGGTGTACCATAATTTACGTGACCTGTCTCTTGTATAGCTAGGGGATGATTTACACCCTAGATGCATTTGATTGTGTTTTCCATGACTAGTCTCTTGTATAGCTAGGGGATGATTTACATCCTAGATGCATTTGACCAGGTAACCTCGTTTGTTAGGGGATTGATTTACACCCTATATACTTGTGATAGTGACTCGTAGTAGTTCACTCGTGGTCATTGTAAATGACATGCGTGATAGTGACTCGTAGTAGTGCACTCATGTTTATTATCCCTTACATGCATGGCAGTGACTTATAGTAGCGCACTAGTGATACTTTACCCAATATATTATCTGTTGTGGCTTGTTATAGCGTACGCTAGTCTTGTCTATAACCATATGGTTGTATTCTTTTCTTACTTTGTGCGTGTGTTTGTTAAAATATAGTCTGGTCTCGCATATCCCTGCGGGGTGTATTATATCTAGGATGAATTCTGCCTAATGCCAAACCCGGAATCCTGAAATAAAATGTTAAGGATTATAACTAGAGTGAATAACTAAATTATTGGGAGGGGAGAATCTCTAGGTTGCATGCAGTCCAGAGTGAATAACTATAGTGAATAACTTTGTCTGCCCCCTTTCTCCAGTATTCTGGTTCTGGGCATGACATGGTTTTAGTGGTAGTCCATATAGGTCTAGTTTTCAGACGTGCGGGGGATATTAGTGATTAAATATCTCAATCCTAACTTATTCCTTCTTGATCACTTTTTGGACTATCCTATACCTCTGAACTTTGACCTATTATCTGCTTTCATCCTTGCTCTATCATGTTCCTTGATTCGATCCTTATGTCCTTTGACTTTCAGGGGCACTGTCCCTGATCCTTCTGATTAGATTATTCGGGTACAGACCCTGGCAGATCAACATCCATATAGTCACCCAATACTTAGGGCTCAGCCTCAGCATCCAGGAGAAGAGTCGAGGATAGATCCAGAGTCAGAGCAGTATATTTAGCCTGATTCTCTTGCAGTACCAGTGTATCCTGATCAGCTATGGCAACCATATATTGTTCGAGCACTGATAGACATTTTGACGGGGTTCATAGTGACTCATCAGCGATAAAGTGACGTTCACACTTAGTTAGTTCAGACGACCTTGGAGCGAGGTGGTTCTCAGATATATAATTCTGTGAACAACTTCAGGCGTCTCCATCCCCTATACTTCTATGGTACTGAGGATGCAATTGCGTCTGATATATGGCTCAAGGATACTGAGGCTATACTCGAGGCAGCAAGAGTTGCTAGAATTGGCCCGTGACTGGTGGGCAGCCCAGGAGGTTTTACTGACGGCGCTGATACCATGGACGGGCTTTAGTGATAGGTTTTAGACTCGATACTTCGACGCGGTGTCGCGTTATAATTTACATAAGTGGTTTAACAACCTTAGGCAAATAGCAAGGACCGTCGATGGCTATGCGACGGAGTTCTGTAGGCTCAGCCAGTTTGCTCCCACTTTAGTGGCGACCGAATTGGAACGAGATAGAAGATTCTAGCAGGGACTTCATCTGGAGATCATACTAGTGGTGGAGCAGCATAAGTTCTAGACTTTTGACGCTGTGATGAGAGCGACAAGGAGGCGCGGGTATACCTCTCAGAGGATAGTCTACATGATTGGGGGCCAGAAGAAGCCTCATATTCAGAGGTAATCTTCTACCAAGTCTTCGGCACCAGCTCCGGTAGTTTGAGCTTTGTCAATCGGATCTTCGAGGACAATGGTCCTGGTGGCATCATTCCAGCAGTCTTTATAGACTCGTCCTCAACAGAGGCAGACTTCTTCGGTTGGGTGTTCCCACTGTGGAATCCGGGCCATGTCTTTTAAGAGTGCCGTAAGGTGCAACGCTTTTATTGGGTGTGTGGTGGAGCAGACCACATGGTGAGTACTTGTCCCCAGAGGGCTCCAGCTGGATCATTATCTGTCCAGTTAGCAGCTCCGTAGTTCAGGGCACCAGCGCCTGTTCAGCAGTATCAGGGCTCAAGGCCTTTACCGATATAGTCCCAAATATTTTAGCAGTAGAGTCCACAATAGTATGCTCAGGCCCATGCTCATATCAGGTCGAGAGGCCAGCAGCAGAGGAAGGCAGTGCCCAGAGGGCAAGGAGTCAATTTTGGGATGTCATATGAGGAGGCACTAGCGGCTGGAGATATGGTTGCAGGTACCATTCTCTTACATTCGCATTTAGCTTCAGCATTGTTTTATTCTGACGCATCGCACTCATTTATTTTTGCATGATTTGCAACATGAGTAAGCTTGGTGTCTAAGTCATTAATGGTCTCGTGGTAGTAGATATAGTTTAGTAGTAGATATAGTTTATGTCTCGTGTCGAGTCGTAGTATGCGGTAGAGAGTTTCTTGCTAGACCGATAGAGTTTTCTATAGGTGATTACAATTTAGTCCTAGGTATGGATTGGTTGAGTGCGTGACACTCGACGATATATTGCCATGCTGGCAATTTTATCTTTCGTGTCCCTAGCGAGGAGGAGTTCTTATTTTCGAGAGGCGAGGTGGAGTCTCCATCAGTTATTCTGAGGATGGAAGTAGACGAAGAGGTACAGTTTCCCAGAGTTGTTTGCGAGTTTTTGGATGTGTTTTCCGATGATCTTCTAGGCATGCCACCAGTTCGAGACATGGAGTTCTACATTGATTTGATTCCAGGGGTGGAGCTAGTTTCAGAGCAAATCTACAAGATGTCACCATCAGAGTTGGAGATTCTGTACCAAATGATTGAGGAGTTGAGGACCAAGGGATTCATTTGTGCTAGTGGATCTTCTTGGGGGGGGGGGGCATTACTTCTTATTAAAAAGAAGGATGGTTTATTGCATTTATGTGTTGATTATCGTACATTAAATACGATAACCATTAATAACAAGTATCCCTTGTCAAGGATAGATAACTTATTTGATCAAAGTCAGGGAGCAGGATATACCCAAGACAACGTTCGATATTGATATGGCCATTGGGAGTTTCTTGTTATGCCATTTGGAGGGAGCAATGCGCCATCAATATTCATGGATCTCATGAATCGCATCTTCATGCCTCACCTAGACCAGTTTGTGATAGTGTTTATTGATGATATCCTGGTCTATAATTGGACTAAGGCAGAGCATAAGCGTCATCTTCGCATAGTTCTTTGGACTTTTTGGGAGCATCATCTATATGTGAGGTTTAGCAAGTGCAATTTTTGGCTAGATTGTATCTTATTCTTAGGTCACATCATTTTCAGTGGAGGCATAGAGGTGGATCCTAAGAAGGTATAGGCTATTGAGAGTTGGCCAGTACCTTGTAAAGTTTCAGAGGTGCACAGTTTTCTGGGATTAGCAGGCTACTACAGACGGTTTGTGGCAGACTTTGCTAGAATTTTTGCATCAATGACATGACTGACCTGTAAGGACACACTCTTCGAGTGGTCAGATGCTTGTCAAATTTCTTTCGAAAAGATCAACCGGGGTTTGATTTTGGCTCTTATTTTAACACTTCCTATCAGACCAGGTCGGTTCACCGTTTACTGCGATGCATCAGGCATTGGGCTAGGGTGTGTCCTTATGTAGCATGGTAGGGTAATTGCTTATGTATCTCGACAGCTTCGAGACCATGAGAAGAACTAACCGACCGATGATTTAGAGTTAGCCGTAGTTGTATTTGCACTGAAGCTCTGGAGGCATTTTTTGTATAACGAGCGGGTGGAGATTTTCACAGATCACAAGAGCTTGAGGTGTGTTCACGCAGAGGGACCTCAACATGCGGTAGAGGAGATGGCTGGAGTTATTGAAAGATTACGATATTGATCTTCAGTACCATCTAGAGAAAGATAATATTGTTGTAGACACTTTGAGCAAGAGAGTAGAAGCTTACTTCTTGACGAAGCAACATCACATCTTGGACAATATTCAGGAGATGTGCATCGAGGTTCTATTACCTGGTGATACGGGCTTGATGGCAGGATAACAGGTCCTGTCTACTATAGTTGAGAGGATCAGGGCAGCACAGTCAGGTGATGCCAGGCTTCAGCGACTCAGAACAGATTATGAGGCAGGACGCTGAGTCGAGTTGAGCATTCACGAGGATGGAACTCTCAGGTCCGGGAGTCGTTGTGTGTCGAGTGGAGATATCCGATACGAGATTATATCAGAGGCCCATAGTTCGCAGTATTCATTTTATCCAAGAGGAACGAAGATGTATCGTGATATTCGTCAGCACTTCTGATGGAACGGGATGAAGAGAAAGATAGCATGGTTTGTCTCTCGGTATTTAGTCTATCAATAGGTTAAGGCAGAGCATCAGAGACCAGCTGGACTTCTTCAGCCTTTACTAATTTTGGAGTGGAGATGAGAGCACATTACTATAGACTTTATGACCGGTCTTCCTATATCCCTTACTGGTAGGGATATCGTTTGGGTGATAGTAGATCGACTCACGAAGGTTGCTCACTTTTTACCTTTCCAAATTGGTCAGTCCACTGGGAAGTTAGCCGAGATGTACATGAGACAGATTATCCGGTTACATGGAGTGCTGGTTAGCATAGTCTCAGATATGGATTCCAGATTTATTTCCCACTTCTGGCAGAGCCATCAGCAGAGTTTGGGCTCCCGTCTGAGGTTCAGTTCAGCTTATCATCCACAGACAGATGGCCAGTCGGAACGTACAATTCAGACCTTGGAGGATATGCTTCGATCATGTATACTGGACTTCGGTGATTCCTGGTAGGATCACTTGTACTTAGTAGGGTTCTCCTACAATAATAACTTTCATGCGAGTATTCAGATTACGCCCTTCGAGGTATTGTATGGCAGGAGATGTAGATCACTCTTAGTTTGGGATGATATTGGCGAGAGAAAGATGCTTAGACCCAAGATAATTGCTCAGTCGATTAAGGTTATCAAGCAGATCAGAGAACATCTTAGAGTAGCTCAGGATCTATCACTACCATATTTCTAGATGAGAGTATTTTTGTCATTAGCATATTATTAGTTAGTGATTTAATATTATATTTTATGCTAGTAATTAATTATATTGTGATGTGCTATTTATTTATTTGTTAGTGGGCTAGACTATTGTTATTTAGATATGTCATTAGTGGACCTATTAGTTTGTCATGACCCATTGAGTCCAACCTTGGACTAGGCCTAATTAGACCATTCCCTTAATTAATTAAGGAGATTTGATTAGTTTATGAAGAATTAGAAGCTTCCTAAAATAGCAGTTATAATTAAACCTCTTAACTACTTGTGGGGGCATTGTGGTCATTATGAATTACTTGGAGAAGTGGTTAGAGGGGGCTGACCATATGAGGGGAAATACTCTCTCTCTCTCTTCTTATTAGTTTATTCCAAATTTAGATCCCCAATTTAGTTCTTCCTCAAATTACTTTACCCCTCCACCAAATTCACCAAATTCACCAAATTTACCAAATTCACTCTCATTCTCTCTCAATTGGAGCTTGGATTGCAAGGAGCACTTGGAGAAGAAGGAATTGGCAAGGAGCACTTAGAAAAGAAGAAATTGGCAAGGAGCTTATGTTTGGATCGTCAATTGAGTAATTCATTGGAAATCCATCTCTTAATAGGTAAATTCTGAATTCCCTTCATAATTAGACTGTAATTCATGCATTTGACCATTAGAAAACCTCCCTAAACTTAGATCTATCCATAGATTGATGTTATATGACTAGATATTTGTCTACAGTTGGACATGAGTAGATCGTATTATAGTATCTTGTGATATGGTATGATACGAGGTTCATTTTTGGGAAATTTTGAGTAGTTACTCTTTAATTCTTATTGTAGTAAGTTGCATTAGTCATATATTTATATATATATATAATGGATATTTGTTATGATTTGGGAGAAATTGGTATTCAATTGAGAGCATATCATGAGTATCCTAGTTTTGCACTATAGGTGTTTGTTGAAATGACTATTAGTGTCGGTTTGTATCCACTCAACATCATTGCGTATATATGTATATATGTTAGTATATGTATATCTATACTTATATTATAATTTTTATTGGGTGTTTGTGTTGGTGATAGTTTAACTAAGATCTAGTGGGGGGTGTTGGCAGTAGTGTGGGCTATTCAGTAGAAAACTTGTACCTTAGAGTATGGATGCATGTATATATACATGTATATGTGTTTAGATGTGTATATATATATAGTTGTTGGGTATGTGTGTTTAGTGTATTGTAATTTGGTTAGTGTGTTATTGTTGTTGTGTCTGTGCTTAGGGGAAGGGAATGCTCAGGTTGCTAGCAGATTGAGAAGAGGGGTAAGTGAATGTGATGAGTGACTGTGCTATCGTGACTGTGCTCATAGCAGTAGCAGTGAGTTAGAAAAAGAGAGAGAAGATCAGTTAGCAGTAGCAGCAGCAATATCACTTATACATAGCAGTGTGAGTGTTCCAACAAATCGGGGAAGGATCACTCCTTGTAACAGCAAGGTATCAGTAACAACAGTTGTAACTTAAAGTATAGCAGTGTAGATGTGTGTTGGTGCTAGGTTCAGTCAAAAGACAACTTGAGGTATCAGCAACATGTAATATACATAGGATGAGTTGATATCTGATTAATAGAGGATAGGTGTAGGTAGCTACACAGTAGTAGTGGTGTCTGCATGTGAGCTACTTATAGCTGCAAGTTGCACTGTGATGGTTACAATGAGGTGCACTGCAGACCTGAGAGTATGGAAGAAATATGAGAATTATGTATCAGCTTTAGGTGTGATACCCATAAGTATCAGTAGTGTACGTTTAGGAGTGAATATATCTGTGTCAGTGGGGTATCTGATGTGTCTCTGTATGTTGTGTACATAGTGAGTTAATGGGGGGTAAGCAACATAGGTATGTGAGTATAAGATATTAGACATTGAGTTTAAGCATTTTAGTGTTAAGTTAACTACTAGGTATTAGATATACTAGTGTTAGTTAGGTACTACTAGTAGATATTAAAGTAATAAGATTAGGTTATGGCATAACTAAGAAAAGTATTTCTATTGTTGTAAGTCAAGGTATTAAGCTATGAGATGTGGATTAAGATGTTAGTGTTGGTTGATGGCTAAGGTACGTGTTATAGATGATATAGGTATAAATGCGAAGTTATTACTAATATGGTAATAACCCATATATATTGAATAACATATATAAATACCTTAGTTTTATGACCTAGTATAGATAATACAAGCTAGTGTCAGCTAGTTAGTGACCATTATAGACTAATTTCCTTAGTATGGACCTAAAAATTTGTGTATGACCTAGAAATCATATTTCTGACTCATATTAGTTTATTTATGTTCATTACACCCAATAACAAGATATTTTATATATAGGTTAGTGTGACACCAGTCCAGACACAGATTGGTATTGTCAGTTCAGGACCTCAGGCGAGTACATTCTCTGACAATTCCTGTTTATGATATCTTCTATATTTCTTGTATTTAGTATAGATATCCTTGACTTCTTGACACATGGTTACATTGATGGGTATTTCCTGGATCCCGTCATGAGATATTATTTCCTGTGAATCCTATGCATGTCCTATGATTTTGTATATGGGTAGACACCGATTCATGAGAAGATTAGCTCCCTTCTCATAGAATCTCGTGTCGTAGAGTGTCATGGTTGGATCTACTATACCAGTTGGGGGCGGGGAGTATTAGTTAGATATGTGATCATACCCCTCCCTGTGCATGTCTCTGTGAGTGTTAATCATACACCTCGCGTATGATTAACCAGGCTATATTCCTGTGCAAGTACCCCAGCCGATCACTAATCAAAGCTAGTACTCACTCACTTAGTTAGTTGTATTTCCTGACTCTTGTATATGATGCTCACCTCTTATATTATATACAATATTTTTATATCCTATATATTTTCTGCTCATGCTCTATTTATATTGTATATTCTCTCTATTTACTGTTATATAATCTTTATCATTTATTTAAAACTGTTGTTAGAGGTGTGCTTCACTCTAATCCTGATTGGATATATTTTTCAGATAATTTAGATGACTGGTATCCTACACACTATGGACCTCAGGACATAATTAGTATAGAATTGGAGATGGTTGCTCGGGAGGAGCCGATACCTGGAGATGATCAGCTAGTTGTAGATAGTTAGACTTTTGTATTAGATTATCTCAGTTATACATTTTGGCATGTATTATATTTGAGACTATTGTGCAAGTCTATTAGACTTGGATATGAGTTATATTGTGACTGTGATTCCTTTTCTTCTTATATTTTCTCTAGTATTATTGTGATTGAGTATTGATTATCATATTGTTCCTCCATTAGGAATTGAGATATCTTGACAGGTACATATATAGTATGAGATATTTAGATAGTATTATTGACCTAGACAATGTTCTACTGTCAATGCTGCGTCGTAGGTTGGACGTACTCACGTTCTCGTACCCTTACACTGGGTGTGGGTCTTGACTCATTTTTATGGTGGCCCATACAGGTCCAGGTTACAACTAGTGCAATATCGTAGTAGTGCTCAGGCTTAGAGTATTACTATGAGCCTGCTTTAGGATATAAGATATATGATATAGGATGAGAGTATATTCAATCACATCTAGGAACACTTCCAATTCATTACTTTTGATATCCTTATCAATCTGGTTAGTTTCTTTCTGTGAAATATTAGTCCTTCTTTGATGTTATCGTATCTTTGCACAATATTGATCCTTTTGTTTTGAATCTGTCTTTAGGATGCCTCCAAAGATCAGGTTCTATCGTTCGGGAGTATCTGTAGTTTCCTTAATTACTTTGTAGCCTGCTATTGAGAGGGCAGCAGACACTGCTCCATTATCTCCAGCTCAGAGGATCGCCTCACCAGTTCAGGTGGAGGCTTCAGTAACAGCTTTTGGGGGTGCTGTACCTCCAGTTCTGAGGACTATTCCCTCAGTAGCGGAGGATCTTCCACCTCCACCACCTATGCCAAAATACTGGACACAGTTGTTCGCATTGTTCAGAGAGATGATGGAGGCCTAGAGGGCCATATGGAGTTTCAATAGAGGCAGATGGACATAATACAGGAAGGCATTGAGAGGGCTCATCAGGTTGCCTTAGCAGTAGTCGAGAGATGTGCTCCAACCTAGCAGCATAATACCCAACCCAAGCCGATTAACATCCAGTACTTCAAGAAGATAGGACCTCGGAACTTCAAAGGGACGAAAGACGACATTTATGCGGATGATTGTCTCAAAGACATCGAGCGTATTATGCGGTTGTCTTATCTCGCAGAGGACCTGAAGATCAAGGCATTTGGACTCCAGATGACGGATATTGCTCGCAGTTGGTTCAGGAATGAACCGCTTCTTGACGATCCTGGGAAGACTTGGGAGGGTTTCAAAGACCTTTTCAAGAAGAAGTTCTTTACCCCTACTGACAGATTAGACTTGGCACGGTAGTTTCAGAACCTCCAATAGGGGATTAGGTCAGTGGAGGAGTACATCGCGAAATTTGGCAAGCTGAGCCGGTACGTAGAGCATATGGTGCAAGACCCGAATATGAGAGCGAGTCTTTTCCGGGAGGGCCTGAACTAGGAGGTGAAGGTTCTAATCTCATCTTGTCATGACACTTATTCATCGATTCTTAAAGAGGCATGCAAGGTCGAGAGGGATCTGGGATTAAGGTCTAAGAGGGATCATGATATCTTTAGTAGGGCTAGTAGCGGTGCGGGACCTGCCAAGCATCCCCAGTTCCAGTAGATATCTTTTCAACAACCACAACAGCTGCAAAGACAAACTCAGCATGTTATAACTTGTTATTTCTATAAAAAGACATGCCACATCTAGGAGGTCTGCAGGAAGAGGTTGGGTGTTTGCCTGTATTGTGGCACAGGGGAACATCATATGAGGGATTGTCTCGTATATCCTTGTCGCGCAGCTCAGAAAGCAGCTCCAGATCAGAGAGCACCGGTGAGACCACATGTGGGTCAGCAGAGAGGACCTCCACTTCTGACATAACAGCAGAGGTTTGTAGGTTTGTACAACACCAGTAGCAGCAGAGAGGTGCACAGCAGAGGTAAGCATTCACCATAAAAGTTGAGGAGAAGGTGCTGGTCGGAGATGTTATATCAGGTTCTGTTCTACTTGATTCTATTCTAGCATATGCTTTATTTGATTCTGGTGCTTTCTATTCTTTTGTATTTGTATCTTTTGCTCTTTAGCATCGTATAGAAGCTGGATTAATAGCTAGGACTTGCAAGATCACAATTTGGGGTGGCATTATCCTGGTCAGTGATATTTGCAAGGATCGGAGAGTTATACTGGGAGGTCGGGAGTTGAGTGCATGCTTACTCGTAATGCCACTTTTGAACTACGACATTGTACTCGAGATGGATTGGTTGAGTATGAACCATACTAGTATAGATTATCGTGGAGGCAGAGTTTATTTAGATTGCCAGGAGAGCCAGAGTTTGAGATTATAGAGGAGCAGCGAAGAAGAGCGAGGATGCCATCTATGGAGCCATGGTGGAAGAGAAGGAGTTGCCACATCAATTAATAGCAGAGTTCGTTGATGTTTTCTCAGAGGAGTTGCCGGGTTTGCTGCCAGACCGAGATATGGAGTTCTCTATAGATTTGGTGCCAGGCGCTGAGCCGATATCTTAGCACGTCTATAGAGTCAACAACATCGAACTAAAAGAATTAAAGAAGCAGGTGGATGAGTTGTAAGACAGAGGATTCATTCGATCTAGTTCATCCCTATGGGGTGATCCGGTATTGTTTATACCAAAGAAGAATGGGTCGGTACGCATATGTATCGACTACAGGGTTCTGAACAACCTCACTAACAAGAACAAAGACCCGCTACCGAGGATAGATGATCTCTTCGATCAGTTAAGCGAAGTGAAGGTATTTTTAAAGATAGACTTGAGGTTAGGCTACCACCAGGTGAAGGTGAAGAAGAAAGATATTTCGAAGAAGGCTTTTCTGACTCAGTATGGCAAGTTTGAGTTCATGGTGATGCCGTTTAGGTTGACTAATACCCCATCGGTATTCATAAATCTGATGAACAAGATATTCCACCAGTACCTTGATAAGTTTGTGGTGGTATTCGTTGATGATATTCTAGTATATTCGAAGACCCCGGAGGAGCATAAGAAGCATTTAAGGATAGTTCTGGACACTCTAAGGATTGGAAAGCTTTTGAAGTGTGAGTTCTTCCTTGATAAGGTTGAATTCCTTGGGCATGTGATTATAGGGGATGTGATCTCCGTAGACCCAAAGAAGATTTTAACAGTGGAGTCAGGGGCTACTCCAAGTTTAATGGCAGAGATCAGGAGCTTTCTGGGACTAGCAGGTTAATACAGAAGATTTGTACATGACTTCTCCAGGATTACAGAACCGATGACTAGGTTGACCAGGAAGGATATGGAGTTTGTCTGGACTGAATATTGTTAGGCGGCTTTTGATGAGCTAAAGAGGAGATGGACAACAACTCCAGTATTGATGTTGCCATCGGGGTCGGGTGGATTCACTATTTATACTGATGCTTCAGGAAAGAGTTTGGATTGCGTTCTGCAGCAGAATGAGAAGGTGATTGCTTATGCTTCCAGACAATTACGTCCTCATGAGAAAAACTATCCCACCCATGATTTGGAGTTGGCAGCAGTGTTCTTTGCTCTAAAGATATGGAAACATTATCTGTACGGAGAGCGTGTAGAGATCTTAAAAGACTACAAGAGCTTGAAGTACGTATTTACACAGAAAGAGTTTAACATGAGACAACCGCGGTGGTTGGAGTTGATGAAGGACTTCGATATATCATTGTTGTTATGACCTGCACCCTAAATTTGGACATAAGTTATGAGTACGTCCAGCCTACGCCGTAGTGTTGGCAGTAGAACGTTGTACAATAAGCCACAATTATAATCTACAACTCATAACATACATACATCTCCACACTATACTTAATCACAGGAACTAATTTAAATGAATACACCATAGATAATAATAAAATAACAGTCTCGATGCGGGTCTAAGAAGTCTCCCAAAAATGACTAAATATCCAAGGAACAATATTCAAAATACTCTAGAAAAATTGTTGGAGAACAATCCGGTCCAAAATAACTAACAAAACTAACTACTCTACTAAACTACTCCATTGCAGATGGTATCTGAGCTGCTAACTCTCCCTGATCCTCCAAAAGGGCAAGATCAGGCTTAGTTATGTCACTAGCATACGGTCCATTATGTGTAGGGATCGCATCCTCATCGTAGTCACCTAAAATATGGTTATCCAGTTAGGAAAGGAACGAGTACATCACAGTAAAAATAATTCTAACACATGGTAGAAGCTATAAGACAATAAAAAGTAAATAATATATGATATCAACAAAACTGAAATCATAAAAAGGCAACCAGAATAACGAAATGCTGAAGTCCTGTCATGGCAAAGATGTAGTATAATATCTCCAAGCAACATAGAAAATAAATGCAATGTATGGAAGAACATATAGGAATAACTACTCTACGTGATTTGAAATACCTTGTTGACATATGAACGACTAAGGGTAAAATTTGATAAACCACACGTGTCGTGCATAACTGCTATTATTCTAATAAGACCATAGGATGGAAAGGGTAGTTCATATATCCACTAAGTATTTCCCCTCCCCACGAGTACAATATGGATTCCAAACCAGTCACGAAGAAATAACAATAATCCAAAACAACCACGTATCTCATAATAAGAATCCATCATACTAATCCGTGTAACAAGTGTCAAGAATAAAATAATCAATACTAAGCATGCATTATAGAGACTATCAAGAACTGAAAGTAATCATGAAAATGTACTCGCCTGTGGTCCTTAGCTGTGGTTGGATTAGGTCCCAATTCAGAGTCCAAATCCTACGTATAATATATTACCATGTCAAGAGATAATTTATTTTAATTTATTTAATTCTATAATAATTACTCTAAAATCCTATTTTAATCTTATTATTCTAATTTTTAGGTTAATTCCTAAATTTTGTCCAAAGAAACTAAAATTTAACAACTCGAGGCTCATGGCACGCAAATCGAGACGATTCATTGATCGAAAAGTTAACTGATACAAACTTAAATTTCATATATGATTTCTTATAGATTTTAGCATCACAAACATGCTAAAATTTATGGCTCATCCAGATTCAAATTTGTTTAAAAATTATTGCACATACAAAATCGTATTGTGCAATAGTGGTTAATTGCTAACCTAGAAGTTCTACAGAATTTACAGTACAAAAATAATTCGAATTAAAATCTAGGAAAAACATATGTCGATGATCTCGACGTTAGCTTTTCGAAACTTCAAATAGTTCATTATTCGGATTCTTGGTTCTCCCAAAATCGTGAAAACACCGAGACGCATCTATTTTTGGACATACTGTGCTCTACGAATTTTCTAGAATATAATACTTTGACTTTCGTGAAAAAATTATATATTCAGAAAACTTACCTTAATACAGTTATAATGCAAGAAACAAAGATGTATTTAGAGTATGGAGCTATCTATAATGGCTTCTACAAGATAAAGAAAACCATAGATGATAACTCCTCAAAATCGACTAGAAGAAAAACACTAAAAATTATAACCTCTCCACCATATATATAGAGGAGAGAGGATGAGCTACAGCTCAGAGTGCGCTACGTGGCATCCATCCAGGTACTCCTGTACAGATTGTACGACCAGGGTTCAGCCCAGCTTGGCGCGACTGAGTCCGAGTCGAATTCGGACTTGGCTCGGCTCGACTCGCCTTTGACCGGTTGCACCCGCACCCATGCCCGCGAGTCGCTGACAGGAGGGCCCCACCCTGTTTGCTGCAGGAGGCTGTCGGGCGGGCCCCTGTTGGCTGACTGGGTAAAATAATTTCTTTTATGGGTTTTGTTTTTCAGAAAATAGTTTTTAATTCAGTTTTAGCATAATTAACTCAAAATAAATGCTAAAAATAATCAGAAAATTCTCAGAAAATTATAGAAAATATAATTGATTATTTAGAAACTAAAATAAAAGTTTGGAACATTTTTAATTATGTTTGACACTAAATTAAATTCTTAAAAGCCCTAAATTAGTGTCTTAGTTTTTAATTATCCAAAAATTATGGAAAATCCCAATAGCCCCAAAATAACCTAAACAACATTTAAGCTAGAATTTTAGGATACAGAGGTTAAAATTATAGTACCATCCAGGAATGGCTAACGTAGTCGCGGATATCTTGAGCAGGCATCCAATGACCATGTGCTTGACTACGGACAAACATTTATTGGCCGATCTTGAGAGCTTGGGTATTGCGGTGCTAGATCCTAGTGTCGAGATAAAGATATAGGAATTACAGCTACAGTCAGAGCTGATGGACATGATTCGAGATACACAGTATGACGATGAGTCTCTGAGGAACATCAGAGTACAGGTTCGGATGGGCTTATCCAAAGATTTCACTATTGCTGAGGATGGATCATTGTGGCACGGTACCAAATTGTGTGTGCCGAATAGAGCATTGCACGAGGAGGTTCTCCAGGAGGCGCATCGGTCTCAGTACTCTATTCATCCAGGCGAGAGAGCATGTATGGTGGTATGATATAAAGTGGGAGGTGGCACACTTCATATCCAGATGTTTAGTTTGCCAGCAGGTAAAGGTGGATAGGCATAGGCCAGGTAGTTTACTTCTGCCTTTACCTATTCCAGAGTGGAAATAGGATCATGATACCATGGCTTTTGTTTTGGGGCTGCCACGTTCTCCAGAAAAAAAAGATGCAATTTGTGTCATCGTAGATAGGTTGACCAAATCAGCCCACTTCTTGCCATTCAAAGTAGGTACGTCTACGGAGAAGCTAGCGGAGATATATGTGCGACAAATTATCAGATTGTATGGAGTTTCTGTGAGCATAGTCTTGGATCGGGATAGTCACTTCACATCCTATTTCTTGAGGAGTTTACAAGCTAGCCTGGGCACCCAGCTCAAGTTTAGTGCCCCATATTACCCCAAACAGATGGACAGTAGGAGAAGACTATTCACACTCTCAAGGATATGATTCACACTTGTGTTTTGGATTTCAGAGGCTCTTGGAAGAATCATCTTTACCTGGTAGAGTTTTCTTACAACAACGGCTACCAGGCCAGTATTAAGATGTCACAATTTGAGGCTTTATATGAACGGAGATATCGTACTTATTTATCTTGGGATGATATTGGTGAGAGAGCCTTGTTGGGACCAAAGATGATTGTGGATGCATCTGAGAAGGTAAAGGTCATTAGAGATAGACTTCGGGTGGCACAGGACAGACAACAACATTAGACCGATAGCCGTCGGAGACCATTAGAGTTTGGGGTATAGGTTTTATTTGTATTGCTTGTGATTATTTTGTTTTAGGTTGAGTGTTAAGGCCGTATTATGTTATAGGTTGGCGATATGGTGTTCTTGTAGATTTCTTCGACATGGGGCATAATTCTCTTTTGTGGAGGCGGGTAGCTTAGTTCACGATACATCAGATCCTTCAGTATTCTTGCAAGGGTCGGTACAGTGGCTTACAGACTAGACTTGCCGTCTGCACTAGAGGGAGTGCATGATATATTCAATGTGTCACAGGTGAGACGATACATAGCAGATCATAGTCACGTATTAGATCACTCGGAGATCGAGGTGGGTCCGACTCTCAGCTACCCAGAGTAGCCAGTAGAGATTCTGGGTCGCAGAGAGAAGATGATGTGGAACCAGACGATTTCCTTGGTACGCATCGCGTGGAGGCATCACTCTTCGAAAGAGTCTACCTGAAAAAGGGAAGCCGAGATGCGTGAGCGATACCCTTATATATTTGAGTCGTGAGGTATCATTCTTCTCTCTTGTATTATTGCTTGTTATAGTATTAATTTTTTTCTTAAATTTCGAGGACAAAATTTTTCTAAGGAGGGTTGACTTATTACTACCACATTTTTAGATGAGGGTATTTTTATCATTAACATATTATTAGTTAGTGATTTAATATTATGTATTATGCTAGTAATTAATTATATTTTGATGTGCTATTTATTTATTTGTTAGTGGGCTAGCCTATTGTTATTTAGACTTGTCATTAGCGGACCCATTAGTTTGTCATGACCCATTGAGTCCAACCTTGGACTAGGCACAATTAGACCATTCTCTTAATTAATTAAGAAGATTAGATCAATTCATGAAGAATTAGAAGCTTCCTATTATAGACCTCCTAATTAAACCTCCTAACTACTAGTGGGGCATTATGGTCATTATGAATTACTTGGAGAAGGGGTTAGAGGGGGCTGGCCATATGAGGGGGGAATACTCTCTCTTCTCTCATTAGTTCATTCCAAATTTAGTTCTTCCTCAAATTACTTCATCCCTCCATCAAATTCACCAAATTTACTCTTATTCCCTCTCGATTTTCATCAATTAAGAAGCATTAGATCTTATATTGCAATGAGCACTCGAAGAATGAGTAATTGGCAATGAGCTTGTGTCTGGATCGTGTCCAATTGAGTAATTCATTAGGAATCTATCTTCCAATAGGTAAATTTTGAATTCCTTCCAAAATTAGACTCTAATTCATGCATTTAACCATTAGAAAGCCTCCCTAAACATAGATCTATCCATAGGAATAAAAATTATGTTTATATGACTTGTATTATGGTTTCTACATAAGTTTTTTGCCAAATTTGGGAGAATTCCGAGATTGACACAAAAAGTGTGTGTCATGAGACCAATTAGATCTATTTAGACTTAGATTGATGTTATAGGACTATATACGTGTCTACAATTAGACACAAGTAGATCGTATCATAGTATCTTGTGAAATAGTATGATATGAAGTTTATTTTTGGGGAAATTTGAGTAGTTACTCTTCAATTCTTATTGTAGCAAGTTGCATTATATATATATATATATATATATATATATATATATCAATTGGTATTCAATTTGGGGAAAATTGGTATTCAATTTGGGGAAAATTGGAATTCAATTGAGATATATATAATGGGTATTTGTTATGATTTGGGGAAAATTGGTATTCAATTAATATATATATATATATATATATATATATATATATATATATATATATATATATATATATATATATATATATATATATATAATGGGTATTTGTTATAATTTGGGGAAAATTGGTATTCAATTGAGAGCGTATCATGAGTATCCTAGTTTTCCACTATAGGTGTTTGTTGAAATGACTATTAGTGTGAGTTTGTATCCACTCAACATCGTTTCCTATATATATATATATATATATATATATATATATATATATATATATATATATATATATATATATATATATATATATATATATGTTAGTATATGTATATCAATACTTATATTATAATTTTTATTGGGTGTTTGTGTTAGTGATAGTTTAACTGAGATCTAGTGGGGGTGTTGGCAGTAGTGTGGGCTATTCAGTAGAAAATTGGTACCTTAGAGTATGGATGCATGTATATATCCATGTCTATGTGTTTAGATGTATATATATATATATATATATATATATATATATATATATATATAGTTGCTGTGTATGTGTGTTTAGTATAGTATAATTTGGTTAGCGTGTTGTTGTTATGTCTGTGCTTAAGGGAAGGGAATACTTGGGTTGCTAGCAGATTGAGAATGTAAACACCCAGATTTTTCAGAAATTAAAATATAAATTTATGGAATTTTATGTAATTTTTAACTAATTAAAATAAATGTTTTTCAGAAATTAAGTATTTTTGAGGTTTTAATTAAATATTAAAATATTATAAAAATAATATTTTTGAGTGTAAAATAAATAATTAGACAGTGTGTAATTTTTCTAAAATTTATTGGACCCAAAAACCATTTTTAAACACCTAAAAACAATATTTTAAAATAAATCGGTTTAAACCAGACCGAACCAAACCCAATTGAACCAACCTAACCTGAACCGACCCAACCCTAGCGGGTCGGATTCGGATCTGAACCCGCTGACCCGACCCGCTAAGACTCGACCCGTTAATTAACTCTACAGTAACTGCTACTGTGCGACCCCGACCGACGACTTCCCGACTTCAACGTCCGACCCGATGCCTCCCGGTAATCGCCCAACGGCCGCCCACCGTCGCCTCTTCACCTCCCCGCTAACCTTCGACCTTCCCCCTCCCGGTAACCACCGAGGTGGCTCCTTATAAAACCCGCGACCGATGAACCCCCACCATCTTCCCCATCATCCTCCGCCATCTCTCTACCTCCTTTGCCATCCCCCCAACACCACGACGCCGACACCTCAGCACCATCATCCTCCGACGACACCGCCTCCTCCGCTAGCCCAACCCCGGCGACCCCGAGCCAATCCCCACTGCTGCCACCACCACTTCACCGTCGCTGCCACCGCCTCTCCAGCCGACCTCAGAAACGCGGCGACCCCGACGACCCCGAGCCCCCTCCGGCGACCTCGAGCAGCCTCAGCTCCGGCCACTCTGATCGCAGCCGCAATAATGCCGCCACCCGCCGCCGATGTGCGCCACACCACCCCGCATACGTGTTGAACAGTCAATTTCGACTCCTCGTTCCGATGAGCATTTCTCTCTTCTCGTTGCATCATTTTTCGAACGGTCTGTTGTGGCACGTTCGTTGTGTAACCCTCTCGAACTTCATGCCATTTGACTGGGGTATTGTGTCCTTTTTCGGTCGCAAACTGTGATGCAAAAACAGAAAAATATTTTCAATTCTGGATCTTTAAAACCTGGCTCGAACTCACAAGTTCACAGCCGTTTAAATCCCAACATGTTTAATAATTTTAAAATTCACTTGAACAGTTAATTAGATAATATAACCGAGATTAAAACCCTATAATTAGTTTATTTTATGTGTTGTAGATTATATTTTATTCGCAGATAAAATTGACCAAAAGCTTGGTTATTTAAAACCTAAATTTTCCCGAATTGGGTGTGTCCTGCTAAACGATGTAACTTGGTCGTGTGCAAATTTCACCGAAAGGTGCGCATCATCAATGTAGACATATGGTATTTTGCAGAAGTTGATTTGGATGTGCGTGCACACCGGAATCAATGCGTATCTGTCAAAATTGCCCCGTATCGGGCCTGTTCTGAAATTCGTTATAACTTTGTGTGTGTGTCCCCCCCACTTTTTGGATTAGGGGTATTTTCGTCTTTTCGTAATTAATGAGTAAATGATTTCATGATAATCAATTTGATTTAATTTACAGTGACCTTAATTGATTGTTGCACTTTATTGTTATTCAATAACTAGGACGCTACGCTAGCTTGTCTTCCAACAGATTCATACCGTGTCCTAGACACGCCAGACCATTAATTAATGCTCGTGTCCCACGTAAATCCAGCCTTTGTACTTCTATTTAATGGTAAAATACCTCCTTGCATTTAATTTTAATTAGGCAAATAATAAACCTATTTCATGCAATTTCCATAATTTTGTTTAAACCCATTCGAACCCTAGCCCATTGGAATATCTCCATAATAAGCCAAGGCCTTTTCCTAGTATTGACCAAAGTCAACATATTCTAGGTCAAACCCACACCCTTGTATATAAATATATATCATCCTATTATTCCTTCTCTTTAAAACCTAAAACCTAATACCCCAGCCGAATTCTCCTCCCCATCCTCCGGTTCATCCCCTCCCCAAATAATTCTGACCGGAACCCCGTAGACCCTCGACGTCCAGAGCAGTCACCAACCCGACTGCACGACTCGGGCACCCCGCTGCGCTCAACCGGCATCGCTGCCCACCGGATCGGCTGTCCCTGAGCCGTCTGGATCTCGTCAACCAGAGCTCGACATGCGGCCAACCTCGCTGCATCGCCTGCACAGACCGTTCCCCGATTTGCCTGTATGCCGGACGACGCTGACCCTGAGCCGCCTGGATCCCATCGACCGAGAGCACGCTGCCCAGAGCCTGCACGACGCTGCCCAGAGCCCGCACGACGCCGACCGAGATTCCTGCTCGACGATGCCGCGATGCATTGCTGTGCCGACCGGAGTTCGACGACAGATCGTGAACTCGATCGACCCTTCCCTGTTCATAACCTTTGCCTTCGTCTCGTTCCCGCACACAGGGTCGAGTTCCTTCTTGCCTATACGTGTACGCATACATATTGTTCCCTTGGAGGCTTCGCACTTGCTATGTTGAATACTGGTATATATATATATATATATATATATATATATATATATATAAAAACTTGATGCGTATGTAAGTACGTATGGGTATTTGGTATACGTATATGGTTACTATGTGTACCTTGATATATATGTATAACCATAACGTATGCGAACCTAATTAGTATATACGTAGGGTACATGCATTAGAATAGGATTAAATGTGATGGTATATGTATTGTGTATATCTCCCTAGTACCTGTTTAATATGGATGCAAGATATAAATTCTATTAAAGTATATGTATATACAAATATCTAATATAATGGTAACTAATAGACATTTATGTATATTAGATCATATTATAGAAGACTTGAATGTAATCAAGGATGTCCTATAATTACATCGACCTGTGATCCTGTAGCATGATAATAGACTGCCAAATGTACACTGTCGTACTGGCGAGACCATACTATTGATTGTCCGTTATGCACAACAACCACAGACGTGACCACCCCTAGCGTAGCCTATTGAGATCATTATGTTGATTGTAAGCTGGAGTATTGTCTGACGAAGTATTGTATTACATGGTATGTCTATAGGACTGTTGGATCATCTAGACGACACCTTGGAACCCGGACAGGGTATTGCCATCTAAGGACCACAGGCGAGTACATTCTCTGACAGTTTCCATTATGTTGATTATCTCTATAATTCTTGTTGTATAGCATACATGACTCTGACACTGTTCTTTACACGAGTTGGCATCATTGAGACCTGTCACGAGGAGTCGTGATTGGAATCCATTGTGCTAGCTGGGGAAAAACGGGAAAATATTAGTAGCTTATGTGATCATACCCAACTTTACATGCGTCATAGCTCACCTACACCTCACGTCGGTGCAGCCTTACCCTTACATGCCTCATCGCTGTTATATCTGGTTAGCCTGACCTGTTGGGGATGACCGCTAATCAATGTAATGAGTCATATAGTCCCAAGCCGATCACATGATATACTGATGTTTCACACACTTAGTTAGATGATTCTTGACATGCATCTCTAGTATATTGATCTAGCATCTCTACATGTTCTAGTTATTGTTCTTGTACACACTTACATACCAGTTCATTGTTCTTGCATGTACTTGTAGTTCTATTCCTTGTCAGATGCATATTGATGATGATGTTCCAGTACTTTATTCCAGCATTTCTTTTATTCCAGTATTTCTTATTGCAACTATTTCCTATCTGTCTTGTATTTCTTTACACTGTATTATAGTTTTTGTCAATATATGTGGAACTGCTGTTAGAGGTGTATTTTTGTTCCAATCCTGACTGGATATTTTTTCCAGAGAATCTTGAGGATTTCTGTACCACGCACTACAGACCAGGTATAGATGCAGACTATGCACCAGAGATCCTAGAGGAGACCATGCATCTAGATGAGGCATTGCCTACAGCTATCTAGATAGTATTTATTTATGCTTGAGACTTATGGAGATTGTTTCAGTTTATGTTAGACTTATGTTAAGTTTAATTGGAGACTTATGTTGGACAGCTAGACTGTGAGTTATCTTTATGTTGAGACATGTTGTTTAACTATGTCATTTTCTTTTATCTTTTATCGTGCCTTATAGTTTTTGTGATTGAGTTACCTTGTGTGATTATTGTGAGATGTATATTGACCTCCTTATGGAGATGGATATCATTGACAAGTGTTTAGCTATATAGTATTACTGTGACCTAGACAACGTTCTATCGCCGATGCTGCAGCGTAGGCTGGACGTACCCACGCTCTCGTGCCCCCATACCGGATGCAGGTCGTGACTCATTTTTAGTGGTGGCCCATGCAGGTCGAGTTTCATAAGTTATGCGATATCGTGGTAGTGCGACAACTTAGTTGTACTGCTGCGAGCCTGTGCTAGGATATAGGAAATAGGATCTAGGATGAGAATATGCTCAATCATACTAGGAAATTTTGAACTTCTTATTGCTATTCTAATGGATTGCTTCCTTTAGCGCTTTAGTGTCCTTCCTTGATAATATCATATCTATCACCTTAATTGATTCTTTGATCTGTATTCAGGATATCGCCGAATACTAGATCCATGAGAATGGAAGCAGCCAATTCAGAGAGGATTGCCACCCCTCAACCTGACGAACAGATACCTGGAGATCCTCCTACATCTCCTGTTCGTGTGGGAGTGTCCGCAGCTAACGGGATTCCTCCTCCACCTATACAGAGGATTGCCCTAGCTATGACAGACAACCTTCCACCACCACCGGCACCGATTTTTGGAGGAGTGCCCGCTGACGGGGCACAGATGTTCGCAATGATGCAGGGCATGCTAGAGGCCCAGAGAGTAACAGCAGAGGCTCAACGTGTTCAAGCTGAGACTCAGAGAATGCAAGCAGAAGCACACCAGGCGCAGACCGAACTGATGAGAGAGAGCATGGAGAATGCTCATCAGGTGATTCTCCAGGCTGTGGAGAGAGTAGCACGACAACCGCAACATCAAGGTCAACAACAACAGAGGCCCGGTACCATAGTGGACTTTAAGAGGATGATGCCTCGAGAGTTCAAAGGCACAGAAGGAATACTATATGCTGACGAATGGTTAGAAGACATAGAGAGGAATCTGCGCTTATCACAGATTTCAGAGATTCTTCAGATAGAGGCCGCTGGCAGTCATGTTTGATATCGCACTGATGTGGTATCGTACAGAGCCGAGACTCGCCGCTGAATGACTTACCTGGGAGGACTTTAAGGAACTCTTCAATGAGAAATTCTTTCCTGACGTATCCTTGGGAGCATTAGAAAGTCAGTTCCATGACTTAGTCCAAGGAGGCATGTCAGTCGATGAATATGCTGCAGAGTTTTGTCGATTGAGTCGATTTGCGCCATCAATGGTTCGAGACCCAGGAGACAGAGCTTGGAAATTCATGAAGGGATTAAATAAGGAGATCAAGTCTCGTACTTCGGGACGACGTACTGCTACATTTGAGGGTATTTTGATGGATGCTCAAATTGCCGAAGACGACTTGACCTCAGGCCCAAGAGAGGACGCGATACATCTGGAGCAACCGGAGGTAACACATGACCAGCCAAGCGCCCACACTTTCAATAACAACATAGGCCGTACCAGCAACAACACCAGCAGCAACACCAGCAACAGGCACCAGTTCGAGGACATGCTCAACAACAGCAACCACAAAGACATAATCAACTCGTTGCCCCATGTTCGTATTGCGGAAAGATGGGACATACAAGAGACATCTGCAGAAAAAGGTTGGGCACTTGCTTATCGTGTGGATCAGCAGCACATCAGCGGAGGGACTGCCCAGCTATTCAGACTCGCCAAGGAGGAGGAGCAGCTCAGAGAGGACCAGCCAGAGCACCTATTGTACCAGGAGGCCAGCAGAGAGGACCTCCACTTCCATCACAGCAGGAAAGGTTTGCTCAGCAACAGCAACAGAGAGGAACACCACAAGGACGAGCTTACGTCATAACCACTGAGGAGGCCGAGCCAGCTGGAGACGTGATTTCAGGTTCAGTTTTACTCAATTCTATTCCAGCACTTGCATTATTTGATTTTGGCGCTTCCCATAGTTTCGTATCTGTATCTTATGCCCTTAAGTATCATTTAGAAACGGAACCATTAGATAGGACTTGCAAGATCACGATAAGAGGAGGCATTATCCTAGTCCGTGATTGTTGCAAGGATCGGATAGTATCGTTGGAAGGCCGAGAGTTGAGCGTGAGTTTACTCGTCATGCCACTTTCGGAATACGATATTGTACTCGGAATGGACTGGTTAAGTAAACACCATGTTTCTATAGATTGTCACGGAGGAAGAGTAGTATTTCGACCACCAGGAGAGCCAGAGTTTGAGATTGCCAGAGGAGCAGAGGAGCAGAGCAGAGGCACTTTTTGCGGAGCCAGGGTGAAAGAAGAAGAGTTACCGCATCCACTTATAGTGGAGTTCCTGGATGTATTTCCAAAGGAGTTGCCAGGTTTGCCACCAGACAGAGATGTTAAGTTCTCTATAGACTTGATATCAGGAGCAGAGCCTATTTCATAACATGTCTATAGAGTTAACAACAACGAGTTGGTAGAACTTGTCACTACCACATTTTAGGAAAAATGGTATTTTAGTAATTTCCTATTTAAATAAATATTGTGCATGGTAAATAATTTTTGTTGTATTATTTAATTGTTGTTGGATGTTATTTAATTATTTTGGACTTATTTTAGTAGACCCAACTAGTATAGTTTGGACCCATGGACCAACATGAATTAAATAGTTAGATTTGGCCCATTTAGAAAGCCCATAGTTAAGGAGATGGATTAAATTAATTAAGTGATTAGACTAGAAGCTTCCTTCCTTAATTATTTCTTTATGAGAGGCCCCAAGGGGTACATTGGACATTTTACAATTGCTTGGGAGAGGAGCAAGGCCGGCCTATTAAAAGAGGGGGGAAATTTCTCTCTCCTCTCATTCTCATTCCAAATCTAGATCTAGAATTTCTTACTCCCAAATTCCTTTCATTCCCATTCCAATTCTCTACCAAATTTATTCCAAATTCTTCCTAATTCACCATTAGAGAAGGAGGAAGCAAGGATCTAGAAGAAGGAAGCAAGGATCTACAAAGAGGAGCAAGGATCTACAATTTGGAAGCAAGTTCTTCTCAATTGGAGGTTTCATTGGGAATCCATCTTCCAATAGGTATAATTCAGTTTTTTCCATTAAAATAGCTTCTAAATCTGAGATTTAATCATGTAAAATCAACCTATATGTATGTACTACCCATAGGACTTTGTTTTGTGTTCATAGGAGACCCATGGAGAAAGTTATGGTACTTTTTGTGTTAATTTTGTTGGAATTCCGAATTTACATTTTGTTGTGTGTATCAATTGATCCTATAGATCAATTGGACATGAGCTTATGTGTTTGGGGCTAGTATCATATCCATAATTTGGTACATGTGGTTCGTATCCCAACTATTTGGTGATACGTGTCATTTTGGGGGTTTTTCCTCCGACACGGGGCTTTGAATATGTCGTATTTTGACACGGACACATAGATCTACTTTTGACACTTTGATTTATTCATAAATATTATTTGTGATTTGTTTGTATCTTTCGGGGTGCAATTGGTTGTGTGTTGGACTCGTGTCACATGCGTATCCTAGATCTAGTGGGATACGGTGTGATACTCTCCAATTGTGTGAATTTTTGAATAGATCTAATTATGTATGGTTTAAATTCTTCAATTATAATTAGTAAATATATATAGATATTATATATTTATTTTGTGTATTTATTATAGTAATTATTGTAGCATAGATCTATATATTTTTGTGTGTGCTAATATGATGTACAAATATAATATGTAGCTTTCTTGCATGTAATTATATATGTACTTATGTTAATAGTATAAATTATACATAAATGTTTTATAAAATATATTTATGTGTTTAATTGTGTAATTATATTATTTATAATTATTATATAATTATTTGTATATTAATGTATATATTTTAGGTGTGCTTCTAGCCATGTAAAATATGAACATTAATATGTGCATGTGTTGTAACTATTAGTATTTAATTATAAGTTTATATGTGCATATATATATAAGTATATAATTATTTATTTATATATATGTATTGTGTTTATTATTGCATATATATATATATATATATATATATATATATATATATATATATATATATATATATATATTTATATTTTTATTTGTTTTGGTGACAGTGGTTTCTATGACAGTGAAACTGTCATTATTTGGTCTGAATAGCAGCCGCTGTACAGTGGTCAGCATTAATGACAGATCTGTCATTAATGCTGCGGCAGTTTTGAGCGGCAACCTTTCAACGACATTTTTTTTGTGACAATTTGAAACTGTCAGCAAACTGTGATAGCAGCGGTTTTGTATATGGAGTTTCTGCGACGAATTTTCAGTGACAGTCAAGACTGTCACTATTAAACCTATTTTTATTTTATCTTGTTTTGTTCACTGTTTTCAGTGACGCTTTGGCAGTTTTAAATTATATTTTATATATTATTATTGTATATATATGTGTGTGTTTTGTGAGGTATAATATTTGTAATAATATATTATTTTATTTGTATAAATATTGGTTGTTTATATATTATTTTAGGGTATATATTATTTGTATTAGTAGTATACTTTGTGTGAGTATGATTTGGGATCTAATTTTTATTCCTAAATTGTTGTATTTTATTTCTATATTATTTATATAGGTTTCTTGTGAGGTTGACCTTGGTTTGACTTTAGTTGACTTTAGAGTTGACCATAGTTGACTTTTGACTTAGAATTTATTTATTGACCTAGGAGTTGACTAGTTTGACTTGTTCTCTTTCCGGGACCTTATTTTAATGTGGTATTCCATATCTAGGTCTTCAAGGCACCGAGTCAGACATCTGTGAGACTGTTCTTTGGATTTCAGGCGAGTACATTCTCTGATAGTTTCTCATTTATGATATCCTCTATGTTCGTTGTATCTAGTGTAGATTTACATGTTTCTCTCGACACTATGGTTACACGGATTGGTATATCCGGATCTCGTCATGAGATGTTATTCCTTGGTATATGGTGTATATGGTGCAAGTATTGTTTCATTGGTTATCTTATACATGTACAGACACCGATTCTCGGGGAGACTAGCTATCTTCTTGGGGAATCTAGTGCCATAGCATACCGTAGTTGGATCTATTATACCAGTTGGGGGTAGGGAGTATTAGTATAGATATGTGATCAAATCCCTATTGAATAAAGTATTGGTAAGCGAATAGTGTTGATCATGCACCGCACGTATGATTAGCCAGGCCGCATTGTATCTTGCCCAAGCCGATCACATGTTAAGCTAGTACTCACACACTTAGTCATTAGTATTATTGTTTCATTGGCATATTGTTCATTATTGTATTTCTTTCCAGTATTTCCTTATTGTCTATATATCTCTTGTATCTATTTTGTGCATCTTGTTTATCCACAGCTATTTACTGCTACATAGTTTTTATCATGGATTAGAACTGCTGTTAGAGATGTACTCTGCTCCTTTCCTGACTGGATATATTTTTCCAGATGACACTGAGGAGTACCCTACCTATTATGGACCCCAGGATGTTGTGGGTTTAGATTCGGAGACCCTGGCTCAAGAGGGACTTATCCCAACTGAGACAGTTGACCCTGGAGTGTAGCTTGTAGTATGATAGTATTCTTTTGTACTGGATTTGTCTCCAGCTTATTTTTGTTACTCTTCAGACTCATTGATGTATTATTTTAAACTCATGAGTTGATGACTATTCTATTCTTATCTGATCCGTGTTCATTCTATCTTAGTTCTGTGATTGAGTACACTATCTTTTGGTGGTTCATTATATTAGATAGACTTTCTAGACAGCGTTCTACCGCCGATTCTGCGGCGTAGGCTGGGCGTTGTTTCCGACTAGTACCCTTACCCCGGGTGCGGGTCGTGACACATTTTTGGTGGTGGCCCATGCAGGTCTAGCTTCACAAGTATGTGATGTCGTGGTAGTGCGACAACTTAGTTGTACTACTACGAGCCTGCAATAGGATATAGGATATAGGCTGAGATACTCAATCACATCTAGGAAAATTCTTTTGATTCAACTATTCTCCTTTGATATTGATACTTGATCTCTTAAACTGTCCTTTCCTTGATGTCTTACATCTTGTGCCATATTGATTCTTTCTTTCGCTTTGTCTCAGGATGCCGCCTAAGACTAGATCACAGCAGGAGAGAGCAGCTTCTGAGAGGTCTGCGACATCCCGAGGGCCTGCACCAGTCACTTCTCCGGTGATTGGAGTGTCAGCTGCTTTCGGAGGTCCACCACCTACTCAGAGGACTGTGCCAGCTGTATCTGAGGGGCTTCCACCTCCACCTCCTGTGCTAGCAAAGGCGTCACAGATGTTTACACTGTTTCGTGAGATACTCAAGGCACAGAGGGCTCAGTCAGAGGCACATCAGAGGCAGACCGATGTTCTACGACAGGGCATCGAGAGTGCTCATCAGCTTGCTCGTGCTATAGTTGAGAGAGGAGTTCCGATCCAGCAGCAGGTTGTTCCTCAAGTTGCTCAGCTTCGGCCAGGCAACATTCAGGACTTCAAGAAACTGGAGCCTAGGGTTTTCAAAGGGACGGAGGGCATCGTCTATGCTGATGATTGGCTCGAGGACATTGAGCGTCTTATGAGGGTGTCCCGTCTTTCTGAAGATCTGAAGGTTGAGGCGGTAGGACTTTAACTGTTCGACGTCGCTCGCACTTGGTTCAGGAATGAGCCGGTTCTAGTTGACGCAGGACAATCTTGGGAGGTATTCAAGGACCTTTTCAAGAAGAAGTTTTTCGCTCGGATAGACAGGCTTGACTTGGGGAGACAATTTGAGAGTCTCATTCAGGGGAGCATGTCTGTGGAGGAATACGCTGCGAAGTTCGGTAGGTTGAGCCGATTTGCAGAGTACTTGGTGAGGGAGCCGGAGGTTCGAGCTATTCGTTTCCGAGAGGGTCTAAACTGGGAAGTGAAGATTCTCATTCCGTCTTTTTATGAGACATACTCGGAGATACTTGCGGAGGCACGCAAGGTTGAGCGGGATCTGGGTTTGAAGACCAAGAGAGACCGTAATTTTTTTCTGGGGGCCAACGGCAGTGCAGTATCTGCCAAACGTCCTCATTTCCAGTCCAGACCTTTCCAGCAGCCACAGCAGAACCAGACTCCAGCTAGAGCGCCTTTTTACCAGGCACCTCAGCAGCAAAGGCAGTTACAGCAGGCTCCATACAACTTCTGCAAGAAGCCCGGCCACATCTGGGAAGTTTGCAGGAGGAGGCTAGGAGTTTGTTTGTATTATGGTACTGAAGGGCATCAATCGAGGGAGTGTCCTCGTCGTGCAGTTCAGGGAGCAGCTCCAGCTCCGAGGACACAGACGAGACCACCTGCAGCACAGCCGAGGGGACCGCTTTCGACACAGCAGCAGCATTTTGTCCAGCATCAACAGCAGGGAGGTGCTCGGCAGGGACGAGCGTTTGCTATGACCGTCGAAGAGGAGGAACCCACAGGAGATGTCATCGCAGGTTCTATTCTTCTTGATTCCATTCTAGCTTTAGCTTTGTTTGATAGTGGTGCTTCCCATAGTTTTGTATCTGTTTCTTTTGCTCTGAAGCATGGTTTGGTAGCTGAGTCTTTTCTTAGGACTTGCAAGATCATGACCGGGGGAGGCATTATCCTGGTTAATGATATTTGCAAGGATCGAAGAGTTACTCTGGGAGGCCGGGAGTTGAGTGCGTGTCTACTTGTAATGCCACTTCCAAGCTATGACATTGTACTTGGGATGGATTGGTTGAGTAGGCACCTTGCTAGCATAGACTGTAGAGGAGGTAGAGTTTTGTTTGGTTCGCCAGGAGAGCCAGAGTTCGAGTTTACTAGAGGAGCTGCGGAGCAGGACGAAGGCATTATTTGTGGAGCTATGGTAGAAGACAAGGAGTTGCCACATCCGTTGATAGCAGAATTCTTGGATGTGTTTCCTGAGGAATTGCCAGGATTGCCACCAGATTGAGATGTTGAATTTTCTATAGACTTGGTGCCAGGTGCAGAACCAATTTCGCAACATGTCTATAGAGTAAACAACAGCGAGCTGGTCGAGTTGAAGAAGCAGGTGGACGAATTGCAGGATAAGGGGTTTATCAGATCGAGTTCTTCACCATAGGGAGCCCCGGTATTGTTTGTACCGAAGAAGGATGGATCGGTGCGCATGTGCATTGATTACAGGGCTTTGAATAATCTCACTATCAAGAATAAGTATCCTTTGCCACGGATTGATGATCTGTTTGATCAGTTGAGTGGTGCGAAGGTGTTTTCTAAGATAGATTTGAGATCAGGCTACCATCAAGTGAAGGTGAAGCCGGAGGACATACCGAAGACTGCTTTTAGAACTCGGTATGGTCAGTACGAGTTTATGGTGATGCCGTTTGGTTTGACTAATGCACCGGCGGTATTTATGAACTTGATGAACAAGGTGTTCCACCAGTACCTTGACAAGTTCGTGGTGGTGTTCATCGACGACATACTCATATACTCGAGGACACTGGAGGAGCATGAGGAGCATTTGAGGATTGTGTTGGATGTGCTGAGGAAGGAGAAGTTGTATGGGAAGTTGTCCAAATATGAGTTTTCTTGGACAAGGTAGAATTCTTGGGGCATGTTGTGACTGGTGATGGTATTTCAGTGGATCCGAAGAAGATTTCAGCAGTGGAATCTTGGAAGACTCCGAGTTCAGTAGCAGAGATCAGGAGTTTCTTGGGATTGACAGGCTATTACAGAAAGTTTGTGCAAGATTTTTCGAGGATTGCCGAGCCGATGACCAGACTCACAAGGAAGGATGTGGAGTTTGTTTGGACGGAGTATTGTCAGGTTGCTTTTGAGGAGTTGAAGAAGAGGTTGACGTCTGCTCCTATTTTGACGTTGCCATCAGGGTCCGGAGGTTTCACTATTTATAGTGATGCATCGGGGAAGGGTTTAGGTTGTGTTCTACAGCAGCATGGGAAGGTGATTGCCTATGCATCCAGGCAATTGCGTACTCATGAAAAGAACTATCCTACCCATGATTTGGAGTTGGCAGCTGTCATATTCGCCCTGAAGTTGTAGAAACATTATTTGTACGGAGAGCGTGTGGAGATCTTCACAGACCACAAAAGCTTGAAGTACGTTTTCACGCAGAAGGAGTTGAACATGAGGCAGCGTCGGTGGTTGGAACTGATGAAGGATTTTGATATCTCTTTACAATATCATCCTGGGAAAGCCAATGTAGTTGCCGATGCTTTGAGAAGGTATCCGATAGCTATGTTCTTAACGCAGGATCGATATCTGTTGGAGGACTTGGAGAGCTTGGGCATTAAGGTGATTATTCCTGGTGGTGCTATGCAGATGTGGGGATTGCAGATACACTCAAATTTGATGGACAGGATCAAGGCATCACAGTATGATGATGTATCTTTGAGGAGTATCAGAGCTCAGGTGAGAGCAGGATTGGAGGATGATTTCACTATTGCAGAGGATGGATCTTTGAGGCATGGAGTTAGATTGTGTGTGCCTAGTGGGGAGTTGCGCGAGGAGGTGTTGCAGGAAGCACATCGCTCTCAGTATTCCATACATCCAGGTGCTAACAAGATGTATCGGGATATGCGAGAGAGTGTGTGGTGGTATGGCATGAAGAGGGAAGTGGCACAGTTTGTATCCAGATGCTTAGTGTGCCAGCAGGTGAAAGCAGAGAGGCAGAGGCCAGGAGGGTTACTTCAGCCATTACCCATTCCAGAGTGGAAGTGGGAACACATTACTATAGAATTTGTGTTCGGATTTCCACGATCTCCAGTAGGAAAAGACGCGATTTGGGTCATTGTTGATAGATTGACCAAGTCGGCCCACTTTTTGCCTTTCAAAGTGGGTTTGTCTACGGAGAAGCTGGCAGAGATGTATATGAAGCAGATCGTTAGGATACATGGAGTTCCCGTCAGCATAGTCTCAGATCGAGATAGTCGTTTCACTTCTCATTTCTGGAGGAGTTTGCAGGAGAGTTTGGGCACTCAGCTCAAGTTCAGTACTGCATATCATCCCCAGACAGATGGGCAGTCAGAGAGGACTATCCAGACTCTCGAGGATATGTTGCGCACTTGTGTACTAGATTTTGGGGGTTCTTAGGAGGACCATCTCTATTTGGTAGAGTTTGCTTACAACAACAGTTACCAGGCCAGTATAAAGATGTCACCTTTTGAAGCTCTATATGGTCGGAGGTGTCGTACTCCTTTGTCTTGGGACGATATTGGAGAAAGAGTTTTGCTTGGGCCAGAGATGGTTGTGGATGCAGCGGAGAAGGTTCATTTGATCAGAGACAGGACTTCGAGTGGCGCAGGACAGACAGCGGCATTGGGCCGATAGCCATCGGAGACCTTTGGAGTTTGAGGTATAGTTTAGATTTTGTTTGTGCTTGTTCTTGTTTGTTATAGATTAAGTTCTTAAGATGGTGTTTTGTTCTAGGTGGGTGGTTTGGTATTTCTGAGGATTTCTCCGACACGAGGCACGATTCGCTTCGGTGGAGGCGGAAAGCTTAGTCCGTGATTCATCGGACCTTTCACTATTCTAGAGAGGGTCGGTGCAGTTGCTTATAGACTAAACTTGCCACCTGCATTGGAGGGAGTGCACAACGTGTTTCATGTGTCGCAGTTGAGACGATACGTGGCAGATCCTAGTCATGTATTGGATCACTCAGAGATAGAGGTGGGCCCTACTCTTAGCTATCCAGAGCAGCCAGTTGAGATTCTGGATCGGAGAGAGAAGGTGCTGAGAAACCAGACTATTCCTTTGGTACGCGTCGCATGGAGGCATCACTCTCCGGGGGAGTCTACCTGGGAGAGAGAGGATGACATGCGAGAGCGTTATCCATATTTGTTTGTACCTTGAGGTATGTTATTTTCTAGTTATGTTCTGTTCATTAGTTAATTGTGATTCTTTAGTTCTGTTATGTGATTTTCTGGGGGTAGTTTTCATCTTTAAATTTTGAGGACGAAATTATTTTAAGGAGGGTAGACTTGTCACTACCATATTTTAGGAAAAAGGGTATTTTAGTAATTTTCTATTTAAATAAATATTGTGCATGGTAAATAATTTTTGTTGTATTATTTAATTGTTGTTGGATGTTATTTAATTATTTTGGACTTATTTTAGTAGACCCAACTAGTGTAGTTTGGACCCATGGACCAACATGAATTAAATAGTTAGATTTGGCCCATTTAGAAAGCCCATAGTTAAGGAGATGGATTAAATTAATTAAGTGATTAGACTAGAAGCTTCCTTCCTTAATTATTTCTTCATGAGAGGCCCCAAGGGGTACATTGGACATTTTACAATTGCTTGGGAGAGGAGCAAGGCCGGCCTATTAAAAGAGGGGGGAAATTTCTCTCTCCTCTCATTCTCATTCCAAATCTAGATCTAGAATTTCTCACTCCCAAATTCCTTTCATTCCCATTCCAATTCTCTACCAAATTCATTTCAAATTTTTTCCAATTCACCATTAGAGAAGGAGGAAGCAAGGATCTAGAAGAAGGAAGCAAGGATCTATAAAGAGGAGCAAGGATCTACAATTTGGAAGCAAGTTCTTCTCAATTGGAGGTTTCATTGGGAATCCATCTCCTAATAGGTATAATTCAGTTTTTTCCATTAAAATAGCTTCTAAATCTGAGATTTAATCATGTAAAATCAACCTATATGTATGTACTACCCATAGGACTTTGTTTTGTGTTCATAGGAGACCCATGGAGAAAGTTATGGTACTTTTTGTGTTAATTTTGTTGGAATTCCGAATTTACATTTTGTTGTGTGTATCAATTGATCCTATAGATCAATTGGACATGAGCTTATGTGTTTAGGGCTAGTATCGTATCCATAATTTGGTACATGTGGTTCGTATCCCAACTATTTGGTGATACGTGTCATTTTGGGGGTTTTTCCTCTGACACGGGGCTTTGAACATGTCGTATTTTGACACGGACACATAGATCTACTTTTGACACTTTGATTTATTCATAAATATTATTTGTGATTTGTTTGTATCTTTCGGGGTGCAATTGGTTGTGTATTGGACTCGTGTCACATGCGTATCCTAGATCTAGTGGGATACGGTGTGATACTCTCCAATTGTGTGAATTTTTGAATAGATCTAATTATGTATGGTTTAAATTCTTCAATTATAATTAGTAAATATATATAGATATTATATATTTATTTTGTGTATTTATTATAGTAATTATTGTAGCATAGATCTATATATTTTTGTGTGTGCTAATATGATGTACAAATATAATATGTAGCTTTCTTGCATGTAATTATATATGTACTTATGTTAATAGTATAAATTATACATAAATGTTTTATAAAATATATTTATGTGTTTAATTGTGTAATTATATTATTTATAATTATTATGTAATTATTTGTATATTAATGTATATATTTTAGGTGTGCTTCTAGCCATGTAAAATATGAACATTAATATGTGCATGTCTTGTAACTATTAGTATTTAATTATAAGTTTATATGTGCATATATATATAAGTATATAATTATTTATTTATATATATGTATTGTGATTATTATTGCATATATATATATATATATATATATATATATATATATATATATATATATATATATATATATATATATATATATTTTATTTGTTTTGGTGACAGTGGTTTCTATGACAGTGAAACTGTTATTATTTGGTCTGAACAGCAGCCGCTGTACAGTTGTCAGCATTAATGACAGATCTGTCATTAATGCTGCGGCAGTTTCGAGCGGCAACCTTTCAACGACGTTTTTTTTGTGACAGTTTGAAACTGTCAGCAAACTGTGACAGCAGCGGTTTTGTATATGGAGTTTCTGCGACGAATTTTCAGTGACAGTCAAGACTATCACTATTAAACCTGTTTTTATTTTATCTTGTTTTGTTCACTATTTTCAGTGACGCTTTGGCAGTTTTAAATTATATTTTATATATTATTATTGTATATATATATATGTGTTTTGTGAGGTATAATATTTGTAATAATATATTATTTTATTTGTATAAATATTGGTTGTTTATATATTATTTTAGGGTATATATTATTTGTATTAGTAGTATACTTTGTGTGAGTATGATTTGGGATCTAATTTTTATTCCTAAATTGTTGTATTTTATTTCTATATTATTTATATAGGTTTCTTGTGAGGTTGACCTTGGTTTGACTTTAGTTGACTTTAGAGTTGACCATAGTTGACTTTTGACTTAGAATTTATTTATTGACCTAGGAGTTGACTAGTTTGACTTGTTCTCTTTCCGGGACCTTATTTTAATGTGGTATTCCATATCTAGGTCTTCGAGGCACCGAGTCAGACATCTGTGAGACTGTTCTTTGGATTTCAGGCGAGTACATTCTCTGATAGTTTCTCATTTATGATATCCTCTATGTTCGTTGTATCTAGTGTAGATTTACATGTTTCTCTCGACACTATGGTTACACGGATTGGTATATCCGGATCTCGTCATGAGATGTTATTCCTTGGTTTATGGTGTATATGGTGCAAGTATTGTTTCATTGGTTATCTTGTACATGTACAGACACCGATTCTCGGAGAGACTAGCTATCTTCTTGGGGAATCTAGTGCCATAGCATACCGTAGTTGGATCTATTATACCAGTTGGGGGTGGAGAGTATTAGTATAGATATGTGATCAAATCCCTATTGAATAAAGTATTGGTAAGCGAATAGTGTTGATCATGCACCGCACGTATGATTAGCCAGGCCGTATTGTATCTTGCCCAAGCCGATCACATGTTAAGCTAGTACTCACACACTTAGTCATTAGTATTATTGTTTCATTGGCATATTGTTCATTATTGTATTTCTTTCCAGTATTTCCTTATTGTCTATATATCTCTTGTATCTATTTTGTGCATCTTGTTTATCCACAGCTATTTACTGTTACATAGTTTTTATCATGGATTAGAACTGCTGTTAGAGATGTACTCTGCTCCTTTCCTGACTGGATATATTTTTCCAGATGACACTGAGGAGTACCCTACCTATTATGGACCCCAGGATGTTGTGGGTTTAGATTCGGAGACCCTGGCTCAAGAGGGACTTATCCCAACTGAGACAGTTGACCCTGGAGTGTAGCTTGTAGTATGATAGTATTCTTTTGTACTGGATTTGTCTCCAGCTTATTTTTGTTACTCTTCAGACTCATTGTATTATTTTAAACTCATGAGTTGATGACTATTATATTCTTATCTGATCCGTGTTCATTCTATCTTAGTTCTATGATTGAGTACACTATCTTTTGGTGGTTCATTATATTAGATAGACTTTCTAGACAGCGTTCTACCGCCGATTCTGCGGTGTAGGCTGGGCGTTGTTTCCGACTAGTACCCTTACCCCGGGTGCGGGTCGTGACACATTTTTGGTGGTGGCCCATGCAGGTCTAGCTTCACAAGTATGTGATGTCGTGGTAGTGCGACAACTTAGTTGTACTACTACGAGCCTGCAATAGGATATAGGATATAGGCTGAGATACTCAATCACATCTAGGAAAATTCTTTTGATTCAACTATTCTCCTTTGATATTGATACTTGATCTCTTAAACTGTCCTTTCCTTGATGTCTTACATCTTGTGCCATATTGATTCTTTCTTTCGCTTTGTCTCAGGATGCCGCCTAAGACTAGATCACAGCAGGGGAGAGCAGCTTCTGAGAGGTCTGCGATATCCCGAGGGCCTGCACCAGTCACTTCTCCGGTGATTGGAGTGTCAGCTGCTTTCGGAGGTCCACCACCTACTCAGAGGACTGTGCCAGCTGTATCTGAGGGGCTTCCACCTCCACCTCCTGTGCCAGCAGAGGCATCACAGATGTTTACACTGTTTCGTGAGATGCTCAAGGCACAGAGGGCTCAGTCAGAGGCACATCAGAGGCAGACCGACGTTCTACGACAGGACATCGAGAGTGCTCATCAGCTTGCTCGTGCTGTAGTTGAGAGAGGAGTTCCGATCCAGCAGCAGGTTGTTCCTCAAGTTGCTCAGCTTCGGCCAGGCAACATTCAGGACTTCAAGAAACTGGAGCCTAGGGTTTTCAAAGGGACGGAGGGCATCGTCTATGCTGATGATTGGCTCGAGGACATTGAGCGTCTTATGAGGGTGTCCCATCTTTCTGAAGATCTGAAGGTTGAGGCGGTAGGACTTCAACTGTTCGACGTCGCTCGCACTTGGTTCAGGAATGAGCCGGTTCTAGTTGACGCAGGACAATCTTGGGAGGTATTCAAGGACCTTTTCAAGAAGAAGTTTTTCGCTCGGATAGACAGGCTTGACTTGGGGAGACAATTTGAGAGTCTCATTCAGGGGAGCATGTCTGTGGAGGAATACGCTGCGGAGTTCGGTAGGTTGAGCCGATTTGCAGAGTACTTGGTGAGGGAGCCGGAGGTTCGAGCTATTCGTTTCCGAGAGGGTCTAAACTGGGAAGTGAAGATTCTCATTCCGTCTTTTTATGAGACATACTCGGAGATACTTGCGGAGGCACGCAAGGTTGAGCGGGATCTGGGTTTGAAGACCAAGAGAGACCGTAATTTTTTTCTGGGGGCCAACGGCAGTGCAGTATCTGCCAAACGTCCTCATTTCCAGTCCAGACCTTTCCAGCAGCCACAGCAGAACCAGACTCCAGCTAGAGCGCCTTTTTACCAGGCACCTCAGCAGCAAAGGCAGTTACAGCAGGCTCCATACAACTTCTGCAAGAAGCCCGGCCACATCTGGGAAGTTTGCAGGAGGAGGCTAGGAGTTTGTTTGTATTATGGTACTGAAGGGCATCAATCGAGGGAGTGTCCTCGTCGTGCAGTTCAGGGAGCAGCTCCAGCTCCGAGGACACAGACGAGACCACCTGCAGCACAGCCGAGGGGACCGCTTTCGACACAGCAGCAGCGTTTTGTCCAGCATCAACAGCAGGGAGGTGCTCGGCAGGGATGAGCGTTTGCTATGACCGTCGAAGAGGAGGAACCCACAGGAGATGTCATCGCAGGTTCTATTCTTCTTGATTCTATTCTAGCTTTAGCTTTGTTTGATAGTGGTGCTTCCCATAGTTTTGTATCTGTTTCTTTTGCTCTGAAGCATGGTTTGGTAGCTGAGTCTTTTCTTAGGACTTGCAAGATCATGACCGGGGGAGGCATTATCCTGGTTAATGATATTTGCAAGGATCGGAGAGTTACTCTGGGAGGCCGGGAGTTGAGTGCGTGTCTACTTGTAATGCCACTTTCAAGCTATGACATTGTACTTGGGATGGATTGGTTGAGTAGGCACCTTGCTAGCATAGACTGTAGAGGAGGTAGAGTTTTGTTTGGTTCGCCAGGAGAGCCAGAGTTCGAGTTTACTAGAGGAGCTGCGGAGCAGGACGAAGGCATTATTTGTGGAGCTATGGTAGAAGACAAGGAGTTGCCACATCCGTTGATAGCAGAATTCTTGGATGTGTTTCCTGAGGAATTGCCAGGATTGCCACCAGATTGAGATGTTGAATTTTCTATAGACTTGGTGCCAGGTGCAGAACCAATTTCGCAACATGTCTATAGAGTAAACAACAGCGAGCTGGTCGAGTTGAAGAAGCAGGTGGACGAATTGCAGGATAAGGGGTTTATCAGATCGAGTTCTTCACCATGGGGAGCCCCGGTATTGTTTGTACCGAAGAAGGATGGATCGGTGCGCATGTGCATTGATTACAGGGCTTTGAATAATCTCACTATCAAGAATAAGTATCCTTTGCCACGGATTGATGATCTGTTTGATCAGTTGAGTGGTGCGAAGGTGTTTTCTAAGATAGATTTGAGATCAGGCTACCATCAAGTGAAGGTGAAGCCGGAGGACATACCGAAGACTGCTTTTAGAACTCGGTATGGTCAGTACAAGTTTATGGTGATGCCGTTTGGTTTGACTAATGTACCGGCGGTATTTATGAACTTGATGAACAAGGTGTTCCACCAGTACCTTGACAAGTTCGTGGTGGTGTTCATCGACGACATACTCATATACTCGAGGACACCGGAGGAGCATAAGGAGCATTTGAGGATTGTGTTGGATGTGCTGAGGAAGGAGAAGTTGTATGGGAAGTTGTCCAAATGTGAGTTTTCTTGGACAAGGTAGAATTCTTGGGGCATGTTGTGACTGGTGATGGTATTTCAGTGGATCCGAAGAAGATTTCAGCAGTGGAATCTTAGAAGACTCCGAGTTCAGTAGCAGAGATCAGGAGTTTCTTGGGATTGATAGGCTATTACAGGAAGTTTATGCAAGATTTTTCGAGGATTGCCGAGCCGATGACCAGACTCACAAGGAAGGATGTGGAGTTTGTTTGGACGGAGGATTGTCAGGTTGCTTTTGAGGAGTTGAAGAAGAGGTTGACGTCTGCTCCTATTTTAATATTGCCATCAGGGTCCGGAGGTTTTACTATTTATAGTGATGCATCGGGGAAGGGTTTAGGTTGTGTTCTTCAGCAGCATGGGAAGGTGATTGCCTATGCATCCAGGCAATTGCGTCCTCATGAAAAGAACTATCCTACCCATGATTTGGAGTTGGCAGCTGTCATATTCGCCCTGAAGTTGTGGAAATATTATTTGTACGGAGAGCGTGTGGAGATCTTCACAGACCACAAAAGCTTGAAGTACGTTTTCACGCAGAAGGAGTTGAACATGAGGCAGCGTCGGTGGTTGGAACTGATGAAGGATTTTGATATCTCTTTACAATATCATCCTGGGAAAGCCAATGTAGTTGCCGATGCTTTGAGCAGGTATCCGATAGCTATGTTCTTAACGCAGGATCGATATCTGTTGGAGGACTTGGAGAGCTTGGGCATTGAGGTGATTGTTCCTGGTGGTGCTATGCAGATATGGGGATTGCAGATACACTCAAATTTGATGGACAGGATCAAGGCATCACAGTATGATGATGTATCTTTGAGGAGTATCAGAGCTCAGGTGAGAGCAGGATTGGAGGATGATTTCACTATTGCAGAGGATGGATCTTTGAGGCATGGAGTTAGATTGTGTGTGCCTAGTGGGGAGTTGCGCGAGGAGGTATTGCAGGAAGCGCATCGCTCTCAGTATTCCATACATCCAGGTGCTAACAAGATGTATCGGGATATGCGAGAGAGTGTGTGGTGGTATGGCATGAAGAGGGAAGTGGCACAGTTTGTATCCAGATGCTTAGTGTGCCAGCAGGTGAAAGCAGAGAGGCAGAGGCCAGGAGGGTTACTTCAGCCATTACCCATTCCAGAGTAGAAGAGGGAACACATTACTATGGATTTTGTGTCCGGATTTCCACGATCTCCAGTAGGGAAAGACGCGATTTGGGTCATTATTGATAGATTGACCAAGTCGGCCCACTTTTTGCCTTTCAAAGTGGGTTTGTCTACGGAGAAGCTGGCAGAGATGTATGTGAGGCAGATCGTTAGGATACATGGAGTTCCCGTCACCATAGTCTCAGATCGAGATAGTCGTTTCACTTCTCATTTCTGGAGGAGTTTGCAGGAGAGTTTGGGCACTCAGCTCAAGTTCAGTACTGCATATCATCCCCAGATGGATGGGCAGTCAGAGAGGACTATCCAGACTCTCGAGGATATGTTGCGCACTTGTGTACTAGATTTCGAGGGTTCTTGGGAGGACCATCTTCATTTGGTAGAGTTTGCTTACAACAACAGTTACCAGGCCAGTATAGAGATGTCACCTTTTGAAGCTCTATATGGTCGGAGGTGTCGTACTCCTTTGTCTTGGGACGATGTTGGAGAGAGAGTTTTGCTTGGGCCAGAGATGGTTGTGGATGCAGCGGAGAAGGTTCATTTGATCAGAGACAGGACTTCGAGTGGTGCAGGACAGACAGCGGCATTGGGCCGATAGCCATCGGAGACCTTTGGAGTTTGAGGTATAGTTTAGATTTTGTTTGTGCTTGTTCTTGTTTGTTATAGATTAAGTTCTTAAGATGGTGTTTTGTTCTAGGTGGGTGGTTTGGTATTTCTGAGGATTTCTCCGACACGAGGCACGATTCACTTCGGTGGAGGCGGAAAGCTTAGTCTGTGATTCATCGGACCTTTCACTATTCTAGAGAGGGTCGGTGTAGTTGCTTATAGACTAAACTTGCCACCTGCATTGGAGAGAGTGCACAACGTGTTTCATGTGTCGCAGTTGAGACGATACGTGGCAAATCCTAGTTATGTATTGGATCACTCAGAGATAGAGGTGGGCCCTACTCTTAGCTATCCAGAGCAGCCAGTTGAGATTCTGGATCGAAGAGAGAAGGTGCTGAGGAACCAGACTATTCCTTTGGTACTCGTCGCATGGAGGCATCACTCTCCGGGGGAGTCTACCTGGGAGAGAGAGGATGACATGCGAGAGCGTTATCCATATTTGTTTGTACCTTGAGGTATGTTATTTTCTAGTTATGTTCTGTTCATTAGTTAATTGTGATTCTTTAGTTCTGTTCTGTGATTTTCTGGGGGTAGTTTTCATCTTTAAATTTCGAGGACGAAATTATTTTAAGGAGGGTAGACTTGTCACTACCATATTTTAGGAAAAAGGGTATTTTAGTAATTTTCTATTTAAATAAATATTGTGCATGGTAAATAATTTTTGTTGTATTATTTAATTATTGTTGGATGTTATTTAATTATTTTGGACTTATTTTAGTAGACCCAACTAGTGTAGTTTGGACCCATGGACCAACATGAATTAAATAGTTAGATTTGGCCCATTTAGAAAGCCCATAGTTAAGGAGATGGATTAAATTAATTAAGTGATTAGACTAGAAGCTTCCTTCCTTAATTATTTCTTCATGAGAGGCCCCAAGGGGTACATTGGACATTTTATAATTGCTTGGGAGAGGAGCAAGGCCGGCCTATTAAAAGAGGGGGGGAATTTCTCTCTCCTCTCATTCTCATTCCAAATCTAGATCTAGAATTTCTCACTCCCAAATTTCTTTCATTCCCATTCCAATTCTCTACTAAATTCATTCCAAATTCTTCCCAATTCACCATTAAAGAAGGAGGAAGCAAGGATCTAGAAGAAGGAAGCAAGGATCTACAAAGAGGAGCAAGGATCTACAATTTGGAAGCAAGTTCTTCTCAATTGGAGGTTTCATTGGGAATCTATCTCCCAATAGGTATAATTCAGTTTTTTCCATTAAAATAGCTTCTAAATCTGAGATTTAATCATGTAAAATCAACCTATATGTATGTACTACCCATAGGACTTTGTTTTGTGTTCATAGGAGACCCATGGAGAAAGTTATGGTACTTTTTGTGTTAATTTTGTTGGAATTCCGAATTTACATTTTTTTGTGTGTATCAATTGATCCTATAGATCAATTGGACATGAACTTATGTGTTTGAGGCTAGTATCGTATCCATAATTTGGTACATGTGGTTCGTATCCCAACTATTTGGTGATACGTGTCATTTTGGGGGTTTTTCCTCCGACACGGGGCTTTGAACATGTCGTATTTTGACACGGACACATAGATCTACTTTTGACACTTTGATTTATTCATAAATATTATTTGTGATTTGTTTGTATCTTTCGGGGTACAATTGGTTGTGTGTTGGACTCGTGTCACATGCGTATCCTAGATCTAGTGGGATACGGTGTGATACTCTCCAATTGTGTGGATTTTTGAACAGATCTAATTATGTATGGTTTAAATTCTTCAATTATAATTAGTAAATATATATAGATATTATATATTTATTTTGTGTATTTATTATAGTAATTATTGTAGCATAGATCTATATATTTTTGTGTGTGCTAATATGATGTACAAATATAATATGTAGCTTTCTTGCATGTAATTATATATGTACTTATGTTAATAGTATAAATTATACATAAATGTTTTATAAAATATATTTATGTGTTTAATTGTGTAATTATATTATTTATAATTATTATGTAATTATTTGTATATTAATGTATATATTTTAGGTGTGCTTCTAGCCATGTAAAATATGAACATTAATATGTGCATGTGTTGTAACTATTAGTATTTAATTATAAGTTTATATGTGCATATATATATAAGTATATAATTATTTATTTATATATATGTATTGTGATTATTATTGCATATATATATATATATATATATATATATATATATATATATATATATATATATATATATATATATATATATATATATATATATATATATATATATATATATTTATTTGTTTTGGTGACAGTGGTTTCTATGACAGTGAAACTGTCATTATTTGGTCTGAACAGCAGCCGCTGTACAGTGGTCAGCATTAATGACAGATCTGTCATTAATGCTGCGGCAGTTTTGAGCGGCAACCTTTCAGCGACATTTTTTTTGTGACAGTTTGAAACTGTCAGAAAACTGTGACAGCAACGGTTTTGTATATGGAGTTTCTGCGACGAATTTTCAGTGACAGTCAAGACTGTCACTATTAAACCTGTTTTTATTTTATCTTGTTTTGTTCACTGTTTTCAGTGACGCTTTGGCAGTTTTAAATTATATTTTATATATTATTATTGTATATATATATGTGTTTTGTGAGGTATAATATTTGTAATAATATATTATTTTATTTGTATAAATATTGGTTGTTTATATATTATTTTAGGGTATATATTATTTGTATTAGTGGTATACTTTGTGTGAGTATGATTTGGGATCTAATTTTTATTCCTAAATTGTTGTATTTTATTTCTATATTATTTATATAGATTTCTTGTGAGGTTGACCTTGGTTTGACTTTAGTTGACTTTAGAGTTGACCATAGTTGACTTTTGACTTAGAATTTATTTATTGACCTAGGAGTTGACTAGTTTGACTTGTTCTCTTTCCGGGACCTTATTTTAATATGGTATTCCATATCTAGGTCTTCGAGGCACCGAGTCAGACATCTGTGAGACTGTTCTTTGGATTTCAGGCGAGTACATTCTCTGATAGTTTCTCATTTATGATATCCTCTATGTTCGTTGTATCTAGTATAGATTTACATATTTCTCTCGACACTATGGTTACACGGATTGGTATATCCGGATCTCGTCATGAGATGTTATTCCTTGGTATATGGTGTATATGGTGCATGTATTGTTTCATTGGTTATCTTGTACATGTACAGACACCGATTCTCGAGGAGACTAACTATCTTCTTGGGGAATCTAGTGCCATAGCATACCGTGGTTGGATCTATTATACCAGTTGGGGGTGGGGAGTATTAGTATAGATATGTGATCAAATCCCTATTGAATAAAGTATTGGTAAGCGAATAGTGTTGATCATGCACCGCACGTATGATTAGCCAGGCCGCATTGTATCTTGCCCAAGCCGATCACATGTTAAGCTAGTACTCACACACTTAGTCATTAGTATTATTGTTTCATTGGCATATTGTTCATTATTGTATTTCTTTCCAGTATTTCCTTATTGTCTATATATCTCTTGTATCTATTTTGTGCATCTTGTTTATCCACAGCTATTTACTGTTACATAGTTTTTATCATGGATTAGAACTGCTGTTAGAGATGTACTCTGCTCCTTTCCTGACTGGATATATTTTTCCAGATGACACTGAGGAGTACCCTACCTATTATGGACCCCAGGATGTTGTGGGTTTAGATTCGGAGACCCTGGCTCAAGAGGGACTTATCCCAACTGAGACAGTTGACCCTGGAGTGTAGCTTGTAGTATGATAGTATTCTTTTGTACTGGATTTGTCTCCAGCTTATTTTTGTTACTCTTCAGACTCATTAATGTATTATTTTAAACTCATGAGTTGATGACTATTCTATTCTTATCTGATCCGTGTTCATTCTATCTTAGTTCTGTGATTGAGTACACTATCTTTTGGTGGTTCATTATATTAGATAGACTTTCTAGACAGCGTTCTACCGCCGATTCTGCGGCGTAGGCTGGGCGTTGTTTCCGACTAGTACCCTTACCCCGGGTGCGGGTCGTGACAGAACTAAAGAAACAAGTTGAGGAGCTGCAAGACAAAGGTTTTATTAGATCCAGTTCATCGCCATGGGGAACACCGGTATTATTTTTACCAAAGAAGGATGGCACGGTACGTATGTGTATCAATTCTAGAGCTTTGAATAACCTCACTATTAAAAACAAATACCCGTTGCCGAGGATAGATGATCTTTTCGATCAGTTGAGCGGAGCGAAGGTGTTTTCAAAAATAGATTTTAGGTCAGGCTATCACCAGGTGAAAGTGAAGAAAGAAGACATACCGAAGACCGCCTTTTGAACCAGATATGGCCAGTTTGAATTTATGGTAATGCCGTTTGGTTTAACCAATGCACCAGCAGTATTTATGAACTTGATGAACAAGGTGTTCCACCAGTACCTTGACAAGTTCATCGTGGTGTTTATGGACGACATTCTAGTATATTCAAAAACTCTAGAAGAGCATGAAGAGCACTTGAGAATAGTCTTAGAAACTCTCAGGAGAGAGAAATTATACGGGAAGTTTTCAAAGTGTGAGTTCTTTCTTAAAAAAGTTGAATTTCTTGGACATATGGTAACGGGTGACGGAATTTTAGTTAACCCAAAGAAGATAGAGGCAGTGAAGTCATGGGCTACCCCCGGTACGGTAGCTGAAATCAGGAGCTTTCTCAGACTAGCAGGATACTACAGAAGATTTGTACAAGACTTCTCCAAGATTGCAGAACCAATGACTAGGCTGACCAAGAAAGATGTGGAATATGTCTGGACAGAAGAATGTTAAGCTGCATTCGATGAGCTGAAGAAAAGATTGACGACATCACCAGTTTTGCCCTCAGGGACAGGTGGATTCACTATCTACAGTGATGCTTCAGGAAAATGGTTGGGATGCGTTCTTCAACAACACGGGAAAGTAATTGCCTATGCTTCAAGACAATTACGCCCTCATGAAAAGAACTACCCCACTCACGATCTGGAGTTAGCGGCAGTTATCTTTGCCCTAAAGCTGTGGAAGCACTATCTGTACGGAGAGCGTGTGGAAATTTTCACAGACCACAAGAGCTTAAAGTACGTGTTTACACAGAAGGAGCTAAATATGAGACAGAGAAGGTGGTTAGAATTAATGAAATACGTCGATATCTCATTACAGTATCATCCAGGGAAAGCCAACGTAGTCGCGGATGCCTTGAGCAGGTACCCAATGGCTATGTGCTTGACTTCGGATTGACACTTATTAGCTGATCTTGAGAGCTTGAGAATTGAGGTATTAGTTCCAGGAGCTAAGATTCAGATGTGGGGACTGCAGATACAATCAGATCTGATAGACAGAATTAGAGCTGCGCAGTATGATGATGAGACTCTAAGGAATATTAGGGCACAAGTTCAGACAAGATTGATAGACGATTTCACTATTGCGGATGATGGATCCTTACGATATGGCACGAGGATGTATGTGCCAAGTGGAGAGCTGCTCGAAGAAGTTTTACAGGAGGCACACCGCTCTCAGTACTCGATGCATCCCGGAGCTAACAAGATGTATCGAGATTTAATGAAGCATGTATGGTGGTATGGTATGAAGCGCGAAGTAGCACGCTTCGTATCCCGATATTTAGTATGCCAACAGGTGAAAGTAGATCGACAGAGGCCAGGGGGATTGCTTCAACCTTTACCCATTCCAGAATGGAAGTGGGAGCACGTGACTATGGACTTCATTTTGGGACTTCCTCGTTCTCCAGGAGGAAAAGATGCAATTTGGGTCATCGTGGATAGATTGACCAAATCAACCCACTTCTTACCTTTTAAAGTGGGTACTTCGACGGAGAAGCTAGCAGAGATGTACGTACATCAGATTGTCAGATTACATAGAGTTTCTGTGAGTATTGTCTCAGATCGGGATAGTCGTTTTACTTCCCATTTCTGGAGGAGTCTGCAGTCTAGCTTGGGCACTCAACTCAAGTTCAGTACCGCATATCACCCTCAGACAGACGGGCAGTCTGAAAGGACTATTCAGACTCTTGAAGATATGTTACACACTTGCGTATTGGATCTCGGAGGTTCTTGGGAGGATCATCTACACTTGGTAGAGTTTGCTTACAACAACAGCTACCAGGCCAGCATTGAGATGTCACCATTCGAGGCTTTATATGGACGGAGGTGTCGTACCCCTTTATCTTGGGATGATGTTGGAGAGAGAGAGCCTTGTTAGGACTAGAAATGGTCGTGGATACAGCAAAAAAGGTAAAAATTATCAGAGACAGACTACGAGTGGCGTAGGACAGACAACGGCATTGGGCAGATAGCTACCGTAGACCCCTAGAGTTTCAGGTATTGTTTTGATTTGTTTTGTTTGGTTTGTGATTGCTTTGTTTAGGTTGCGTGTTAAGATCGTTGTTCTAGGTTGGCTATTTGGTGTTCCTACGGATTTCTCCGACGCGGGGCAAGATTCGTTTCGGTAGAGGAGGAAAGCTTAGTCCACGATACATCGGGCCCTTCAGTGTTCTTGCAAGGGTCGGTACAGTGGCCTATAGACTAGACTTGCTGCCTACTCTAGATGGAGTGCATAACGTGTTCCATGTATTACAGCTGAGACGGTACGTGGCAGATTCTAGTCACGTATTAGATCACTCGAAGATCGAAGTTGGACCGACACTCAGCTATCCTGAACAACCGGTGGAGATCTTGGATCGTAGAGAGAAGATATTGCGGAACCAGACTATTCCCTTGGTTCGTGTTGCATGGAGAAATCACTTTCCAGGAGAATCAACTTGGAAGAGAGAGGATGAAATGCGCGAGCGGTATCCATATCTCTTCGAGACTTGAGGTATAATTCATTAATTGATTGCTTGTTCTTGTCATAGTTATTTTAAATTTCGAGGACAAAATTCTTTAAGGAGGGTAGACTTGTCACCCCCACTTTTTGGATTAGGGGTATTTTCGTCTTTTCGTAATTAATGAGTAAATAATTTCGTGATAATTAATTTTATTTAATTTATAGTGACCTTAATTGATTGTTGTACTTTATCGTTATTCAATAACTAGGACGCTACGCTAGCTTGTCTTCCAACAGATTCACACCTTGTCCTAGACACGCTAGACCATTAATTAATGCTCGTGTCCCACGTAAATCCAGCCTTTGTACTTCTATTTAATGGTAAAATACCTCCTTGCATTTAATTTTAATTAAGCAAACAATAAACCTATTTCATGCAATTTTCGTAATTTCATTTAAACCCATTCGAACCCTAGCCCATTAGAATATCTCCATAATAAGCCAAGGCCTTTTCCTAGTATTGACCAAAGTCAACATATTCTAGGTCAAACCCAGACCCTTGTATATAAATATATATCATCCTATTATTCCTTCTCTTTAAAACCTAAAACCTAATACCCCAGCCGAATTCTCTTCCCCATCCTCCGGTTCATCCCCTCCCCAAATAATTCTGACCGGAACCCCGTCGACCCTCGACGTCCGGAGCAGTCACCAACCCGACTGCAAGACTCGGGCACCCCGCTGCGCTCAACCGACGTCGCTACCCACCGGATCGGCTGTCCCTGAGCCGTCTGGATCTCGTCAACCGGAGCTCGACACGCGGCCAACCTCGCTGCATCGCCTGCACAGACCGTTCCCCGATTCGCCTGCACCCCGGACGACGCTGACCCTGAGCCGCCTGGATCCCATCGACCGAGATCACGCTGCCCAGAGCCTGCACAACGCTGCCCAGAGCCCGCACGACGCCGACTGAGGTTCCTGCTCGACAACGCCGCGACGCATTACTGTGCCGACCGGAGTTCGACGACAGACTGTGAACTCGACCGACCCTTCCCTGTTTATAACCTTTGCCTTCGTCTCGTTCCCGCACACAGGTTCGAGTTCCTTCTTGCCTATACGTGTACGCATACATATAGTTCCCTTGGAGGCTTCGCACTTGCTATGTTGAATACTGGTATATATATATATATATATATATATATATATATATATATATATATATATATATATATAAACTTGATGCGTACGTAAGTACGTATGGGTATTTGGTATACGTATATGGTTACTATGTGTACCTTGATATATATGTATAACCATAACGTATGCGAACCTAATTAGTATATATGTAGGGTACATGCATTAGAATAGGATTAAATGTGATGGTATATGTATTGTGTATATCTCCCTAGTACCTGTTTAATTTGGATGCAAGATATAAATTCTATTAAAGTATATGTATATACAAATATCTAATATAATGGTAACTAATAGACATTTATGTATATTAGATCATATTATAGAAGACTTGAATGTAATCAAGGATGTCCTATAATTACATCGACCTGTGACCCTGTAGCATGATAACAGACTGCAAAATGTACACTGACGTACTGGCGAGACCATACTATTGACTGTCCGTTATGCACAACAACGACAGACGTGACTACCCCTAGCATAGCCTGTTGAGATCATTATGTTGATTGTGAGCTGGAGTATTGTCTGCCGAAGTATTGTATTACATGGTATGTATATAGGACTGTTGGATCATCCAGACGACACCTTGGAACCCGGACAGTGGTATTGCCAGCTAAGGACCACAGGCGAGTACATTCTCTGACAGTTTCTATTTTGTTGATTATCTCTATAATTCTTGTTGTATAGCGTACATGACTCTGACACTGTTCTTTATACGAGTTGGCATCATTGAGACCTGTCACGAGGAGTCGTGATTGGAATCCATCGTGCTAGCTGGGGAAAAAGGGGGAAATATTAGTATCTTATGTGATCATACCCAACTTTACATGCGTCATAGCTCACCTATACCTCACGTTGGTGCAGCCTTACCCTTACATGCCTCATCGCTGTTACATCTGGTTAGCCTGACCTGTTGGGGATGACCGCTAATCAATGTAATGAGTCATATAGTCCCAAGCCGATCACATGATATACTGATGTTTTACACGCTTAGTTAGATGATTCTTGACATGCATCTCTAGTATATTGATCTAGCATCTCTACATGTTCTAGTTATTGTTCTTGTACACACTTACATACCAGTTCATTGTTCTTGCGTGTACTTGTAGTTCTATTCCTTGTCAGATGCATATTGATGATGATGTTCCAGTACTTTATTCCAGTATTTCTTTTATTCCAGTATTTCTTATTGCCAGTATTTCCTATCTGTCTTGTATTTTTTTACACTGTATTATAGTTTTTGTCAATATATGTGGAACTGCTGTTAGAGGTGTATTTTCGTTCCAATCCTGACTGGATATTTTTTCCAGAGAATCTTGAGGATTTCTGTACCACGCACTACGGACTAGGTATAGATGCAGACTATGCACCCGAGATCCTAGAGGAGACCATGCATCTAGATGAGGCATTGCCTACAGCTATCTAGATAGTATTTATTTATGCTTGAGACTTATGAAGATTGTTTCAGTTTATGTTAGACTTATGTTAAGTTTAATTGGAGAGTTATGTTGGACAGCTAGACTGTGAGTTATCTTTATGTTGAGACATGGTGTTTAACTATGTCATTTCCTTTTATCTTTTATCGTGCCTTATAGTTTTTGTGATTGAGTTACCTTGTGAGATTATTGTGAGATGTATATTGACCTCCTTATGGAGATGGATATCATTGACAGGTGTTTAGCTATATTGTATTACTGTGACCTAGACATCGTTCTACCGCCGATGCTGCGGCATAGGCTGGACGTACCCACGCTCTCGTGCCACCATACCGAGTGCGGGTCGTGACAGTGTGCTCATCATTTCAAAACAAAACTTATGCCATCAGACTCGTAGCGATGCGCTGGTCCTGTGACCCAAGTTTGGTTTGATTCTGAGAACGTCGACAAAATTCCATATCACGGGCCCTACGGCTCTACTTGACGGACAATTTTGTGATCGGCTCATCGGAATCCAGTTCTGGATATTCTGTTGGGTTTGTATTATCGTTCTGGACTTTAAGACACTAAGTTTGACGAATTTGGAGGATATTATTTCTGGAATATTTTTTGGTACGAAGTGGGCCACATGTGGACCCCACTTTGACCAAAAACTGTCAATTTTGCTCCTGTATCCAAAATAGACTTTTGGATAGGCAATCCTAGCTATTTTATATCTTCTGAGCATGATGGTCATGATTATTTCAGCATCCGGAGGAGTACCTGAAGATCTTGCTGTGACCGAAGTAACTGTTGGAATCCAAACCCCAAAAAAGTGTACCTTGCCAAACTTGTAGTACTTGCTTCATATTATTCTCTTAATTTATTTATGTAATGTATTTTTTCAACCTAGGACCATGAGATGTTGCTTAGCGTTCGAATAAGATTTGGATGTCAACACCGTATGCAGAGCTGTGTAACGTCACCTAGAGATTGATATCACGACCCTATACATTTTTGTGCTTGCATTATCAAGTACGTCATACCATAGGACACTTGACACTATTCATGAGACATAATCTTTTCTGAGTCATTCATGATGATTCTGTATAGGATTATAGGATTCGTGACATATATGTTACATATGCATAGCTATTATTATGACTCGCTGCATTAGTTAGACGTCATGATCTTGCGTGTTATGGACATAAGACGTCGTGGACATGAGACGTGTGATTACATTGGGTGGGGAGAGACACACAGGCTACAGACTAATTATATATATATATATATTTATATATATATATATTTATTATTGCGGTGTCGTAGCCTCTACATCAGAGCTAGGCATCTACGTGATATCACTGCTACCGGCTCCCCGACACAGAGCTTGTAGTGGTTTCAGCCTGAGTCTAGTAATGCTCTCATTTTGCATATCACTTAGATGGTTACATAGTTTGCCCTATTGATACACTTTATATACTACATTTATTTGGCTTGAGTTATTCTTGTACCTTGCTGTGTCCTATGAGGACCTGAAATCTGGATTATGTCCCCAGGTTTAGCAGAGGAGATCTACCCCGAGGTATACGTGACAGGAGCAGACATTGGAGAAGCACCAGCACCAGAGGACTAGGTTATACCAAAGGATTTCTCCTGAGTATTTTCTTTATACACTTAGTTATTTTTGTTCTTGATACTTTATTTCCTGTCTCGTGGATTAATGTATTAAACTCATTATCGGGTTGATCCCCGAGACTTTTATTGAGACTTGTTGGATATATTTGATCTTGATTATTCTGACATTTGTACTGTGATTATCTTCTATGGATGAGATTATAATTAGACTGTGACTTGTATCATAGACCATTATATTATTGTTTTACAGCTTATGTACACTCTAACGGGTCCATTAAATTAGGTTTGCCCATTGGAGTGTGCTTGTTGCCATTGCCACGTGGCTAGTCCCTCGGTATTTTTGGACTGGGGCGTGACATAGTTTTTTTGGTGGCCCATGCAGGTCTACGACTAAATTATTTTGGTTTCAACTAAGGGACCGAGAAAGCCTGTATAAGGATATAATAAGTTATAGGATCTCATCCACTTGATTGAATCATTCTTGATCTCTATATTGGATTCAAATTAATTTTTTGACTTGCATCCTGCCTTGATTCCTTTGTGCGCCTTTTATAGTTTATTTTGGATACAGAGTAATGAATCCACAAGCAAGCAACGAAACTCCTGCAGTAACACCACAAGTTGCAGTTATCACCTACGATGATAGAGTGACACCAGTAGGTGGAGGTCTATCAGCACAACAAAGCAATCAAGCAGATCAACATGCCTCAAGATTTTAGCGAGACGATATTCCACTATCGTCGCAGTTTACTCCACCGATGCCTATCTTTCCACCAGGATAGCCTATGGATGGTCAGCAGAGGTTCCAAATATTCTACGCAATAATGCAAGCCCAACAACAGGTTTATTAAGAGGCCTAGCAACAACAGAGGACACCACCACAAGTACATGGACATGCTTTTACGATAACAATGGAGGACGCACAGACTCGTGGAGTAGCGAATGCGCGTAAGATTTAAGTCATAGCTATCTATTCCTAGTAATGCTTTAGTACGTGCCTGTTAAATCCATTCCCTAGCCTAAGCCTAGTATTATGCTAGTATGAACTTGTTAGTACTTGATACCCAAGTTTTCCTAAGTTATAGATTTTCTTGCTCTATCCAGATTCCTTCACACTTGAATTACTTATCTAGAAAAATATTTTTCCTATGTGTTCTACTTGATCCTCACACTTTCCCTTCGATTTTTCTTTGATCATGATTTTTATCCTTTGTGTCTTGCTTCAAACATGTCTTACAACTGCGTCATCTCTTCTGACCGGTTATGGTTCATTTTTCTTTGATTGCGAGGACGAAATTCTTTTAAGGAGGGTACATTGTAAACATCCGGATTTTTCAGAAATTAAAATATGAAATTATGGATTTTTCTGTAAATTTTAACTAATTAAAATAAATGTTTTTCAGGAATTAAGTATTTTTGAGGTTTTAATTAAATATTAAAATATTATAAAGATAATATTTTTGAGTGTAAAATAAACAATTAGACATAGTATAATTTTTCTGGAATTTATTGGACCCAAAAATCATTTTTAAACACCTAAACATAATATTTTAAAATAAATCGGTTTAAACCAGACTGAACCGAACCCAATTGAACCAACCTAACCTGAACCGACCAAACCCTAGCGGGTCGGATTCGGATCTGAACGCGCTGACCCGACCCGCTAAGACCCGACCCGTTAATTAACTCTACAGTAATTGCTACTGTGCGACCCCGACCGACGACTCCCCGACTTCAAAGTCCGACCCGACGCCTCCCGGTAACCGCCCAACGGCCGCCCGCCATTGCCTCTTCGTCTCCCTGCCAACCTCCGACCTTCCCCCTCCCGGTAACCGCCGAGGCGGCTCCCTTTAAAACCCGCGACCGACGAACCCCCACCATCTTCCCCATCATCCTCCGCCATCTCTCCACCGCCTCTGCCATCCCCTCAACACCACGATGCGACACCCCAGCACCACTATCTCCAGTGACGCTGCCTCCTCCGCTAGCCCAACCCCGGCAACCCCGAGCCAATCCCCACCGCTGCCACCACCACTTCACCGTTGTAGCCACCGTCTCTCCGGCCGACATCAGCAACGCGGTGACCCCGATGACCCCTAGCCCCCTCCGGCAACCTCGAGCAGCCTCAGCTCTGGCCACTCTGACCCGCAACCGTAGCAGCGCCGCCACCCGCCGCCGACGTGTGCCGCGCCACCCCGCGTACGCGTTGAACAGTCGATTTTGACTCCTCGTTTCGGTGAGCATTTTTCTCTCCTCATCGCGTTATTTTTTAAACGGTCTGTTACGACATGTTCGCTGTGTAACCCTCTCGAACCTCGTACCATTTGACTGGGGTATCTTATCCCGTGTCGATCGCAAACTGCGACGCAAAAACAGGAAAATATTTTCAATTCTGGATCTTTAAAACCTGGCCCGAACTCACAAGTTTATGGCCGTTTAAATCCCAACCTGTTTAATAATTTTGAAATTCACTTGAACAGTTAATTAGATAATATAACCGAGATCAAAATTCTGCAATTAGTTTATTTTATGTGTTGTAGATTGTATTTTATTCGTGGGTAAAATTGACCAAAAGCTTGGTTATTTAAAACCTAAATTTTCCTGAACTGGGTATGTCCCTCTAAACGAGGCAACTTGATCGTGTGCAAATTTTACTGAAAGGTGCGCATTGTCAATGCGGACGTATAGGATTTCATGAAAGTTGATTTGGATGTGCGTACACACCGGAATTAATACGTATCCGTTGAAATTGTCCCGTATCGGACCTATTCTAAAACTCATTGTAACTTTGTGTATGCTCGTTATTTTGAAACAAAACTTATGCCATCGGAATCGTAGCGATACGCTGGTCCTGTGACCCAAGTTTGGTTCGATTCTGAGAACGTTGACAAAATCCTGTATCGCGGGCCCCACGACTCCACTTGACGGGCAATTTTGTGATCGGCTTATCGAAATCCAGTTCTGGACATTCCATTGGGTTTGTATCGTCGTTCTGAACGTGTAGATACTAAGTTTGACAAATATGGAGAACTTTGTCTTTGGCACATTTTTTGGTACGAAGGCCACATGTGGACCCCACTTTGACCAGAAACTGTCAATTTTGTCCCTGTGTCCAAATTGGACTTATGGATAGACAATCTTAGCTATTTTTTTTATCTTCTGAGCATGATGATCATGATTATTTTAGCATCCGAACGAGTACCTGAAGATCTTGCTGTGACCGAAGCAATTGTTAGAATCCAAAACCCGGGCAAGTATACCTTGCCAAACTTGCAGTACTTTCTTCATATTATTCTCTTAATTTATTTATGTGATGTATCTGTTCAACCTAGGACCATGAGACATTACTTAGCATCCGAATAAGATTTAGGTGTCAATGCTATACGCGGAGCTGTGTAACATCACCTAGAGATTGATATCGCGACCCTATACATTTTCGTACTTGCATTATCAAGTACGTCATACCATAGGACACCTGACACTATTCATGAGACATAATCTTTTCTGAGTCATTCATGGTGATTCTGTATAGGATTATAGGATTTGTGACATAGATATTACATATGCATAGCTATTATTATGACTCACTACATTAGTTAGAGGTCATGATCTTGCGTGTTATGGACATAAGATGTCATGGACACGAGATATGTGATTACAATAGGTGGGGAGAGACATACAGGCTACAGGCTGATTATATATATTTATTATTACGCTGTCATAGCCTCTACATCAGAGCTAGGCATCTACGTGATATCACTGCTACCCGGCTCCCCGACACAGAGCTTGTAGTGGTTTCAGCCTGAGTCTAGTGATGCTCTCATTTTGCATATCACTTAAATGGTTACATAGTTTGCCCTATTGATACACTTTATATACTGCATTTATTTGGCTTCAGTTATTCTTGTACCTTGCTATGTCCCCTGAGGACCTGAAATCTAGATTATGTCCCCAGGTTTAGCAGAGAAGATCTACCCCAAGGTAGACGTGACATGAGCAAAAATTAGAGCAGTACCAGCACCAGAGGACTAGGTGATACCAGAGGATTTCTCCTGAGTATTTGCTTTATATACTCAGTTATTTCTGTTCTTGATACTTTATTTCCTGTCTCATAGATTAATGTATTAAACTCATTATCGGGTTGATCCCCGAGACTTTTATTGAGACTTGTTGGATATATTTGATCTTGATTATTCTGACATTTATACTGTAATTATCTTCTGTGGATGAGATTAGAATTATGCTGTGACTTGTATCATAAACCATTATATTTTTTTTACAGCTTAAGTATACTCTAACGGGTCCATTAAATTGGGTTTGCCCATTGGAGTGTGCTGCTGGCCATTGCCACGTGGCTAGTTTCTCGGTATTTTGGGACTGGGGCATGACAGAGAAGAGGGTTAAGTGAATGTGATGAGTGACTGTGCTATTGTGACTATGCTCATAGCAGTAGCAGTGAGTTAGAATAAGAGGGAGAAGATCAGTTAGCAGCAGCTGCAGCATAATTTGCACATATCAGTGTGAGTGTTCCTATAAATCGGGGAAGGATCAGTCCTTGCAACAGCAAGGTATCAACAATAGCAGTTGCAACTTAAAGTATAGCAGTATGGATGTGTGTTGGGCTATGTTCAGTCAAAAGGCAACTTGAAGTATCAACAACATGTAATATACATGGGATGAGTTGATACTGATTAGTAGAGGATAGGTGTAGGTAGCCACACAACAGTATTGGTGTTTGCATGTCATGCCCCAAAACTAGAATACTGGAAAGCGGGACTGACAAGACCAGTTATGTATACTTAGATCACTCTGGTACTCCACATATATGGTAAAGTTGTAAGACATGAGGGATCACAACTACAATGCAGCAGTCAAGCCTAGATCCAACAACCCTAGTATCTCAATCACAGGAACAACAAGAATAATAACAAGATGTAAGACAACTGAAATAAAATAGTAAAGCGTCCCAAACTATAATATACAGATGTTCATGATGCTAGTAAACACAAAATGAGTAAACTAGCCAGAGTCTATGTCATACATGATTAACCCTAGGATATTCCAATCATGCAAATGCCCGTAGGCTAACAGATCATTCCAAAACAAAAGCTAAATACGTGCTCGGTGGCTAAGCGCCAACAAAAGAAAAATGTACAACAAAGCGGGGAAGTAAGAAAACCCACTCAAGCTATTTTGGTGCTCCAGGTGGTCACCATCCTCGGGAAGATAAAGAAGATCCTTTGGTGTTGTTACTTGATCTGGCAATACAAAACCAGTGGGGTTAGAGCCCAAAATATTAAGTACCACAAAGGAAGCCAATCTAGGAACTTAAACCAACATCACATGCATTACAAATACTGAAAGTAAAGACTGAAAGTAAAAGATCTCAGGATAATAAAAACTGTAAAACCTGCAATGAGACATATCCTAAATAGATAAGCAATAAGGAATACCAAGTACAGAAGTAAAAATGTGATCATGTAAAGCCTAGACTAACCGTCATCCATCAATCACGATAAATCATGTAAGTACGGCTTGATACTTTAACTAACTAGGGATATCATAATCCATAATTACTAACTTTATAATGCAACGCGATGCTAGAGCTTCTTCTGATCGCATGCCCTTGCAGTCCATCCGGGTTATCCATACACACAAATAACTGGATACTCCTCAAGATACGCCACAATATATACCACTGGATACTCCTCAAGATATCAGTATGAATAACCGGGACTGCATGCAATCTAGAAAAATCCCTAGCCATGAACTAAGTGAATCTCTAGTTATTTAACCCCTAACAGTTTTTTGTATGAATTCGGGTATAGCATTCCGCAGAATCCATCCTAGACATAATGCAGACAAAACAAGTTCTAATAGTAGTATAATCCAGTTTTAATATACATTGCATAAACAAACTCATGTAAGCCGCGACAACAACTAAGCCATGTTAAACCAGATGAAGCCAGGTAAAGCCAAGGGAAATCATGTACAACCATATTAAGCCATGTCAATCCAGATGAAGCTAAGTGAGACCATGCCAAGCCATGTCCGATGAAGCCATGTATAACATGCCAAATCAAGTCCAGTCAATTATGTCATGTGTAGCCGGGCAAGCTGGGTGGAACCAAGTAAAGCCAAGTGAAGTCTAGTCATTCATCTGAAGCTATGTAAGTTTATATCTTGACAGGTCAAACCAATCCCGTGTCCAAACAAAATCCAGAGGAAACAAACAAAAACTCAAAAAACCAAGAATTCCTAAAGAAAGAACATGATCGGTATACCGTCGGTACAGTCTAGTACACCAAAGGTATATCGGTCAAGAGATAGCAAAAATACAGCAAGTTCTAGATTCCAATAAATCGGTATACCGTTGGTATACTAGAGTATACCGTTGGTATGCCATTCTAAGTAGGCAAGAGAGCTACTGAAAAATAAGTTCCACAAATCGGTATACCGAAGGTATAACCCAGTGAACCGTCGGTATGCCAGCCAAGACAAATATCCTAAAGTGTCGGGAGGATCGTATACCGTCAGTATACTGCAGTACACCGTCGGTATGCCGATAAGGTTCACAAAAATATCTAGAAGTCGAAATTAGTATACCGTCGGTACACTGTAGTATACCTTTGGTATGCCAGTTTCTGACAAAAAATAGGCCAAAGTCAGAATCTAATTTTCGGGACCCAAATAAAACCCCGAAAGTCACAAAACCAAGTATAACAAGAATTCAAGTCAAGGGGTAAGTCTTATATTATAATATGGACTAAAACTCACAGTCATAACTCTAACAGCGTCTCCGTTACCGAGTTACCAAAAAGGGACGGGACTTAATTCTTCCAGAAATCAAAATCAAGACGGTCAAAAGACTAAAAATAACGAGAATAACAAATATAGTAAAGCAAGTCTAAGCTAAAAAGCAACAACCAAAACTCTAAGAAAAAAATAACAGAAATCAAAAGAAGTTCACGAAATCCGCAATGTGTACTTGCCTAAAGCGAGCTCCAACCTAAGTCTTCTAGTCCACCACCTCTATGGGGTTCAGAAACCATACTCCAGGTCTCAAGACTAAGCTCCAAGCTCAAGAGAGAAGAAGGAAGAGAAGAGAGAGAAAAAGAAAAGAAATCAAGTACTATATATAGGAATCTCAAAAAGTAAAACAAATATCTCCAGGATCAGTATACCGTCGTTATACCGGAGTATACCGTCGGTATGTCGGTCAGGTAGTAAATTTTTAATTTTTAAGAATTTTGAGCTGCCTCGAGAACCAAATAAAATGCAATAAATAGCACAAAAATATGTATATGCATAGTATACGAATACTGTCAGACGAGTCTCATAAATCTCCCCTCCTTAGAAAATTTTTGTCCTCGAAATTTCTATAAGGATCCAAAAATTTAACTAGCTAGAAAATCTAAGAAAGCAAGCATGAAACTAAAATAAGCAGGTAACTCATGTGAGCATAAAATCTCCTGGCAACAATAATAAATCAGGAAGGGAAACAATAACAGACATAACAGATAAGCTAACAATAAATCACATGCGTAAACTAAGATAGGACACGGGTATACGGACAAGTATATCTCTCGAGTCAAAGAGAAAGGGATAACGAGTACGCATATCGTCCTCGCGCTCCCACGTTGACTTACCCAGTGAGTGATGCCCCCAAGCAACATGAACTAATCGGATAGTCTGGTTCTTGAGAACCTTCTCCCTCTGGTCCAAAATAAACATGGGCATCTTCACATACGATAGGTCGGTACCAACGACCAACTCAGAATGATCAAGGATATATCGCGGGTCTGGAATATATCGACGTAACTGGGATACGTGAAAAATATCAAGTATCCCATGAAGCGATGGTGGAAGAGCTAGACGATAAGATACGTCTCCAACTCGATCAAGAATATTGAACGGGCCTACATATCTAGGGCTAAGCCTTCCCCGTACTCCAAATCTGACAACTCCACGGGTAGGCAAAATTCTGAGAAATACATGGTCGACGACAGAGAACTCAAGATGATGACGGTGCTGAGCTGCCCAATGACACTGGCGATCCTGGGCCACAATGAGATGCTCTCCGATCTGCCTGATCACTTCAACCGACTGAGCAATCATCTTTGGACCAAGCATCTGTCTCTCACCAATGTTATCCCAAGCTAGCGGTGATCTGCATCTCCTACCATACAAGGCCTCGAAGGGTGCCATCTAAATGCTCGCCTAAAAGCTGTCACGATCCACACCTGGATAATCGGGCATGAGTACATGGTTACTCCTAGCCTACGTCACAGAATCGATGGTAGAACGTTGTTTGGGTCATTTCTAACTATCTAATATCTCAACAATATAATATAGTACCTGTCAAATATCTTAACTCCAAACAGAGGAACAATATGGTATCTCACAAGTATAACTAATCTCAATCACAAAATAAACTAAGGAAGATAGAACATGAATGGAATAGCGAAGGAAAGAATAAGATACAATCCACAATCTGAAATAATATACAAACTGTGAATCTCAACAAATATTATAGTCTAAAACATACCAATACAAATAATTAGACCTCCTTGGGGTCTGCAACTAAGTCCTCCTAGTCTATAGGAGTATCCTCTAAAGGTACGTCGTCCTGCGGTCCGTAGAATATGGGACACTACTCTAAAAGCCAGTCATCTGAAAAAATATATCCAGTCAGGATTGGAGCAAAGTACATACCCCTGAAAGCAGTTTCAATAACATAATCGAGCATATAAAACAGATAATAGAAATGAAATACAAGATCACTAAACATATGAATGAATGAATGAAAAATAGATATACAAGTAATATACGAGAATATAGATCAATAATATGAATATATGCAATATAATAAAATAACTGCAATCTAACTAATGTGCCTCAGAATACAAGTTTATTATGTGATCGGTTTGGGTGAACATAATCAGGTAAGACGATTAAGTGAGGTATGTAACAAGAATATACATGAT